>JAUMJL010000771.1:0-22881 GCA_033558185.1 Dromococcyx pavoninus | reverse complement strand
AAAATGGGTGAGGAACCCCCAAAATGGATTGAGGAAACCAAAAATGGATAGAGGAACCTAAAAATGGGCTGAGGAACACAAAAATGGAGTGAGGAAACCAAAAATAGATTTAGAGACCCAAAAATGTGTTGAGGAACCCAAAAACGGATTGAGGAATCAAAAATTGGATTGAAGAAATAAAAAATAGATTGATGAACCCAAAAATTTGCTGAGGAACCCAAAAATGAATTGAGGAACCCAAAAATGGACTGAGGGCCACAAAAACGGATTGAGGGCCGTAAAAGATGGATTAAGGAAACCAAAAATGGGATGAGGAAATCAATAATGGGCTGAAGAAACCAAAAATGGGCTGAGGAACTGAAAAATGGATTGAGGAAATAAAAAATGGATTACAGGACCAATAATGGATTGAGGAACCTAAAAATGGGCTGAGGGATCCAAAAATGGGCTGACTGACCAAAAAACGGGGTGAGGGATCCAAAAATGGATGGAGGAGCTCAAAAATGGATTGAGGAACCCTAAAATGGATTGAGGAACCCAAAAATCGTCCGAGGGACCTAAAAAAGTTTTGGGTAACCCAAAAATTGGCTGAGGAACTCAAAATTGGATTGTGGGACCCAAAAATGGATTGAGGAACCCAAGAGTGGATTGAGGAACACAAAAATGGGCCGAGGGAACTAAAACTGGGTTGAAGAACCAAAAAACTGATTGAGGACCGCAAAAATGGATTGAAGAATCCAAAATGGGCTGAGGGACCGAAAAATGGTTTAGGCACCCAAAAATGGGCTGAGGAACACAAAAATTGTTTGAGGAACCAAAAATTGGCTGAGGAACACAAAAATTGGCTGAGGGAATGAGAAATCGCTTGAGGAACCCAAAAATCAATTGCGGAATCCAAAAATGGACTAACGAGCCAAAAAATGGGTTGAGGAACCCAATAATGGGCTGAGGAACCCAAAACTGGTCTGAGGAAATAAAAAATAGATTGATGAACCCAAAAAATGGCTGAGGGACCCAAAAACGGATTGAGGGCAACAAAAATGGATTGAGGAAATAAAAAATGGATTGATGGACCCAAAAAATGGGTGAAGAATCCAAAATTGATTGCGGAATCCAAAAATGGATTGAGGGCCACAAAAATGGATTTAGAGCCTAAAAAAATGGATTGAGGAACCCAAAAATGGGCTGAGGAACCCAAAAAAGGGCTGAGGAAACGAAAAACGGTTTGAGGGACCTAAGAATTCGTTGAGGAACTGAAAAATCAGCTGAGGAAGGGTTGGGTTTAGGGTTAGGGTTAAAGTTAGTGTTAGGGTTAGGGCAAGGGTTGGGTAGTGTGTTAGGGTTAGTGTTGGGTTAGGGTTAGTGATAGGTTTGCGGTTAGGGTTAGGTTTGGGGTTAGGGTTAGGGTTGTGTTAGGGTTGGGGTTAGCGTTAAGGTTAACATTCGCGTTAGCGTTGGGGTTAGCGTTGGGTTTGGGTTGAGGTTATCGTTAGGGTTCGCGTTGGGGTTAGGGTTAAGGTTAGGGTTAGGGTTTTGGTTAGGGTTACGTTAAGGTTAAGGTCAGAGTTAGGGTTAGAATTAGGGTTATGGATTCAGGGATCCAAAACTGGATTGAGGAACCCAAAAATGGGCTGAGTAACCCAAAAAAGGATTGAGGAAACCAAAAACAGACTGAGAGACCCAAAAATGTGTTGAGGAACCCAAAAACGGATTGAGGAATAAAAAAATAGATTGATGAAATAAAAAATAGATTGGTGAACCCAAAAATTGGCTGAAAAACCAAAAAATGGATTGAGGGCCACAAAAACGGATTGAGGGCTGTAAAAAATGGATTGAGGAACCCAAAAATGTGTTGAGGAAATCAAAAATGGGCTGAAGAAAATAAAAATGGGCTGAGGAACACAAAAATGGATTGAAAAAATAAAAAATGGATTACAGGATCAATAATGGATTGAGGAACCCAAAAATAAACTGAGGGAACCAGTAATGTGCTCATAAATCAAAAACTGAACCGAGGGACCAAGCGATGGGCTTAGAAATCCAAAATTGGACTAAGAAACCCCAAAAATGTGCTGAGGACCCCAAAACATGCTGAGGAACCGAAAAATGGGAGGAGAAACCCAGAAATGGATTGAGGTATTCAAAAATGGGTGAGGAACGCCCAAAATGGATTGAGGAAACCAAAAATGGATAGAGGAACCTAAAAATGGGCTGAGGAACACAAAAATGGATCGAGGAAACCGAAAATGGGCCAAGGAACCCAGAACAGGACCGAGGAACCTAAAAATGGATTGAAGAAATCAAATATGGATTGAGGGACCCAAAAACGGTTTGAGGAATCCAAAAAATGGGCTGAGGAAACAAAAAATGGGCTGACGAACCCAAAAATGGATGACGGAACCCAAAAATAGGTTGAGAAACCTAAAAATGGGCTGAGGAAACCAAAAATGGTCTGAAAAAACTAAAAATGGATTGAGGAACCAAAAAAAGGACTGAGAAACCCCAAAATGAACTGAGGGACCCAGTAATGGGCTCATAAATCAAAAAATGAACTGAGGGACCAAGCAATGGGCTTAGAAATCCAAAAACGGTTAGAGGAACCTAAATATGAGCTGAGGAACACAAAAATGGATTGAGGAAACAAAAAATTGGCAGAGGAACACAAAAATGGGCTGAGGGACCCAAAAATCGATTGAGGAACCCTAAAATGAATTCCGGAACCCAAAAATGGATTGACGAGCCCAAAACTGGTCTGAGGAACTCAAAAATAGGCTGAGGAATCCAAAATTGATTGAGGAACCCAAAAATGGACTGAGGGCCATAAAAATTGATTGAGGGCCTTAAAAAATGTTTTGAGGAACCCAAAAATGGGCCGAGGAAAACAAAATGGGCCGAGGAAACAAAACATGGGCCGAGGAAACCAAAAATGGATTGAGGGACCCAAAAAAGGATTGAGGAACCCAAAAAGGGATTGAGGAACACAAAAACCAGCTGAGGGACCCAAGAAATGGATTGGGTGACCCAAAAATGGATTGAAGAACCCAAAAATGGGCTGATTAAACCAAAAGTGGGCTGATTAAACCAAAAAAGGATCGAGGAACCCAAAAATGGATCGAGGAACCCAAAGATGGATCAAGGAACCAAAAATAGGCTGAAAGACCCAAAAATGGGTCGAGGGACCCAAAAATGGAATGAGGAAACCAAAAATGAACTGAGGGAACCAAAAAATGGATTGAGGAAAGCAAAAATGGGCTGAGGAACCAAAAAAATGGGCTGAGGGACCCAAAAATGAACTGAGGGACCCAAAAATGGGCTCAGAAAGCAAAAAATGGATTGAATAACACAAAATTAGATTGAGGGATGCAAAAATGGGTTGAAGAACACAAAAACGGATTGAGGAAACCAGATATGAACTGAGGGACCCAGAAATGGACTTAGGAACCCAAAAATGAACTGACGGACACAGTAATGGTCTCAGAAATCCAAAAATACATTGAGGAACCCAAAAATAGATCGAAGGACCCAAAAATGGGCTGAGAAACCCAAAATTGTTCTGAGAAAACCAAAAATGGTTTGAGGGACCTAAGAATTCATTGAGGAACCCAAAAATCGGCTGAGGAAAAGTTGGGGTTAAGGTTAGGGTTAGAGTTAGTGTCAGGGTTAGGGTTAGGGTTGGGGTAGTGTGTTAGAGTTAGGGTTGGGTTAGGGTTAGGGATAGGTTTGGGGTTCGGGTTAGGTTTGGGGTTAGCGTTGGGGTTAGAGTTGGGGTTCGCGTTGGGGATAGGGTTAAGGTTAGGGTTAGGGTTTTGTTTAGGGTTACGTTAAGGTTAAGGTCAGGGTTAGGGTTAGAATTAGGGTTATGGATTCAGGGATTGAAAACTGGATTAAGGAAACCAAAAATAGTTTTAGAGACCCAAAAATGTGTTGAGGAACCCAGAAACGGATTGAGGAATCAAAAAATGGATTGAGGAAATAAAAAATAGATTGATGAACCCCAAAATTGGCTGAGGAACCCAAAAATGGATTGAGGGCCACAAAAATGGATTGAGGGCCACAAAAACGGATTGAGGGCCATAAAAAATGGATTGAGGAAACCAAAAATGGGCTGAAGAAAGTAAAAATGGGCTGAGAAACACAAAAATGGATTGAGGAAATAAAAAATGGATTACAGGACCAATAATGGATTGAGGAAGCCAAAAATAAACTGAGGGAACCAGTAATGTGCTCATAAATCAAAAAATGAATTGAGGGACCAAGCGATGGGCTTAGAAATCCAAAATTGGACTAAGAAACCCGAAAAATGTGCTGAGGACCCCAAAACATGCTGAGGAACCGAAAAATGGGAGGAGGAACCCAGAAATGGATTGAGGTATTCAAAAATGGGTGAGGAACCCCCAAAATGGATTGAGGAAACCAAAAATGGATAGAGGAACCTAAAAATGGGCTGAGGAACACAAAAATGGAGTGAGGAAACCAAAAATAGATTTAGAGACCCAAAAATGTGTTGAGGAACCCAAAAACGGATTGAGGAATCAAAAATTGGATTGAAGAAATAAAAAATAGATTGATGAACCCAAAAATTTGCTGAGGAACCCAAAAATGAATTGAGGAACCCAAAAATGGACTGAGGGCCACAAAAACGGATTGAGGGCCGTAAAAGATGGATTAAGGAAATCAAAAATGGGATGAGGAAATCAATAATGGGCCGAAGAAACCAAAAATGGGCTGAGGAACTGAAAAATGGATTGAGGAAATAAAAAATGGATTACAGGACCAATAATGGATTGAGGAACCTAAAAATGGGCTGAGGGATCCAAAAATGGGCTGACTGACCAAAAAACGGGGTGAGGGATCCAAAAATGGATGGAGGAGCTCAAAAATGGATTGAGGAACCCTAAAATGGATTGAGGAACCCAAAAATCGTCCGAGGGACCTAAAAAAGTTTTGGGTAACCCAAAAATTGGCTGAGGAACTCAAAATTGGATTGTGGGACCCAAAAATGGATTGAGGAACCCAAGAGTGGATTGAGGAACACAAAAATGGGCCGAGGGAACTAAAACTGGGTTGAAGAACCAAAAAACTGATTGAGGACCGCAAAAATGGATTGAAGAATCCAAAATGGGCTGAGGGACCGAAAAATGGTTTAGGCACCCAAAAATGGGCTGAGGAACACAAAAATTGTTTGAGGAACCAAAAATTGGCTGAGGAACACAAAAATTGGCTGAGGGAATGAGAAATCGCTTGAGGAACCCAAAAATCAATTGCGGAATCCAAAAATGGACTAACGAGCCAAAAAAATGGGTTGAGGAACCCAATAATGGGCTGAGGAACCCAAAACTGGTCTGAGGAAATAAAAAATAGATTGATGAACCCAAAAAATGGCTGAGGGACCCAAAAACGGATTGAGGGCAACAAAAATGGATTGAGGAAATAAAAAATGGATTGATGGACCCAAAAAATGGGTGAAGAATCCAAAATTGATTGCGGAATCCAAAAATGGATTGAGGGCCACAAAAATGGATTTAGAGCCTAAAAAAATGGATTGAGGAACCCAAAAATGGGCTGAGGAACCCAAAAAAGGGCTGAGGAAACGAAAAACGGTTTGAGGGACCTAAGAATTCGTTGAGGAACTGAAAAATCAGCTGAGGAAGGGTTGGGTTTAGGGTTAGGGTTAAAGTTAGTGTTAGGGTTAGGGCAAGGGTTGGGTAGTGTGTTAGGGTTAGTGTTGGGTTAGGGTTAGTGATAGGTTTGCGGTTAGGGTTAGGTTTGGTGTTAGGGTTAGGGTTGTGTTAGGGTTGGGGTTAGCGTTAAGGTTAACATTCGCGTTAGCGTTGGGGTTAGCGTTGGGTTTGGGTTGAGGTTATCGTTAGGGTTCGCGTTGGGGTTAGGGTTAAGGTTAGGGTTAGGGTTTTGGTTAGGGTTACGTTAAGGTTAAGGTCAGAGTTAGGGTTAGAATTAGGGTTATGGATTCAGGGATCCAAAACTGGATTGAGGAACCCAAAAATGGGCTGAGTAACCCAAAAAAGGATTGAGGAAACCAAAAACAGACTGAGAGACCCAAAAATGTGTTGAGGAACCCAAAAACGGATTGAGGAATAAAAAAATAGATTGATGAAATAAAAAATAGATTGGTGAACCCAAAAATTGGCTGAAAAACCAAAAAATGGATTGAGGGCCACAAAAACGGATTGAGGGCTGTAAAAAATGGATTGAGGAACCCAAAAATGTGTTGAGGAAATCAAAAATGGGCTGAAGAAAATAAAAATGGGCTGAGGAACACAAAAATGGATTGAAAAAATAAAAAATGGATTACAGGATCAATAATGGATTGAGGAACCCAAAAATAAACTGAGGGAACCAGTAATGTGCTCATAAATCAAAAACTGAACCGAGGGACCAAGCGATGGGCTTAGAAATCCAAAATTGGACTAAGAAACCCCAAAAATGTGCTGAGGACCCCAAAACATGCTGAGGAACCGAAAAATGGGAGGAGAAACCCAGAAATGGATTGAGGTATTCAAAAATGGGTGAGGAACGCCCAAAATGGATTGAGGAAACCAAAAATGGATAGAGGAACCTAAAAATGGGCTGAGGAACACAAAAATGGATCGAGGAAACCGAAAATGGGCCAAGGAACCCAGAACAGGACCGAGGAACCTAAAAATGGATTGAAGAAATCAAATATGGATTGAGGGACCCAAAAACGGTTTGAGGAATCCAAAAAATGGGCTGAGGAAACAAAAAATGGGCTGACGAACCCAAAAATGGATGACGGAACCCAAAAATAGGTTGAGAAACCTAAAAATGGGCTGAGGAAACCAAAAATGGTCTGAAAAAACTAAAAATGGATTGAGGAACCAAAAAAAGGACTGAGAAACCCCAAAATGAACTGAGGGACCCAGTAATGGGCTCATAAATCAAAAAATGAACTGAGGGACCAAGCAATGGGCTTAGAAATCCAAAAACGGTTAGAGGAACCTAAATATGAGCTGAGGAACACAAAAATGGATTGAGGAAACAAAAAATTGGCAGAGGAACACAAAAATGGGCTGAGGGACCCAAAAATCGATTGAGGAACCCTAAAATGAATTCCGGAACCCAAAAATGGATTGACGAGCCCAAAACTGGTCTGAGGAACTCAAAAATAGGCTGAGGAATCCAAAATTGATTGAGGAACCCAAAAATGGACTGAGGGCCATAAAAATTGATTGAGGGCCTTAAAAAATGTTTTGAGGAACCCAAAAATGGGCCGAGGAAAACAAAATGGGCCGAGGAAACAAAACATGGGCCGAGGAAACCAAAAATGGATTGAGGGACCCAAAAAAGGATTGAGGAACCCAAAAAGGGATTGAGGAACACAAAAACCAGCTGAGGGACCCAAGAAATGGATTGGGTGACCCAAAAATGGATTGAAGAACCCAAAAATGGGCTGATTAAACCAAAAGTGGGCTGATTAAACCAAAAAAGGATCGAGGAACCCAAAAATGGATCGAGGAACCCAAAGATGGATCAAGGAACCAAAAATAGGCTGAAAGACCCAAAAATGGGTCGAGGGACCCAAAAATGGAATGAGGAAACCAAAAATGAACTGAGGGAACCAAAAAATGGATTGAGGAAAGCAAAAATGGGCTGAGGAACCAAAAAAATGGGCTGAGGGACCCAAAAATGAACTGAGGGACCCAAAAATGGGCTCAGAAAGCAAAAAATGGATTGAATAACACAAAATTAGATTGAGGGATGCAAAAATGGGTTGAAGAACACAAAAACGGATTGAGGAAACCAGATATGAACTGAGGGACCCAGAAATGGACTTAGGAACCCAAAAATGAACTGACGGACACAGTAATGGTCTCAGAAATCCAAAAATACATTGAGGAACCCAAAAATAGATCGAAGGACCCAAAAATGGGCTGAGAAACCCAAAATTGTTCTGAGAAAACCAAAAATGGTTTGAGGGACCTAAGAATTCATTGAGGAACCCAAAAATCGGCTGAGGAAAAGTTGGGGTTAAGGTTAGGGTTAGAGTTAGTGTCAGGGTTAGGGTTAGGGTTGGGGTAGTGTGTTAGAGTTAGGGTTGGGTTAGGGTTAGGGATAGGTTTGGGGTTCGGGTTAGGTTTGGGGTTAGCGTTGGGGTTAGAGTTGGGGTTCGCGTTGGGGATAGGGTTAAGGTTAGGGTTAGGGTTTTGTTTAGGGTTACGTTAAGGTTAAGGTCAGGGTTAGGGTTAGAATTAGGGTTATGGATTCAGGGATTGAAAACTGGATTAAGGAAACCAAAAATAGTTTTAGAGACCCAAAAATGTGTTGAGGAACCCAGAAACGGATTGAGGAATCAAAAAATGGATTGAGGAAATAAAAAATAGATTGATGAACCCCAAAATTGGCTGAGGAACCCAAAAATGGATTGAGGGCCACAAAAATGGATTGAGGGCCACAAAAACGGATTGAGGGCCATAAAAAATGGATTGAGGAAACCAAAAATGGGCTGAAGAAAGTAAAAATGGGCTGAGAAACACAAAAATGGATTGAGGAAATAAAAAATGGATTACAGGACCAATAATGGATTGAGGAACCCAAAAATAAACTGAGGGAACCAGTAATGTGCTCATAAATCAAAAAATGAATTGAGGGACCAAGCGATGGGCTTAGAAATCCAAAATTGGACTAAGAAACCCGAAAAATGTGCTGAGGACCCCAAAACATGCTGAGGAACCGAAAAATGGGAGGAGGAACCCAGAAATGGATTGAGGTATTCAAAAATGGGTGAGGAACCCCCAAAATGGATTGAGGAAACCAAAAATGGATAGAGGAACCTAAAAATGGGCTGAGGAACACAAAAATGGAGTGAGGAAACCAAAAATAGATTTAGAGACCCAAAAATGTGTTGAGGAACCCAAAAACGGATTGAGGAATCAAAAATTGGATTGAAGAAATAAAAAATAGATTGATGAACCCAAAAATTTGCTGAGGAACCCAAAAATGAATTGAGGAACCCAAAAATGGACTGAGGGCCACAAAAACGGATTGAGGGCCGTAAAAGATGGATTAAGGAAACCAAAAATGGGATGAGGAAATCAATAATGGGCTGAAGAAACCAAAAATGGGCTGAGGAACTGAAAAATGGATTGAGGAAATAAAAAATGGATTACAGGACCAATAATGGATTGAGGAACCTAAAAATGGGCTGAGGGATCCAAAAATGGGCTGACTGACCAAAAAACGGGGTGAGGGATCCAAAAATGGATGGAGGAGCTCAAAAATGGATTGAGGAACCCTAAAATGGATTGAGGAACCCAAAAATCGTCCGAGGGACCTAAAAAAGTTTTGGGTAACCCAAAAATTGGCTGAGGAACTCAAAATTGGATTGTGGGACCCAAAAATGGATTGAGGAACCCAAGAGTGGATTGAGGAACACAAAAATGGGCCGAGGGAACTAAAACTGGGTTGAAGAACCAAAAAACTGATTGAGGACCGCAAAAATGGATTGAAGAATCCAAAATGGGCTGAGGGACCGAAAAATGGTTTAGGCACCCAAAAATGGGCTGAGGAACACAAAAATTGTTTGAGGAACCAAAAATTGGCTGAGGAACACAAAAATTGGCTGAGGGAATGAGAAATCGCTTGAGGAACCCAAAAATCAATTGCGGAATCCAAAAATGGACTAACGAGCCAAAAAATGGGTTGAGGAACCCAATAATGGGCTGAGGAACCCAAAACTGGTCTGAGGAAATAAAAAATAGATTGATGAACCCAAAAAATGGCTGAGGGACCCAAAAACGGATTGAGGGCAACAAAAATGGATTGAGGAAATAAAAAATGGATTGATGGACCCAAAAAATGGGTGAAGAATCCAAAATTGATTGCGGAATCCAAAAATGGATTGAGGGCCACAAAAATGGATTTAGAGCCTAAAAAAATGGATTGAGGAACCCAAAAATGGGCTGAGGAACCCAAAAAAGGGCTGAGGAAACGAAAAACGGTTTGAGGGACCTAAGAATTCGTTGAGGAACTGAAAAATCAGCTGAGGAAGGGTTGGGTTTAGGGTTAGGGTTAAAGTTAGTGTTAGGGTTAGGGCAAGGGTTGGGTAGTGTGTTAGGGTTAGTGTTGGGTTAGGGTTAGTGATAGGTTTGCGGTTAGGGTTAGGTTTGGGGTTAGGGTTAGGGTTGTGTTAGGGTTGGGGTTAGCGTTAAGGTTAACATTCGCGTTAGCGTTGGGGTTAGCGTTGGGTTTGGGTTGAGGTTATCGTTAGGGTTCGCGTTGGGGTTAGGGTTAAGGTTAGGGTTAGGGTTTTGGTTAGGGTTACGTTAAGGTTAAGGTCAGAGTTAGGGTTAGAATTAGGGTTATGGATTCAGGGATCCAAAACTGGATTGAGGAACCCAAAAATGGGCTGAGTAACCCAAAAAAGGATTGAGGAAACCAAAAACAGACTGAGAGACCCAAAAATGTGTTGAGGAACCCAAAAACGGATTGAGGAATAAAAAAATAGATTGATGAAATAAAAAATAGATTGGTGAACCCAAAAATTGGCTGAAAAACCAAAAATGGATTGAGGGCCACAAAAACGGATTGAGGGCTGTAAAAAATGGATTGAGGAACCCAAAAATGTGTTGAGGAAATCAAAATGGGCTGAAGAAAATAAAAATGGGCTGAGGAACACAAAAATGGATTGAAAAAATAAAAAATGGATTACAGGATCAATAATGGATTGAGGAACCCAAAAATAAACTGAGGGAACCAGTAATGTGCTCATAAATCAAAAACTGAACCGAGGGACCAAGCGATGGGCTTAGAAATCCAAAATTGGACTAAGAAACCCCAAAAATGTGCTGAGGACCCCAAAACATGCTGAGGAACCGAAAAATGGGAGGAGAAACCCAGAAATGGATTGAGGTATTCAAAAATGGGTGAGGAACCCCCAAAATGGATTGAGGAAACCAAAATGGATAGAGGAACCTAAAAATGGGCTGAGGAACACAAAAATGGATCGAGGAAACCGAAAATGGGCCAAGGAACCCAGAACAGGACCGAGGAACCTAAAAATGGATTGAAGAAATCAAATATGGATTGAGGGACCCAAAAACGGTTTGAGGAATCCAAAAAATGGGCTGAGGAAACAAAAAATGGGCTGACGAACCCAAAAATGGATGACGGAACCCAAAAATAGGTTAAGTAACTAAAAATGGGCTGAGGAAACCAAAAATGGTCTGAAAAAACTAAAAATGGATTGAGGAACCAAAAAAAGGACTGAGAAACCCCAAAATGAACTGAGGGACCCAGTAATGGGCTCATAAATCAAAAAATGAACTGAGGGACCAAGCAATGGGCTTAGAAATCCAAAAACGGTTAGAGGAACCTAAATATGAGCTGAGGAACACAAAAATGGATTGAGGAAACAAAAAATTGGCAGAGGAACACAAAAATGGGCTGAGGGACCCAAAAATCGATTGAGGAACCCTAAAATGAATTCCGGAACCCAAAAATGGATTGACGAGCCCAAAACTGGTCTGAGGAACTCAAAAATAGGCTGAGGAATCCAAAATTGATTGAGGAACCCAAAAATGGACTGAGGGCCATAAAAATTGATTGAGGGCCTTAAAAAATGTTTTGAGGAACCCAAAAATGGGCCGAGGAAAACAAAATGGGCCGAGGAAACAAAACATGGGCCGAGGAAACCAAAAATGGATTGAGGGACCCAAAAAAGGATTGAGGAACCCAAAAAGGGATTGAGGAACACAAAAACCAGCTGAGGGACCCAAGAAATGGATTGGGTGACCCAAAAATGGATTGAAGAACCCAAAAATGGGCTGATTAAACCAAAAGTGGGCTGATTAAACCAAAAAAGGATCGAGGAACCCAAAAATGGATCGAGGAACCCAAAGATGGATCAAGGAACCAAAAATAGGCTGAAAGACCCAAAAATGGGTCGAGGGACCCAAAAATGGAATGAGGAAACCAAAAATGAACTGAGGGAACCAAAAAATGGATTGAGGAAAGCAAAAATGGGCTGAGGAACCAAAAAAATGGGCTGAGGGACCCAAAAATGAACTGAGGGACCCAAAAATGGGCTCAGAAAGCAAAAAATGGATTGAATAACACAAAATTAGATTGAGGGATGCAAAAATGGGTTGAAGAACACAAAAACGGATTGAGGAAACCAGATATGAACTGAGGGACCCAGAAATGGACTTAGGAACCCAAAAATGAACTGACGGACACAGTAATGGTCTCAGAAATCCAAAAATACATTGAGGAACCCAAAAATAGATCGAAGGACCCAAAAATGGGCTGAGAAACCCAAAATTGTTCTGAGAAAACCAAAAATGGTTTGAGGGACCTAAGAATTCATTGAGGAACCCAAAAATCGGCTGAGGAAAAGTTGGGGTTAAGGTTAGGGTTAGAGTTAGTGTCAGGGTTAGGGTTAGGGTTGGGGTAGTGTGTTAGAGTTAGGGTTGGGTTAGGGTTAGGGATAGGTTTGGGGTTCGGGTTAGGTTTGGGGTTAGCGTTGGGGTTAGAGTTGGGGTTCGCGTTGGGGATAGGGTTAAGGTTAGGGTTAGGGTTTTGTTTAGGGTTACGTTAAGGTTAAGGTCAGGGTTAGGGTTAGAATTAGGGTTATGGATTCAGGGATTGAAAACTGGATTAAGGAAACCAAAAATAGTTTTAGAGACCCAAAAATGTGTTGAGGAACCCAGAAACGGATTGAGGAATCAAAAAATGGATTGAGGAAATAAAAAATAGATTGATGAACCCCAAAATTGGCTGAGGAACCCAAAAATGGATTGAGGGCCACAAAAATGGATTGAGGGCCACAAAAACGGATTGAGGGCCATAAAAAATGGATTGAGGAAACCAAAAATGGGCTGAAGAAAGTAAAAATGGGCTGAGAAACACAAAAATGGATTGAGGAAATAAAAAATGGATTACAGGACCAATAATGGATTGAGGAAGCCAAAAATAAACTGAGGGAACCAGTAATGTGCTCATAAATCAAAAAATGAATTGAGGGACCAAGCGATGGGCTTAGAAATCCAAAATTGGACTAAGAAACCCGAAAAATGTGCTGAGGACCCCAAAACATGCTGAGGAACCGAAAAATGGGAGGAGGAACCCAGAAATGGATTGAGGTATTCAAAAATGGGTGAGGAACCCCCAAAATGGATTGAGGAAACCAAAAATGGATAGAGGAACCTAAAAATGGGCTGAGGAACACAAAAATGGAGTGAGGAAACCAAAAATAGATTTAGAGACCCAAAAATGTGTTGAGGAACCCAAAAACGGATTGAGGAATCAAAAATTGGATTGAAGAAATAAAAAATAGATTGATGAACCCAAAAATTTGCTGAGGAACCCAAAAATGAATTGAGGAACCCAAAAATGGACTGAGGGCCACAAAAACGGATTGAGGGCCGTAAAAGATGGATTAAGGAAACCAAAAATGGGATGAGGAAATCAATAATGGGCTGAAGAAACCAAAAATGGGCTGAGGAACTGAAAAATGGATTGAGGAAATAAAAAATGGATTACAGGACCAATAATGGATTGAGGAACCTAAAAATGGGCTGAGGGATCCAAAAATGGGCTGACTGACCAAAAAACGGGGTGAGGGATCCAAAAATGGATGGAGGAGCTCAAAAATGGATTGAGGAACCCTAAAATGGATTGAGGAACCCAAAAATCGTCCGAGGGACCTAAAAAAGTTTTGGGTAACCCAAAAATTGGCTGAGGAACTCAAAATTGGATTGTGGGACCCAAAAATGGATTGAGGAACCCAAGAGTGGATTGAGGAACACAAAAATGGGCCGAGGGAACTAAAACTGGGTTGAAGAACCAAAAAACTGATTGAGGACCGCAAAAATGGATTGAAGAATCCAAAATGGGCTGAGGGACCGAAAAATGGTTTAGGCACCCAAAAATGGGCTGAGGAACACAAAAATTGTTTGAGGAACCAAAAATTGGCTGAGGAACACAAAAATTGGCTGAGGGAATGAGAAATCGCTTGAGGAACCCAAAAATCAATTGCGGAATCCAAAAATGGACTAACGAGCCAAAAAATGGGTTGAGGAACCCAATAATGGGCTGAGGAACCCAAAACTGGTCTGAGGAAATAAAAAATAGATTGATGAACCCAAAAAATGGCTGAGGGACCCAAAAACGGATTGAGGGCAACAAAAATGGATTGAGGAAATAAAAAATGGATTGATGGACCCAAAAAATGGGTGAAGAATCCAAAATTGATTGCGGAATCCAAAAATGGATTGAGGGCCACAAAAATGGATTTAGAGCCTAAAAAAATGGATTGAGGAACCCAAAAATGGGCTGAGGAACCCAAAAAAGGGCTGAGGAAACGAAAAACGGTTTGAGGGACCTAAGAATTCGTTGAGGAACTGAAAAATCAGCTGAGGAAGGGTTGGGTTTAGGGTTAGGGTTAAAGTTAGTGTTAGGGTTAGGGCAAGGGTTGGGTAGTGTGTTAGGGTTAGTGTTGGGTTAGGGTTAGTGATAGGTTTGCGGTTAGGGTTAGGTTTGGTGTTAGGGTTAGGGTTGTGTTAGGGTTGGGGTTAGCGTTAAGGTTAACATTCGCGTTAGCGTTGGGGTTAGCGTTGGGTTTGGGTTGAGGTTATCGTTAGGGTTCGCGTTGGGGTTAGGGTTAAGGTTAGGGTTAGGGTTTTGGTTAGGGTTACGTTAAGGTTAAGGTCAGAGTTAGGGTTAGAATTAGGGTTATGGATTCAGGGATCCAAAACTGGATTGAGGAACCCAAAAATGGGCTGAGTAACCCAAAAAAGGATTGAGGAAACCAAAAACAGACTGAGAGACCCAAAAATGTGTTGAGGAACCCAAAAACGGATTGAGGAATAAAAAAATAGATTGATGAAATAAAAAATAGATTGGTGAACCCAAAAATTGGCTGAAAAACCAAAAAATGGATTGAGGGCCACAAAAACGGATTGAGGGCTGTAAAAAATGGATTGAGGAACCCAAAAATGTGTTGAGGAAATCAAAAATGGGCTGAAGAAAATAAAAATGGGCTGAGGAACACAAAAATGGATTGAAAAAATAAAAAATGGATTACAGGATCAATAATGGATTGAGGAACCCAAAAATAAACTGAGGGAACCAGTAATGTGCTCATAAATCAAAAACTGAACCGAGGGACCAAGCGATGGGCTTAGAAATCCAAAATTGGACTAAGAAACCCCAAAAATGTGCTGAGGACCCCAAAACATGCTGAGGAACCGAAAAATGGGAGGAGAAACCCAGAAATGGATTGAGGTATTCAAAAATGGGTGAGGAACCCCCAAAATGGATTGAGGAAACCAAAAATGGATAGAGGAACCTAAAAATGGGCTGAGGAACACAAAAATGGATCGAGGAAACCGAAAATGGGCCAAGGAACCCAGAACAGGACCGAGGAACCTAAAAATGGATTGAAGAAATCAAATATGGATTGAGGGACCCAAAAACGGTTTGAGGAATCCAAAAAATGGGCTGAGGAAACAAAAAATGGGCTGACGAACCCAAAAATGGATGACGGAACCCAAAAATAGGTTAAGTAACCTAAAAATGGGCTGAGGAAACCAAAAATGGTCTGAAAAAACTAAAAATGGATTGAGGAACCAAAAAAAGGACTGAGAAACCCCAAAATGAACTGAGGGACCCAGTAATGGGCTCATAAATCAAAAAATGAACTGAGGGACCAAGCAATGGGCTTAGAAATCCAAAAACGGTTAGAGGAACCTAAATATGAGCTGAGGAACACAAAAATGGATTGAGGAAACAAAAAATTGGCAGAGGAACACAAAAATGGGCTGAGGGACCCAAAAATCGATTGAGGAACCCTAAAATGAATTCCGGAACCCAAAAATGGATTGACGAGCCCAAAACTGGTCTGAGGAACTCAAAAATAGGCTGAGGAATCCAAAATTGATTGAGGAACCCAAAAATGGACTGAGGGCCATAAAAATTGATTGAGGGCCTTAAAAAATGTTTTGAGGAACCCAAAAATGGGCCGAGGAAAACAAAATGGGCCGAGGAAACAAAACATGGGCCGAGGAAACCAAAAATGGATTGAGGGACCCAAAAAAGGATTGAGGAACCCAAAAAGGGATTGAGGAACACAAAAACCAGCTGAGGGACCCAAGAAATGGATTGGGTGACCCAAAAATGGATTGAAGAACCCAAAAATGGGCTGATTAAACCAAAAGTGGGCTGATTAAACCAAAAAAGGATCGAGGAACCCAAAAATGGATCGAGGAACCCAAAGATGGATCAAGGAACCAAAAATAGGCTGAAAGACCCAAAAATGGGTCGAGGGACCCAAAAATGGAATGAGGAAACCAAAAATGAACTGAGGGAACCAAAAAATGGATTGAGGAAAGCAAAAATGGGCTGAGGAACCAAAAAAATGGGCTGAGGGACCCAAAAATGAACTGAGGGACCCAAAAATGGGCTCAGAAAGCAAAAAATGGATTGAATAACACAAAATTAGATTGAGGGATGCAAAAATGGGTTGAAGAACACAAAAACGGATTGAGGAAACCAGATATGAACTGAGGGACCCAGAAATGGACTTAGGAACCCAAAAATGAACTGACGGACACAGTAATGGTCTCAGAAATCCAAAAATACATTGAGGAACCCAAAAATAGATCGAAGGACCCAAAAATGGGCTGAGAAACCCAAAATTGTTCTGAGAAAACCAAAAATGGTTTGAGGGACCTAAGAATTC
Source organism: Dromococcyx pavoninus (assembly GCA_033558185.1). Lineage (NCBI taxonomy): Eukaryota > Metazoa > Chordata > Aves > Cuculiformes > Neomorphidae > Dromococcyx > Dromococcyx pavoninus. The sequence continues at coordinate 6,164 of JAUMJL010000771.1, read as the reverse complement.
ATTGAGGAACCCAAAAATCGGCTGAGGAAAAGTTGGGGTTAAGGTTAGGGTTAGAGTTAGTGTCAGGGTTAGGGTTAGGGTTGGGGTAGTGTGTTAGAGTTAGGGTTGGGTTAGGGTTAGGGATAGGTTTGGGGTTCGGGTTAGGTTTGGGGTTAGCGTTGGGGTTAGAGTTGGGGTTCGCGTTGGGGATAGGGTTAAGGTTAGGGTTAGGGTTTTGTTTAGGGTTACGTTAAGGTTAAGGTCAGGGTTAGGGTTAGAATTAGGGTTATGGATTCAGGGATTGAAAACTGGATTAAGGAAACCAAAAATAGTTTTAGAGACCCAAAAATGTGTTGAGGAACCCAGAAACGGATTGAGGAATCAAAAAATGGATTGAGGAAATAAAAAATAGATTGATGAACCCCAAAATTGGCTGAGGAACCCAAAAATGGATTGAGGGCCACAAAAATGGATTGAGGGCCACAAAAACGGATTGAGGGCCATAAAAAATGGATTGAGGAAACCAAAAATGGGCTGAAGAAAGTAAAAATGGGCTGAGAAACACAAAAATGGATTGAGGAAATAAAAAATGGATTACAGGACCAATAATGGATTGAGGAACCCAAAAATAAACTGAGGGAACCAGTAATGTGCTCATAAATCAAAAAATGAATTGAGGGACCAAGCGATGGGCTTAGAAATCCAAAATTGGACTAAGAAACCCGAAAAATGTGCTGAGGACCCCAAAACATGCTGAGGAACCGAAAAATGGGAGGAGGAACCCAGAAATGGATTGAGGTATTCAAAAATGGGTGAGGAACCCCCAAAATGGATTGAGGAAACCAAAAATGGATAGAGGAACCTAAAAATGGGCTGAGGAACACAAAAATGGAGTGAGGAAACCAAAAATAGATTTAGAGACCCAAAAATGTGTTGAGGAACCCAAAAACGGATTGAGGAATCAAAAATTGGATTGAAGAAATAAAAAATAGATTGATGAACCCAAAAATTTGCTGAGGAACCCAAAAATGAATTGAGGAACCCAAAAATGGACTGAGGGCCACAAAAACGGATTGAGGGCCGTAAAAGATGGATTAAGGAAACCAAAAATGGGATGAGGAAATCAATAATGGGCTGAAGAAACCAAAAATGGGCTGAGGAACTGAAAAATGGATTGAGGAAATAAAAAATGGATTACAGGACCAATAATGGATTGAGGAACCTAAAAATGGGCTGAGGGATCCAAAAATGGGCTGACTGACCAAAAAACGGGGTGAGGGATCCAAAAATGGATGGAGGAGCTCAAAAATGGATTGAGGAACCCTAAAATGGATTGAGGAACCCAAAAATCGTCCGAGGGACCTAAAAAAGTTTTGGGTAACCCAAAAATTGGCTGAGGAACTCAAAATTGGATTGTGGGACCCAAAAATGGATTGAGGAACCCAAGAGTGGATTGAGGAACACAAAAATGGGCCGAGGGAACTAAAACTGGGTTGAAGAACCAAAAAACTGATTGAGGACCGCAAAAATGGATTGAAGAATCCAAAATGGGCTGAGGGACCGAAAAATGGTTTAGGCACCCAAAAATGGGCTGAGGAACACAAAAATTGTTTGAGGAACCAAAAATTGGCTGAGGAACACAAAAATTGGCTGAGGGAATGAGAAATCGCTTGAGGAACCCAAAAATCAATTGCGGAATCCAAAAATGGACTAACGAGCCAAAAAATGGGTTGAGGAACCCAATAATGGGCTGAGGAACCCAAAACTGGTCTGAGGAAATAAAAAATAGATTGATGAACCCAAAAAATGGCTGAGGGACCCAAAAACGGATTGAGGGCAACAAAAATGGATTGAGGAAATAAAAAATGGATTGATGGACCCAAAAAATGGGTGAAGAATCCAAAATTGATTGCGGAATCCAAAAATGGATTGAGGGCCACAAAAATGGATTTAGAGCCTAAAAAAATGGATTGAGGAACCCAAAAATGGGCTGAGGAACCCAAAAAAGGGCTGAGGAAACGAAAAACGGTTTGAGGGACCTAAGAATTCGTTGAGGAACTGAAAAATCAGCTGAGGAAGGGTTGGGTTTAGGGTTAGGGTTAAAGTTAGTGTTAGGGTTAGGGCAAGGGTTGGGTAGTGTGTTAGGGTTAGTGTTGGGTTAGGGTTAGTGATAGGTTTGCGGTTAGGGTTAGGTTTGGGGTTAGGGTTAGGGTTGTGTTAGGGTTGGGGTTAGCGTTAAGGTTAACATTCGCGTTAGCGTTGGGGTTAGCGTTGGGTTTGGGTTGAGGTTATCGTTAGGGTTCGCGTTGGGGTTAGGGTTAAGGTTAGGGTTAGGGTTTTGGTTAGGGTTACGTTAAGGTTAAGGTCAGAGTTAGGGTTAGAATTAGGGTTATGGATTCAGGGATCCAAAACTGGATTGAGGAACCCAAAAATGGGCTGAGTAACCCAAAAAAGGATTGAGGAAACCAAAAACAGACTGAGAGACCCAAAAATGTGTTGAGGAACCCAAAAACGGATTGAGGAATAAAAAAATAGATTGATGAAATAAAAAATAGATTGGTGAACCCAAAAATTGGCTGAAAAACCAAAAAATGGATTGAGGGCCACAAAAACGGATTGAGGGCTGTAAAAAATGGATTGAGGAACCCAAAAATGTGTTGAGGAAATCAAAAATGGGCTGAAGAAAATAAAAATGGGCTGAGGAACACAAAAATGGATTGAAAAAATAAAAAATGGATTACAGGATCAATAATGGATTGAGGAACCCAAAAATAAACTGAGGGAACCAGTAATGTGCTCATAAATCAAAAACTGAACCGAGGGACCAAGCGATGGGCTTAGAAATCCAAAATTGGACTAAGAAACCCCAAAAATGTGCTGAGGACCCCAAAACATGCTGAGGAACCGAAAAATGGGAGGAGAAACCCAGAAATGGATTGAGGTATTCAAAAATGGGTGAGGAACCCCCAAAATGGATTGAGGAAACCAAAAATGGATAGAGGAACCTAAAAATGGGCTGAGGAACACAAAAATGGATCGAGGAAACCGAAAATGGGCCAAGGAACCCAGAACAGGACCGAGGAACCTAAAAATGGATTGAAGAAATCAAATATGGATTGAGGGACCCAAAAACGGTTTGAGGAATCCAAAAAATGGGCTGAGGAAACAAAAAATGGGCTGACGAACCCAAAAATGGATGACGGAACCCAAAAATAGGTTGAGAAACCTAAAAATGGGCTGAGGAAACCAAAAATGGTCTGAAAAAACTAAAAATGGATTGAGGAACCAAAAAAAGGACTGAGAAACCCCAAAATGAACTGAGGGACCCAGTAATGGGCTCATAAATCAAAAAATGAACTGAGGGACCAAGCAATGGGCTTAGAAATCCAAAAACGGTTAGAGGAACCTAAATATGAGCTGAGGAACACAAAAATGGATTGAGGAAACAAAAAATTGGCAGAGGAACACAAAAATGGGCTGAGGGACCCAAAAATCGATTGAGGAACCCTAAAATGAATTCCGGAACCCAAAAATGGATTGACGAGCCCAAAACTGGTCTGAGGAACTCAAAAATAGGCTGAGGAATCCAAAATTGATTGAGGAACCCAAAAATGGACTGAGGGCCATAAAACTTGATTGAGGGCCTTAAAAAATGTTTTGAGGAACCCAAAAATGGGCCGAGGAAAACAAAATGGGCCGAGGAAACAAAACATGGGCCGAGGAAACCAAAAATGGATTGAGGGACCCAAAAAAGGATTGAGGAACCCAAAAAGGGATTGAGGAACACAAAAACCAGCTGAGGGACCCAAGAAATGGATTGGGTGACCCAAAAATGGATTGAAGAACCCAAAAATGGGCTGATTAAACCAAAAGTGGGCTGATTAAACCAAAAAAGGATCGAGGAACCCAAAAATGGATCGAGGAACCCAAAGATGGATCAAGGAACCAAAAATAGGCTGAAAGACCCAAAAATGGGTCGAGGGACCCAAAAATGGAATGAGGAAACCAAAAATGAACTGAGGGAACCAAAAAATGGATTGAGGAAAGCAAAAATGGGCTGAGGAACCAAAAAAATGGGCTGAGGGACCCAAAAATGAACTGAGGGACCCAAAAATGGTCTCAGAAAGCAAAAAATGGATTGAATAACACAAAATTAGATTGAGGGATGCAAAAATGGGTTGAAGAACACAAAAACGGATTGAGGAAACCAGATATGAACTGAGGGACCCAGAAATGGACTTAGGAACCCAAAAATGAACTGACGGACACAGTAATGGTCTCAGAAATCCAAAAATGCATTGAGGAACCCAAAAATAGATCGAAGGACCCAAAAATGGGCTGAGAAACCCAAAATTGTTCTGAGAAAACAAAAAATGGTTTGAGGGACCTAAGAATTCATTGAGGAACCCAAAAATCGGCTGAGGAAAAGTTGGGGTTAAGGTTAGGGTTAGAGTTAGTGTCAGGGTTAGGGTTAGGGTTGGGGTAGTGTGTTAGAGTTAGGGTTGGGTTAGGGTTAGGGATAGGTTTGGGGTTCGGGTTAGGTTTGGGGTTAGCGTTGGGGTTAGAGTTGGGGTTCGCGTTGGGGATAGGGTTAAGGTTAGGGTTAGGGTTTTGTTTAGGGTTACGTTAAGGTTAAGGTCAGGGTTAGGGTTAGAATTAGGGTTATGGATTCAGGGATTGAAAACTGGATTAAGGAAACCAAAAATAGTTTTAGAGACCCAAAAATGTGTTGAGGAACCCAGAAACGGATTGAGGAATCAAAAAATGGATTGAGGAAATAAAAAATAGATTGATGAACCCCAAAATTGGCTGAGGAACCCAAAAATGGATTGAGGGCCACAAAAATGGATTGAGGGCCACAAAAACGGATTGAGGGCCATAAAAAATGGATTGAGGAAACCAAAAATGGGCTGAAGAAAGTAAAAATGGGCTGAGAAACACAAAAATGGATTGAGGAAATAAAAAATGGATTACAGGACCAATAATGGATTGAGGAAGCCAAAAATAAACTGAGGGAACCAGTAATGTGCTCATAAATCAAAAAATGAATTGAGGGACCAAGCGATGGGCTTAGAAATCCAAAATTGGACTAAGAAACCCGAAAAATGTGCTGAGGACCCCAAAACATGCTGAGGAACCGAAAAATGGGAGGAGGAACCCAGAAATGGATTGAGGTATTCAAAAATGGGTGAGGAACCCCCAAAATGGATTGAGGAAACCAAAAATGGATAGAGGAACCTAAAAATGGGCTGAGGAACACAAAAATGGAGTGAGGAAACCAAAAATAGATTTAGAGACCCAAAAATGTGTTGAGGAACCCAAAAACGGATTGAGGAATCAAAAATTGGATTGAAGAAATAAAAAATAGATTGATGAACCCAAAAATTTGCTGAGGAACCCAAAAATGAATTGAGGAACCCAAAAATGGACTGAGGGCCACAAAAACGGATTGAGGGCCGTAAAAGATGGATTAAGGAAACCAAAAATGGGATGAGGAAATCAATAATGGGCTGAAGAAACCAAAAATGGGCTGAGGAACTGAAAAATGGATTGAGGAAATAAAAAATGGATTACAGGACCAATAATGGATTGAGGAACCTAAAAATGGGCTGAGGGATCCAAAAATGGGCTGACTGACCAAAAAACGGGGTGAGGGATCCAAAAATGGATGGAGGAGCTCAAAAATGGATTGAGGAACCCTAAAATGGATTGAGGAACCCAAAAATCGTCCGAGGGACCTAAAAAAGTTTTGGGTAACCCAAAAATTGGCTGAGGAACTCAAAATTGGATTGTGGGACCCAAAAATGGATTGAGGAACCCAAGAGTGGATTGAGGAACACAAAAATGGGCCGAGGGAACTAAAACTGGGTTGAAGAACCAAAAAACTGATTGAGGACCGCAAAAATGGATTGAAGAATCCAAAATGGGCTGAGGGACCGAAAAATGGTTTAGGCACCCAAAAATGGGCTGAGGAACACAAAAATTGTTTGAGGAACCAAAAATTGGCTGAGGAACACAAAAATTGGCTGAGGGAATGAGAAATCGCTTGAGGAACCCAAAAATCAATTGCGGAATCCAAAAATGGACTAACGAGCCAAAAAATGGGTTGAGGAACCCAATAATGGGCTGAGGAACCCAAAACTGGTCTGAGGAAATAAAAAATAGATTGATGAACCCAAAAAATG
>JAUMJL010000770.1:97500-450664 GCA_033558185.1 Dromococcyx pavoninus | reverse complement strand
GGGGTGCTGAGTCACGCTGGGCTAAGCAAGAAGAGCGGCGCGGAGGCCACGCCCCCTCGGCGGCACGCACGCACGGGGGCGTGGCCACGCACGCGGCATCTCTATAAAGGGAGAGGCGGGCGGCGGGTGCGGGTCAGAGCGCGTCGGCGAGGCGGAGCGGAGCGGGTTCCTGCGTCAACAGTGCTTGGACGGAACCGGCCGCGCTCGGCCCTGCTGCCCCCACCACCTCACACCTACACTGCTTCACCTCTTCAGGCATCGCCATGGCAGCCCCACCTTCCCAGGTGCGCCAGAACTACCACCAGGACTGCGAAGCCGCCATCAACCGCCAGATCAACCTAGAGCTCTACGCTTCCTACGTGTACCTCAGCATGGTGAGTGTGTGTGTTGAGTGTGTGCTTAGGGGGTAAAGGGAGAGGAGGGGCGTGCGGCCTGCTGAGGGGAAGCGCCTCGGGCCTAGGTGGATCGGGGGGAGGGGGGCGGGCATCAGGGCGGCCTCTCCCTTGGGGGAGGAGGAAGAAGTGTCCCCCCCTTCTGAGACCCCACGTGGAATATACCGTGTCCAGTTCTGGAATCCCAAACATAAGCAGGGTATGGAGCTGTTGGAACGTGTCCAGAGGAGGCTACGAAGGTGATCAGAGGGCTGGAGCATCTCCTGTGTGAGGACAGGTTGAGAGAGTTGTTCGCCTGGAGAAGAGAAGACTCCAGTACCTGGGGGGAGGAAGTACAGGAAAACTGGGGAGGGACTTCTTCCAAGGGCCTGAAGTGATAGGACGAGGAGGAATGCCTTTAAATTGGAAAGAGGGAAGATCTAGGTTTGCTAATAGGAAGAAATATTTTTCTGTGAGGGTGGTGAGGCACTGGCACAGGTTGTCCAGGGAAGCTGTGGCTGCCTTGTGCCTGGAGGTGTTCAAGGCCAGTTTGGATGGGTCCTTGAGCAGCCTGGTTTAGTGAGAGATGTCTCTGCCCATGGCAGGAGTGTTGGAACTGGATGGGCTTTAAGGTCCCTTCCAACCCAAACCATTGGTTGGTCCCTTCCAACCAAAATCATGGTTCTGCGCCAGGCCTGCCTGAAGAAGGGGGGTTGGCACAGGGCGGGAAAGGGTCTTGGAAGTGATACAAGAAGTATTTAATATTAATAAAAGTGGAGTCTTTTAATTTAAAATAAAGTTTCATCTAAGCAACTGTATTTTTTGAAAGCTACACAGAATGTCCCTCTTATAGCACGTGTTCTTTATACCATCTTTTATTCAAATAGTGTTTTCCAGGCACTGTTCGAAGAGAAATGAGAATGCCTGGTGTTAAGTATGATATGTGCTGAACAGATGTGTCTCCTTCTGTAATAATCTGTGTTTGCAGTTTTTCCTATCTAAAATGCAAGGTCAGACAGCTTGCTCCAAACTCCAATTAGCAAGAGATTTGACTGTTATGAAGTTAATAATAACAACATTAAAATTAGCCCTTGGAAAGTAATAGAATATGCATAAGAAATGTATTCATATGCATGTAGGTGGGAAATATTTTTGTCTCGTTACGCATGATTGATGGAAATAATTCCGTCATGCATCCAGCGCTGAATTAAAGGATGCTGCCTTTTAAAACTCCAAAACGAGTTTATTTGCTGGCATTTTCGGTATCAGAAGTGATAAAGGCATCGCTGGGGAGCGTTGTTCCGCAGGGGCTCGAGCAGGGGCGGTTTGTGGGAGGTTCCCGATCGCCTGCCGGTACAACCACCTCAGCTCTCCCCTGGGGGAGAGGCGGGCGGTGGCTTTTGGTAGGTGAGGCCTTTATCTCACCCAGTTACACGTTAACCGCTCTCTGTCGCTGCTCCTTATCGGCACAGCTCAGCACCTTCCAAGCGGCTCTGCCCTCGGGGCTGGGCTGGATAGCAGGAGTTAAGCAATGAAGCGATTGGCACCTTTCCCACAGCCGCTCTTGTCTCCGAGGCAAGATCTTTCCTTCATAGTTCTGAAGTGAATCGCTAGGAATCCGTGTTTTCCTTGGTGCTGTGCTTACATGTCTCACTTGGCAGGAGACTCTGATTTTAGCCATAGCTGAGATGGGGTAACTTCGGCCCAGGCGGCAGCTCTGACCTCTGTGCAGCGATCTTTGTGCTTTATCTGTGCGAGTAACTTGAGCTTTGACGTTGTGGGGTAGAGCTTCACAGCTTGCTCCGGTGATGGTCTGAACCTGAAAGCTAAATGTGATTATGTTGGTGGATCATTGTGGTACACGAGCACTGGTGGCTTGTCTTGAGCCTACAAGGTGCTGGTCTAAGAGCAAGGATTTCACTCTGGTAAACGACTGGCAGCTGGTACAGAGCTTTCCATTGAATCCTGCCTGATGGCTCTGCTTGAAGAACAAACAAGCTGTGTGATGGCTTCTAACTGCTGTAACAGTTTTTTGGGCTTTTGGAAAAGATGATCTTGTATTTTCTGTTGAATATGTATTTTAGTTCAATTCACCTTTTGTCTCTTAAAGGTAACACTAACTCTTGTTTTCCAAGGTGGGAAACGTACTTCTCAGTCTAATCCCTGATAAGCCCAGTGAAGCTGGGAGCTTTGTTGCAAAAGCACCTGGAAGTTCTTGGCCGTCCTTAACTGGCATTGCAAGGCAGAACCTTGACTTCTGGTCACTGTAAACAAACTCAAGTAAACAAAGGGAACAAGGGAAGCTTTCTCTGTGAAAAAGACTCTGTTTAGGGCGTTTAGTGCTCAGAAGAACAGGTATCTTTGTGGAGTGTGGAGATTTTTCTGTCTTAAGAACTGAACCATAAATATAATTTTTGTGTTTATGGTAGGGATAGAGGTTAAAATTTAATCCTAGTCAGGAAAATCAAATTTACTAAGGGAAGGGAAGAGCGTTGCTGCACTGCCTTGCTGTTGTCAGTGCCACTGCTGACCTCGCCTTGGACTCCAGCCACCTTGAAGTAGGGCTGATAGGAGACCCATCTGAAGTCATAGTACTTGGCTTTGTGAGGCTTGGGGTTTTGAGCATATGAATTCTTGTTTTTCAGTCCTACTATTTTGACCGGGACGATGTGGCTCTGAAGAACTTTGCCAAGTACTTCCTGCACCAGTCCCATGAGGAACGTGAGCATGCTGAGAAACTGATGAAGCTACAGAATCAGAGGGGTGGACGCATCTTCTTGCAGGACATCAAGGTGAGTAGAGCTATAGGGTGTCCTGTCTAATGCAGAACTAGACTTGTGATCTGGCTTCAGGCTGGAAGGAGAGAAATTTCCCTGTGGATCCTCTCCTAGAAGGAGGAGCAGCAGCTGACAGTAGATGAACACACTGCATTGCTGTGATCTGTGCATGGCACTTAGCCCAAAATCTAGAGGTGCTTTGTAATTTGATAACTTATGCTGACTGATTAATAAAAAGTAGTTCCTGTGTAAGAGGAGGATGCCTGGCCCTAGGTGGTTTGCTGTGGGTAACAACAACTGGCTCATCTACCTTAAATTTAATAGCAAGTGTCCTCTGTTTTGTAGAGAACTCTTGATTCACTGTGGGAATATCAAATCTCAGGTTTCCAGTTGCTTGTGGCTCACTGCAAAATTCTGTAGTGCTGTTCCTTGAAGTCACTTTAATTAGATGATTTGGGATGGCAGAAGGTAGGCGGTGTTGTGTTGGGTTATAGGTTGGACTTGGTGATCTCAGAGGTCCTTTCCAACCTTGTGATACTGTGACTGGTTACTGCAAGACAGCTCTTTATGGGGAAAACAGCAAATGAAGTAAGCAATGGGCACTTGAATTTCCTCACAGTGACTCTGAGTGCTTGTAAACACCAAACTCCACACCAGGCATCTGACTTGCCTGCACTGATGTCTTAACTGCTTTGTCTTAGAGACTGCCCACTACCTATGTGCATAGACAGATATTTAAGCCATTTGGTTAGAATGATGGTAGTTCTGTTCACTGTCTTGTCTACAAGAGCACAGAGGAGACATGAGGAGAACCTGAGCAGGTCTGGGACTTGGAGCATGCATTCAGTTCTGTTCAGAGCAGGCACTCTGTCCACCAAACTTCTGAAGATGCCTAAATGCCTGAACTTGGTCTAAACAGGCTCTGAGATTGCTCTAAAAGACTTGAATTTCAATGCTCTGTGGGTACTCACTGAAAATATGGTGCTGTGCTTTCCCCTGCCAGAAGCCAGATCGTGATGACTGGGAGAATGGACTGACTGCAATGGAGTGCGCCCTGCATCTGGAGAAGAATGTGAACCAGTCACTGCTGGAACTGCACAAATTGGCAACTGAGAAGAATGACCCACATGTAAGTGTAGTGGGTGCTGATGCTGAAAATGTAGCTGCATAATAAGGGGGCTGGTATGTGTCTATTTAATGTGGGCTTGGGAAGGAGTTGTGTGTCCCTGACTTTACTGAAGCTGAAAAAAGGATGTGATGTAGTGGTGCAGCCTTTCCAAAGGGAAAGCCTGTGCCTTAGCTATTTAGTAGGGTTATTGCCATCTCTTTTCAGGAGGAACACTTGCAGTGTATTAGGGTGGCTGAGGCCTTCCTCATGGAACAGTGCTCTGTGCTCTGGGGAACAGAGCACTTGCATGAACAGCATTTTGAAGAGCAGGAATGTTTTTAGCTCTGTGGAGCTCTACAGAAATGTTTAAACTCTTTTGGAGCCACTTCTTAAGGTTAAAAACCCTGACACTTCAGACTGCAGGCTCTGAAAATACAGGTGCCTTCACAGAAGTTATTGGCAAGGCTGGACTTCAGTATCAGGAAGAGATTTGTGTGTATCTGAATCTACTTCTGGAAGTTTCTTGCATACATTAGGGACATCTAAAAAAGACGGCTGGACCATTCTAGAAGTGTCAGATCTTTGTGGTTGTGAATTCAGGTGCTGTGCAGTGGAGGCTTTCAAATGTGATCAGAAACTTTCCTGTTTCTTGTACTGAAGGAGAGAGGGGACTTTGAGATGATGTGCTGTGTGGGGTTCTGGAGTAGGTGTGTCTGGATGAGTCTGCCTCACTTCTGATCTTGCTCTGCCATTGCTGAGGTGAAACCTAAAGGCTGCTTCCTTCCTGGGAATCTTCTGCAGCTTTAATATTGTCATCTCCTATATCTTTTCCTTTCCCTAGAGAGGACTGGTAGGATTTTGGATGCTGCTTTGGCAGGATAAGCTGCGTTCAGGTGTAAATTCAAACTCTTGTCTCCCTTTCAGTTGTGTGACTTCATTGAGACTCACTACCTGGATGAGCAGGTGAAAGCCATCAAAGAGCTGGGTGACCATGTGACCAACCTGCGGAAGATGGGGGCACCAAAATACGGCATGGCAGAGTATCTCTTTGACAAGCACACCCTTGGGGACAGTGACAATGAGAGCTGAAGTCTGGCCAGGAGGCACCCTGTGGGTTTCAGTGGGACTCCAACCTTACTGTCCAGCCATGCATGCATCTTCAGCTATTTAGATAAACAGTTCTCACACTCTGTACCAAATATCGCCCCTCTTTTCTCTTGTGTTTTGTGTATTGCCCTCCATCCAATAAAGTGACTTGGTTCAAGTTGGTTTTCTCCTGTTTCTCTCGGGAGTGAGGAGCCTCCACTTGCAGGATTGTGCTCTGTAATCTGTGACAGTCATTTAAGTTGGGCATGGATGAAGGAATATATTAGAGGGGTCATAGAGATCAGTGCTTTCATTATAAAAATGGCTCTCTTTTCCAATCCAGGGGATTACTGCAGGATTTGCCCAGTGACTAAAGCTGTGTTGTGAAATGCCTTTGCCACCAAAGATACTGCTGTAATAAATGCACAGGGAAAGGTGGGGTTGAGTGTCTAGGCTTGCTGCATTGTACCTGTGAGCTCAGATGAGACTACTGGGGGTGGAGGGGGGTTCTTAGCACCTTGCTGGGCACAGCTGCTCTGTTGTAGCTGGGACTAAACCATGGCAGTTTGACAATGGGAAATACATGTGTGTGGAGAAAATGGGCTGTGTGCTGTAACCAGGCTGGGCTGGAGCTGCAGAGGCTGCAGCAGCTGCCTCAAGGACACTGTTGGGAGTCGGGGACAGTGGTGACATCTGCCCAGGTTCAGCAGCTGGGAAGGCAGAGGAGTAGGTGGCTGCAGTGAAGGCATTGGAAGGGTGTGGGAGGCAGACTACAAGTGTCCTGTGCACCCTGTGATATGGGAGATTTACACCTGCTTCTGAAGAGAGAAGTAGGAAATGTGTGGTTTCTATAAATTCCTGTTGCTGCGTGGAAACCAAAAGGAGGAACCAAAACGGATGGTCCTGGACTTCAGCCTTGCTTTTATTTTCTTAGGGAAGAGAGTGAAAACAAAGCTGTGTGGTGTCTGCTACCATCTGGATGACTTCTCTGAGCACTGTCAGATTGATGGCAGATGTGCTGGGCAAATACCACTGACTGCAGCCACCCACTTGCCCTGACTTCTGACTTCCAGTGCTGGAAAACACCAGCTAGGCATGGCTTTGGGAAGCACTGGAGGCCTGCAGCACAAGCAATGTGACTTCCTTCAATCCCTTTCCCTGCAGTATCTTGTCAGCAGTGCAAGTTGTGCCTGAAACTTGTGATGGGTCTTGTGACAAGCGTTAACATAAAGCTCCAGTTCCAATTCCTGCTGTGGTGAAGAGAGAAGTATCCTTATTAACCATATTCCCCTTTGTTTTAGGCTGCACCTGCCTGCCAGACTCTTCAGACTGGTGTCTGCTGAGCTACTGCTCTGATGTCAGGTATCTGCAATGCCTCACACTCAAAGTCTTGTTTGTTCTTTTGTTGCACATATAGAGAGGGGTTTGTTCTGTTGTTGCTGCAATGCTGAAGTTGTGCTTGCTGCTGTACCTGAGGCTGGTAACTGTGTCACTAGTGCTGGCTTCAGCCAAGGCTCTGCCCTGGCTGTGGGTTCCAGGAGGTGGTTTGGCTGCACTGCTGTTCTGTTTGGGTGAGTGCCAGCGTGGCCAGGCAAGAAGACACTGCAATATCACTAATGTGGGAGGTATCTCACAGATCTGTGTGTGGTTCTTGGTCTTGTCTAGCTGTACTGGCCTATCTGCTCTTCACAGGTGGTCTCACTGGTCTCCATGATCACCTCCATCAGCCCCACATAGTCGCCTTCAGCCAGAGAGATGCCAGAGTCATTGGGGGACGGACTCTCTGCTCGTCTTGGCTCTTTTGTAGAGGGAGTGTTAGTGCTTCCATTTCCAGGATCTCTCGTGGTCCTGGAAACCTCTGCTGAATGCTGATCTGGAGCGCTGGCTGTGTCTTCTAAACTTAGGCTGCGAGTGTCAGGGCCCATGTTCCCCTTGTGGGATCTCTCCAGCACTGGAGATGTTACAGGTGTGAATGAGAAGCAGAAGGAGGTGCTGGCTCCGGGGGTTTTGTTACTGGGGGTGTGAAAGGCACTGGAATGCTCAGAATTGGGAGTGGCTGATGCTGTGTTCTCCAGGCTTAGCCAGGGTGGGTGGGAAGCTTTCAAGCTCTTCAGGCTCTTGAAGCTACCCTGCTTCTCATGGTCTGGGGACTCTGCCAAGAAGGGGAATTTCGGGCTGTCTGATGCCGTGGACTGAGCTCCTGGACTTCCTGTGGTGGCAGCTTCTCTGCTTTTACTGTTAGTGTTGCTCTTTTCTTCTGCTGTTGCAACCTGCGAGTCAGGACCTTTGCTCCGGTCTGTTGGCCAAATAAATGTTTCCTTTGCACCTGAGCCAAGAGAGCTCTGGCTTTTATATGTATCACTGGCTCTGGAAGGTGAGGAGTTGACAATGACGTCCCTGAGAGAGGCTGAGCATGCAGCAATGCTGGAGAGTGCAGGTGGCTTCTTGCGGCCTTGGCGTCTGGAAGGGAAGATCATGGGGATGGAGCTGATCGGTGTCTGTGGAGCACTGTAGAAACCAGGTCTCTCATAAAATGGGGTTGACATGAAGGCATCAAACTCCCTGAGTTTTCCATCTTCGCTGTCCCACTGTTCCTGTAAGCTGGACTCTCTCCTGGGCTGATTGATGCTGCAGGGGCTTCCAGGCTTGCCCACGTCTTGGTACGTATAATGGGAGAAGGGGGATGTGGGGTCTCCTCGTCTGCGCAGCAGGTTCATCCGGGAAGAGGACCTGGAGAAGCTCGGGGACTGGACCCCAAGGAGGCGGCTCAGGTGTCCCAGTAGTGGTGTGGAGTGGTTTGCCTCCTCGTTCTCTTTAATTTGCTCCAGAGGCTGGAACTCCATCTCTTCTTTCTGCATGCTGGGGAAAGGCAAGATGGGCTGTTACACGGTCCCCAAAGGAGGTGGTTCCTGGTGGAACCACCAGGTTCTCTTCCTGTATTGCCTTTAGATACGTGTCAGGCCCTCCACAACAGGGACACTCGGAGGAAAGGGGAGGGGAGCAAGAGGTTAGAGCCACCCTTTTCCATGGAGGATGTTGGCTGTTGTCTTTGGATGAACCTAAAAGTATCTTAGAGCAACACTTCACAGACTATGGAGAAAGATATTACTTGAGGTGTAAAAACGAGCAGTGTAACACTGTGCACAGCACCTGATCCAAGGTGTAAACGTGGCCTCTCCTGGCACCCTGTGGTTGCCCTCACCTGATATCAAAGGTTGAGCCAAGGAACGATGGGCGCTTGTACTCAGCAGTGGCTGCAGTGTAGGGTGGCTGAGGATCGGGCTCATTCCAGTACAGATCCTTCTCCAGAATGGGCAAATCCTGATGCATCTCATCCACTGCCATCAGGGAGACCTGCAGGGGAGAACAGAAACATCACACGGGGTGAACAGTATTACTTGTGCCTGTTATTGGTGGACAAAAATGCAGGACAAGGGGAAGCAAAGTGACATGGAAGCAAGACAAGTGGCTGGGTTTGCTTTGTGGCTTCCTGTCGAGTTGTTTCTTACACGAAGAGTTTTGATTAATTGGAAGGAAAGTGATGCCGAAGGAGACAGGAGAGGAATATGCTCACTAGGACAGGAGGGCTTGGTGTGAGGAAGGGCTGGAGATGGGGAGTTACTGCATGGAAGAAAGCAGAGGAGGCAGTTTTAGATAATAAAACAGGGTGAAAAAAGCTTGAGGGAGGCAGGATGCTTCATTGAAAGGTTGTGAGGATGTGAACCGAACAGCCTGGATCCATCGTGTGTGCCACAGCATGGGCTAAAGCTGCTTGGTGTCTGTGTATAAAATAGGCCAAAAGTCCCATATTCCCTGGATTGGGGGGATCTTCCTGGCATGAGTCGTGCCCCACATTCTTCCTGGAGCCTGGGACATCTCCTTGGTGGCTGAGGGGGGAATGCTGAGATTGTCACCTTCACCCTCATATTTGTTGGGAAGCTTTATGCTCTCCTAGACATCTCCATCTGGAGATCCTGAGCCTCTTCTTAATGTGCAGCCACCAGGACCTCAGGAAAGTGCAAGGATAAAGGATCTGCTTCTCCACCCTGTTGCAGGTGTGGGAGGTGGGTGGCAGAGAGGTTGTAGATCTTGGTGGCTGCAGTGATGGGACTTGCTAAACCCTCAGGTGCAGTCCTGCCTCAGCGTTCCTCTGCAGGTCAGGCTTATCTGGAGGCTCCTGCCTTCACCTTACCTGCAGGTTCCTGTCGATGAGCCAGTTGGTTTCAAAGTCATCATCATCCTCCCCGAAAGGGTTGATGAGTTGCTCGGCCACCTGCATGTGGAGAGTGCATAGCAAAGGTCATTGTGTTCAAACCTGCCCCTTACCCTGCAGGAAGAGGGCCTGAGGAGCAGGGTCAAGTGTGATGTCCTTTGAACTTGGAGCAATGCTGCTCCTCTAAAAAAGGGATGGGTTACTGGAGACTTGCCAGTGGCTGGGAGGTCCTGGCTCACACAGCCCTCCAGCAGCTGCAGGTGAAGTATAGCCCATTGCCTCTCTTTGTCCCCAGATTAGTCAGGACCAAAGCTTAGGAAAGGTGGAGCTGATCTCCAGGGTGAGACACTCAGAAATGGAGAAGGTCTTGGCAGCACCCTTAGCCCCTGTTGGCTCTCTTTTTGTCCACCAGTGCCTGGCATGTTGCCCACAGGCCAAAGATCACAGCTGGGTCCCTGGAGAGTACACTCTGGGAAGAACCCCTGGCTGGGTAAGATTCCAGCTCCAGACATGTTTTCTGGACTTACCTTTAACCAGCCAGCGTAGAAGAAGAACTGCAGAAATGTAAAGACGGGCACGAAGAGATCCAGTTCATGGCCAGGATATGCTTTTTCTGGATCCAGGAACTGCCTCCCGATCAGACAGGCCAGGAAGAAGCTGTAAACAGCCACGGTCACCACCTGGGAAAGATGCCAGGGGACACAGCAGAGGAGCTTCAGTTCCCAGCTTGCTTTCCCAGCATCTCTCTTCACGACTCCAAAGAGTGGCAAAGCTGCTGAGAGCTGCTGGCTCTGGAGCTTCCTGAAAGCCTTGGATTCAGTTACAACAGGCTTCTTCCCTACTTTTTGTAGGCAGATGCATTTCTACTGCAGAAGGCTTTAAATACCCCCTTTAGCTGTTAGATTCACTGTAGCTCATTACATGCTGTCCCTGGAATGGCACAGAATCCTATTGAAGAATAGTTTGGGTTGGAAGGGACCTCAAAGCTCATCCAGTTCCAACCCCCCTGCCATGGGCAGGGACAGCTCCCACTGGATTAGGTTGTGCAAAGCTCCATCCAACCTGACATTGAACACCTTCAGGGATGGGGCAGCCACAGCTTCTCTGAGCAACCTGTGCCAGTGTCTCACTACCCTCACAGGAAAATATTTCTTCCTAAGATCTCATCTCAATCTCTCCTCTTGCAGCTTCAAACCATTCCCCCTCATCCTATCCCTGTGCTCTGTGATCAAGAGCCCCTCCTCAGCTTTCCTGGAGCCTCTTTCAGTCCTGGGAGGCTGCTCTAAGGTCTCCCCAGAGCCTTCTCCTCTCCAGGCTGAACAACCCCAACTCTCTCAGCCTGTCCACGTACAGGAGGTGCTCCAGCCCTCAGATCATCTTCATGGCCTTCTCTGGACTTGCTCCAATGGCTCCAGATCCTTCCTGTACTGAGGACTCCAGAACTGAACACGGGGCTACAGGTGAGAATCCCCTCCCTCACCCTGCCGGTCCCACTGCTTTGGGTGCATCCCAGGGTGTGGTTGGTTCTCTGGGCTGTGAGCACACATTGCCAGCTCATGTTGAGCTTCTCATCCAAGAAGAAGGCATGTGGCATCCTGGATGGGAAGAGCTTAAACAACGGATACGTGGCTGCATGGTTGTTCTGTTGCTGTAGTAAGGGGTGCTGTGAGCTGCTTTCATTCTCATCCTTGCCTCTCCTGAAAGCTGTGTTGAGCCCGTGCCCTCCAAGTCATGGAGAACCCTGGCAGCACTGCCAGCTCTGGACAAGCTCCTTCCTTCCTGGTCCTTTCTTATATTTGCCTGCAGGCTTGCCAAGATTTCAGGCTACAATGAGCTTTGTGCTTCCCCTTTTCAAACTAAAAGCAGCTGAGACTCTTGTGAGATTTCTTGACGCAACAAGCAAAGGGGTTCTAAACAAGTACCCAACATCACAAGACTCTGGAGTGAACCAGACAGTTCCTCACAGCACAGGGCTGTTTCCTGATGGGCAGGAGAGTGCCTGGAATGACAGACTTTACATTGTGGATGGGCACCTGTAAAAAATAGGTTGTGTGCTGCAGAGGGGGTGAAGACGTGCTGTGATATTGCTTTCGCTCCTCATGTGCAGGGTGCTGGTCTCTGCAGGAATAGAGTTTCCCCCCTGTATTCCCTGTTAACCCTCAGTGCTGTGTGAATGGAAGTGGTTCCCATTTCACAGAGGAGTGCATTAGTGTTATCTGAGCAGCTGGATTGAGTGAGACAAAGGAGCGAGTTGGTGCCTAAGTGTCTGTCTGGGTTTGCGTCGAGGGAGCTGAGTAGGCACAGCCAGCTCGCTCTCACACACCTGGCACAGCTCCACAGGGGCTGCCCTGCCTGCTGGAGCAGCTTGCATAGAATCATGGAATGGTTTGGCTTGGAAAGGACCTCAAAGCCCATCCAGTTCCACCCCCTGCCATGAGCAGGACACCTCCCACTGGATCAGGGGGCTCCAAGCCCCATCCAACCTGGCCTTGAACTCCTCCAGGGATGGGGCAGCCGCCACTTCCCTATGCCAGGGCCTCCCCACCCTCATTGTGAAGAATTTCTTCCTAATACCTAATCTAAATCTTTCCTCTTCCAATTTAAAACCATTGTCCCTTGTCCTGTCACTCCATGCCCTTGTAAAAACCCTCTCCTCAGCTTTCCAGCCCCCCTTTCATTGCTGGGAGGCTGCTCTAAGGTCTCCCCAGTACCTTCTCTTCTCCAGGCTGAACAGTCCCAACTCTCTCAGCCTGTCCTCACAGCAAAGGTGCTCCAGATCCCAGCTCTGCTGGGTAGGAAGAACTGCTCCCTGCAAGGCTCCCAGGTGGCCCAGTTACCCCTGGGCAGTGTTTCAGTAGAGGTGGCTGTGTCTGAGTTATGGAAATAAGGCCGAGTGTGTGCTGCTGATGGATGTGAGGGCTGACGAGTGAAGGTGGGGATCACAGAATTATAGAAGTGCTTGGTTGGAAAAGACATTTGAGATCAAGTCCAACTGTACCTGTCCACTACTAAACCAGATCCCTGAGAACTTCATTTACCCATCTTTTAAATATCTCCAGGGATGGTGTCTCCACCACCCCCCTGGGCAGCCTCTGCCAGTGCCTGAGAACCTTTCTGTGAAGAAGTTTTTCCTGGTGTCTAATCTGCACCTCCCTTGCTGCAGCGTGAGGCCATTTCCTCTCGTCCTATTACCTGTCACTTGGGAGAAGAGACCAACACCCACCTCACCACAACCTCCTTTCAGGGAATTGTGGAGAGTGAGAAGGTCTCCCCTCAGCCTCCTCCTCTCCAGGCTGAACCACCCCAGGTCCCTCAGCTGCTCCTCGTAGGACTTGTTCTCCAGCCCCTTCTCCAGCCCTCTTCCCTTCTCTGGACACGCTCCAACACCTCAATGTCTTTCTTGTAGTGAGAGGCCCAGAACTGCACCCAGTACTCGAGGTGTGGCCTCACCAGTGCCCAGTACAGGGAGACAATCATCTCCCTGGTCCTGCTGGCCTCACTGTTTCTGATCCAAGCCAAGATGCCATTGGCCTTCTTGGCCACCTGGGCCACTGCTGGCTCGTGTTCAGCCCCTGTCAACCAACACCCCCAGGTCCTTCTCCAGGCAGCTCTCCAGCCACTCTTCCCCAAGCCTGGAGCGTTGCCTGGGGTTGGTGTGTCCCAAATGCAGGACTTGGCACTTGGCTTTGTTGAACCTCATCCCGGCTGAGGGTTCCAAGTGTACGTCGCATTGGCCTGGTCCATGAGAGGGTCAGGTATGGGTGTGAGTTGCTGCCCCTTGTAGCACGGGGCAGTGTGCCCAGGCTGGCAGCAGGGCAGGAGGATTAGGAGGCCCCTTCTCACCTGAGTGTAGACCAGGGGGATGCTGATCCAGTCGTAGCCGTAGAGTCGCCCGCACTGGCTGCGCAAGGTGTTGAGCTCCTGCGGGGTGGAAAGAGAATGGCCTGTCAGCTCAAACCTTGCATCTTCTCACTGGGGACACTGAGCCTCTCCAGCCCCATTGCCCTTCAGTGCTCCAGCCAATTCCCTCCCACTTACACCCCCTCTGGATGGGGAGGCTCAGCCTGCTCTCTTGGTGCTCAGCCTCACTCCAGCAGACAACCAGTAGGGTCTCAGGCTTGTCCTGGAAGAACTCCTTGCTGCTTGGGTGTCTCCATCTCAGCCCAAGATCCCTTCCTCACTGACTTCACAGCAGAGCTTTTCTCCTCTCAAAATGAGCAGCCAGCATGTTGGGCAAAGAATGTCTCAGGAGCTTCCATTTCTCTCTCCTGACCTACATAGTGAGTCTAGATAAATAGCCCAGAGGGAGATCTCTCTCCTTCTGTGCAGATGAATCTCACTGCAGGCAACAGGAACAATGTGACTTTCTCTGCACATGAATACTGGGAAGGATGAGCTGCTCTGGACCTTTTTTCTCTGCAGCTAGGCAGGGATCGTTGCCAGGTCCTGCCTGGGGAGCATGGTCTGCTTCCCAGGAGTTTTACATAGTGAAGTTTTCTCCAGAGACATTGCTTGTTGGGGTTGCTTTTGACCTCTCCTGATCTCTCCCAGATACATTCTTCCCTGTGGCTTTCCATCTGTATCCTAGAGACTTCCACTGGCCACTGGCGTTGGCTGCTCTGGAGCGTGTGAAGGCTGGAGAAAAGCTGATGAAGGACCTGCTGCCTGCATATCTCCCATTACCACACCTGGATGTGGGTCCTGTGGTTCCTCCCAGTCCCACACCTGAGAAAGATGTCACGTTCCCCTCACCTCTAATGTACCTGACACTTGCTGCCATGTCAGCAGGCCATGAAAAGCTTGGCTCTGTCACAAGCTGGGAGTGGCAGTGTTTCCCAGCAAGGTTAGCATCATATCCCCTGGGACAGGCTTGACTCACTGTCCTACCTCACCATTCCTATTGGGTTTTTTTAGGAATTGGTTCCTATTGATGGGGATTTGATAAGGCTTTGAGCAACTCATAAGGCTGGATGAGGCTTTGAGCCCCCTGATCCACTGGGAAGTGTCCCTGCCCATGGCAGGGAGTTGGAACTGGATGAGTTTTAAGGTGTCTTCCAACCCAAACCATTCTATGCTTCTGTTCCTTGCCTGACCTCTGGAAATCCCTTTAGTTGCACCCAGAGGACTGGCCAAGGATCTCAAACAGTTGCCTATTGTCTCTGTCGCTCACGTTCAGGATGCCTTGGAGCAGCACGCTGTCCCGGATCCTCCCTTCATTCCTTGCCTTCACAGCCAGATTGGAGAACCACACACAGGGGATCCAAAACTTGTTGTGGGGGGAATTCAAGCTCTCAAACTTCTTGTGCTCTTCTGGTGTCATGAGGCCTGGGTGGAAAAAGGTAGAGAGGAGAGGGATGGCCATAGAGGGCAGAAAGGGATTGAGCTGGTCTGAAATGGAAACATCTAAACCTCAGGCACTGAGCCTTTGGAAGACACATAGAAGGAGAGCAAGTCTTCTTCTTAAAACATTGAGTTATAGAGGTGTGAGAGGCAAGTTTTATCTCATTCCATGCCTAATAAGTTCACAGTCAGCAGAGAGATGAAGCACTGCTGGGGTGCAATTGCCTGGTGTACTTAGACATTTGTTGGAATGGGATAACTTTGTCCTAGAACTGCCTGTTGCTCCCTCTGGATTGCAAAGGGAACACAGGTATCTGTAGACATCTCCCTTTGGGCAGCCTGGGAAATGTTGTGCCTTGGGGAGCGTCTTCAGAGAGGATTCAGGGAGCCCAGCAATTATGGTCAGAGATCTGAGGCTTCAGTTCCCACCTGCCCAGTGGAAAACTGCTGCCCTGAGGGAGGACAAACACACTACTTGGCAGGGATCTGCTATGGATCTAGGCACAAGAAAGATGGGGAAGGACTTTTACAAGGGCAGGTAGTGATAGGGTGAGGGAGAATGGTTTTAAATTCGAAGGGGGAAGATTTAGATTAGACATTAGGAAGAAATTCTTCATGATAAGGGTGGGGAGGCCCTGGCCCAGGTTGCCCAGAGCAGTGGTGGCTGCCCCATCCCTGGAGGTGTTCAAGGCCAGGTTGGATGGGGCTTGGAGCAACCTGATCCAGTGGGAGGTGTCCCTGCCCATGGCAGGGGGTGGAACTGGATGGGCTTTGAGATCCCTTCCAACCCAAACTATGATTCTGTGATTTGCTGCAGAGAGCTCTTCTCTTCCTTTCAGTGCAGGGTGAGCAGCTCCCGGTGGAGTCACTGCACCATGGTTACCCATTCACAAACTGGATCTTGACACTCTCCTTATGTAAAAAATTGGGCAGAGACCCTTCATCTTCTAAATAAGCCTTCCAGCAACTATGCTGTGCAGCAGGAAAACATAAGCTGTTGGATATCTCAGAAAAGCAGAGCCAGGGCGTGAGCAGACGCTCGGCACCCGCTGCAGGCGTCAGCTGAGCGCCTCGCAGCACTACCCCACCTCCACTTCGGAGATCCTGTGGCCCTTTCCAAGGCTCTTTTGCCCCAAACACAGCAGCCAGGCGCTGCGTGGCAGGAAGCAGCAGTACTGACCTGCCCTCACGACGTGCTCCATGCTGGGGAAGCGCTTGTAGACAGCGGTGCTGACGGAGCGCAGGATCAGAACGCTGCACAGGTTGCTGTAGCGCATGAGGGTGCGGCGCAGGAGCCTCCCGTACTCATCCTCTCCATCCACGTTGCAGGAGACCAAGTTCATGATGCGGTCTGGCCATGGGATGCTCTCGTACTGAGCCCACCAGCGGGACACCACCAGAGCCACGTAGAAACCTAGAGGTGAGCTGAGCAAATCAGTTGTTCTAAAGGAGCGGGAGGTGTAAACGCTCGTGTGTGGGGAGTCTGGGGCACACCTGGAGGGCAATTCAGATCTCTGTGCTAGAGGCAAAGTCAGCTTATTTGGTGCTACTTGGTGTCTGCCCTCCTGAAAGAACCCAGAACGTGCCAGTCCATCTGCCCAGTGCAAGTGGCATGGTGAGGGCACGGGAGACAGCTGTGATGTGAAATGATGTGTTCTGCTCGAGCAGTTTTAAAGAGGGAAGGCAAATCTTGCCTGCCTGCAGAGCTGCATCAAACCAGGGAGGAGAAACACTGTCCCTTTCCCCTCCCTGTGTATTCCCAGAGCTCCTTACCCAGCACAAAGGACACGGGGATTAGCTCAGCGTAGCTGTTGCAGTAGAGCGCCAACTTCTCAAACATCAGCCTTTGGCTCTCACTCAGGATCAGCCTGAAAGGGAGAAACAGAGGCATTGGCCTCAAAGACAAGTCTGTGCCTTGTTGGGACTGCTGGGAAGCCAAGGCTGGGTAGGGACAACACTGCCACGCTGTGACTCGAGATCATAGAATCATTAAGGTTGGAAAAGGCCTCTACGATCATCCAGTCCAACCATCAACCCAACACCACCGTGCCTGCTACGTGATGTGATTGGACAGCCTTGGCAAGCCTGGGACATCAACCCACCTCCCCAGAACACCCTGCTGGCCAGTCCAAAGGAGCCAGAGGTGGTCACTGACCAAGAGTGTGTGATACATGATGGAGTCTGCTATCAGTTCTTCATGGTATGAAGGGTTTTGCTTGGATGTGCATCACAGTTGACGTAATATCCCACAAAATGTCAATCCAAGCTCTGCTCTTATGTGAGTTCCTGCCTCCTACGTGCTTTCCTGCATCTGTGATGGAACCAGCTAGGGGAACTCCCTGTCTTTCCTCAGCAAAACCAGATCAGCCAGAGAGTACAGACGCCTTATGACACATCTGTGGTCTCAGAGCTGATGTCTGCTCTCAGAAATGTACCCAAGGTATTGCCTGTTGTGTAACAAGGGAAACTCTCTTCCCTAAAGCTCCCCACTGTGGGACATCTCCAGCACTAGTTCAGCCTTGGTCTCCACTGATTTACACATTATTCTTCTGTAGGTAATCATCAAATGCAGCTCTTCGTCCCAGGGAAGAGAAACTGTGTTATTTCCCAGGACAGAAAAGGGAGATTTATCAGCTGCTGAGCCATATTGGAGCACTGAGGAAGGACCTTTCCTCTCCTTCTATGAACAGAGGCTGGAGATCTCTTCACCAGGGTCACTGTACCACTCATAGAATCATTGAATCATAGAATGGTTTGGGTTTGACCCAGCCGTGGGATGTTCTCCTACTGAGTCCACCAGCAGGACATCACCAGAGCCACGCAGAAACCTAGAGGTGAGCTGAGCAAATCAGCTGGATTAAAGGAGTGGGGGTATAAATGCTCCTGTGTGGGAAGTCTGTTACTGCTCATACAGGGATGGATATAGATTATCAAACCAAGGAGAAGAAAGATCATCCAGTTCCAACCACCTGCCATGGGCAGGCACATCTCCCACTGGATCAGGGGGCTCCAAGCCCCATCCAACCTGGCCTTCAACACCTCCAGGGCAGCCACAGCTTCTCTGGGCAACCTGGGCCAAGGCCTCACCACCCTCACAGTAAAGAATTTCTTCATAATATCTAATCTAAATCTCCCTTCCTTCAGCTCAAAACCCTTCCCTCTCATCCTATCCCTGCACTCCCTGATCCAGAGCCCCTCCCCAGCTTTCCTGGAGGCCGTTCAGTCCTGGGAGGCTGCTCTAAGGTCTCCCCCGAGCCTTCTCTTCTCCAGGCTGAACAACCCCAACTCTCCCACCCTGTCCTCATATGGGAGGTGCTCCAGCCCTCGGATCATCTCCGTGGCCTCCTCTGGACTCACTCCAACAGCTCCAGGTCCTTCCTGCGCTGAGTCCTGGAGAGGCTGAGAGCGAGGGGCTGTGTTAGTGTTGGGGTGTAAGGATGCCTACCTGTAGACAAGACTGATGGTGAAGTAGAGAGAGATGAAAATGAGGAACTCGGAGTAGAGGAGTTTGTAGATGCTTCCTTTCCATTGGAGCAGGAGCTGTGAGAAGGTGCCTAGGCGGGCGTCAGCCACGCGGTTGGTGTACGTCACTGTCATCACAGCTCCTAGTGGAGACAGAAAACGGGCAGGTGTTGAAGGTCCCAGCAAGCTTGCACAAAGGCAGGAGACAGGGGCATCTCCCAGCAAGAGAACAAGATGAAAGAAAGGAAGAGAGAAAGAAATAATGAGCTGAGATCAAAGGACAGGCAAGATAAAGTCTGTGACACACAGAACCAGGAGGAAATTCATGGTAGACAATTAATTTGATGAGCTTGCCATCTTTTTCCTGTCCCTGAGCTGCTTGTGAGCTGGTTACAATGACAGAGAATATACTTGGTTTCTAGTGTTTAATCATCAGCATTCAAGTGGGGATGCTTGGTCAGAGCCTCCCTTCCACAAACCAGTCGTTAAAGATCAATTCTTAGGGTCACAAGCTCCAAAGTTGCTTACTCTCTTTTTTTATTTTCTTGTAGTATTTGCTTTAAATATGTTAATTCTGTAAATCTTGTTGGGAAGTGTCTTTCTGGAATAATGCTAGCAAAAAAAAGGAATCCAAAGAAAAGCAAAAACCCCAGAAAGGAGAGATTTCTTGGTACTGTTCCAGATGAAGGCACCCTTGGAGATGTGGCAGTTGTTGTAGCACTGACCCAACAAGTATAGCTGTCTTTAAATTTGGGCTGAGGGCCATATCTGGGCTATGCTGGTCCCAGTCCTGCAGGCAGAACAGCCCTCCCTGTTAGAGCACGTTTATAGCACACAAATTCCAGCAACTCCACCTCCCCTCTCCCTCAACCATACGTTGCACAATAAATCACTCTGGATGAAAAAAGGCATTCAGGCTCATGAAATGCTTCCCCATCATGCAGAAACTCTTGCATTTCTAGTCTAACCCTGGATAAATAATTCTTTACCATCAATTAATAATCAGACTGACAGTCATATAAACCTAATCTGTGAAAAAAAAAACCCAAACCATTGTAATCTGTGCCAAGTGGATCAGTCAAGGATCCCTTGGTTCATAAATAATTATCCAATGTGAAAGCTTTTGGTATTTCTAAATCAAAACATGCTACCAGGATGTTACACAGAAGTTTCTGTGTACCAAAGGCAATAATGTTAACAGTTACGGGGCCCTGGGCTCTTCCCTGAATTATGGAGATGAAGAAACACTTCAAGGGCCAATTCAGCCCTTACTTCTCTGTAGAAGCAGCTGAAGGCAGGTGGCTTTGTGTCCACGCTCCTCATTTAAGCATCTAAGTGGAAGATCTACAGTTATGTGGGGACAACTCCAGTCCCAGGGAGCTGATGCTGCGTAGAAAACCAGCAAACTCTCTTTTATTGGCTGCTTCAGCCAAACAGCACTTTTTATCCTGGCTTTAGTTTTTCAGTGCTGCTCCTTCTTTGGGTTTTCCTGTCATAACTCTCCCCAATTCCCTTCTCACAGGTCATACTGGAGGAACAGAGGTGGCACCTGCCCTGGTGAGGGCTCCCCAGCTGCACAAATGCACCTTTCAGTAGATCCTGATGTGCATCCGTGCCATTTCCATATTTCCTGGCCGGTGCAGAGGACTTGAAGGGTGGTTTTGAGCTGCCCTGGAGCCTGCACACACGTGGGCCGTACAGATGAGGGATGTATGCAAACACCCATAAATTTGTTGGGGGCTGCTTGCAGGAAGCTGGCTGGTTTTCTCTACGCTTTGGGTCTTGACAGTGCTCAGGGAGACTCTTCGTTGCGTAATTGAAATACAGATTCACTTTTTACCAAACATGGAAAACTTCAGCTCTTGTCCGTGTAAATAACGGATGTCACCCACCTCTATGTGGTTCTGCTCCAGCATGGGATATGGGGCTTTTCCCAGTGCCTTTTCCCCCAGTCCCAAAAGGTGAAGGCACTTCCCTGCCCACCTGCCAGGCTGTGTGGGACTGCCCTGGGATGGTGCTTGGCACGCTCAGCGTTCCATTTGGGGTTGAGGTATGTGGTTGGAGGTGACTCTGCAGCACTGGACCTGGCACATCAGAGTCCGTGTGGAGGTGAAGAGCCATCCCCACGTAGCCTGCTCCCCGTGGAGCCCCTGCCTGCCACCTCCTGCATCCACCTGCCTGATCCATCCAGACTAACCGTTACGCCTGGAAGTCGACCGACACTAATTGAGCAGTGGGATTCCACAGCAACCAAGATCCTGCATCATTTGCATTCCCAACCACGTGAGACAACAAACAGACACGAGCAGCTATCGTCAAGATGAAGAACGAGCAGGTAGAGTGGAGAGATGGAGTGAGAAGAGGTCACGGAGACGCAAGAAGATAGATCTTGAAGGAATCTATCCGCTCTTGGGAGGACTGGATACTTACAGTCATGGGCTCCTGAGCTGCGCTGGAGGCTGAGGAGGTTTGGTCCCGCACGTGTCCTTGCTGGGTCCTTTGTGGCCCACGCCACGTCCCACCTCCTTGTGCCCCCTTGGCTCATGGAGGGGATTGAACCTGACAGACACGGAGCCTGAAACCCGCTTGGGAGCTGCAGCCGGTCACTTGATGCCGTAATCCTTCCTCCTTACAAAAGAGACTCTGTTGTCTTTTGCCCCGTTCCCTTCTAATCTTCTGAGTAAGCCCTGAGTGTTTACAGAGGCGGCCGGAGGAGGGGGAGGCAGGGCTGGCTGCTCTGCTGCCGCAAACTCCTGGCACAGCTGCCAGAGGAGAGGCATTTTTCCTCTAATTCTTTCCTGTTTGGTCCCTTTCTCTGTGTCACAGAGCCCCAGGAGATTAAGTAGGGCTGGAATTTTCCATAAAGGCTGTAAAATGTGTCACCCCTGGGGGCTGCGCAGCCCTCTCCTGCTCCTTAGGTTGATGGCCTGGTCCGTGCTCTGCGTGGCTCTTGAAGGATGTTCCTCTCTAACCCCTCCCTGTCTCTGCTGTCCCTGGATGAGTTTCCCATCACTTATGGGGATGGTTTGGCCACTGGGGATTTCCACTCTGCCACTGGCTCCCCAAGACTCCGTCCATGTGTTCACTTGCTTTTCCACTTGCTTCTCCAGCAGCACTTGGGGGCTGTCAGTGCTCTTTCTTGCGTGCCACCCTGGGAAACACAGCTCCTCATCTTGGTCCTCAAGCCTCCACCAGGCCAGAGAACTCCTTGCCTCTGTCTCTCCAGGCTTCTCAGTCCCTCTTCTGCTGCCAAGCCGTCCCTCACAATTGTGACCACCCTTCTCTTCCACCACCTCCTGCAATCTCTCCCATCAAGCCTTTAAGACATTTTTCTTCCATGAGCCTCTTTCTTACCAAATCAGTGTTGCTGTAGCACACACCCTTCGCATTTAGAAGGCTCCTGGTGGCAGCTGGGTGCCCACAGGCACGAGATTTTGGATGGCCCACAGCTCTTCATGAGGCCTCCATGTCTTTCCAGCCCCTTTCTGCTCACTCCTTTGGGAAGCTGTTGTCCAGGGTAGTAGCACCTGCCCCTTAGACACCAATATCTCCTCCAGGCAGCTTTGGCTCAGCTGCTACAATATTCAGTGACCTCTGAGCCTTAAGCCAAGCCACAGCTCTGTCTCACCACCTGGACCCAACATCCTAAGTGTGCCCTGACCCTCCTGGCCTCCATCATTTATCCAGCTGTGACCCACCACGGAGGGAAGCAGAGGTCTGATCCCTTCAGGTGAGAGGAGATGGAGATCCAGGCTTCTCCATGAGGCTCTGGATGTTTTTTCACTGCTCTTTCCAGCTAGCAGGCAGAAAAGTCTCCAGTGAAATGAAATGAAGAGCTAATTCTTTGTAATAACCTACCTTCTCCTGGGCTGGTCTCTGTGCCTGTCTCTTTGACACTTGTTTAGCATCATCATCAGGGATTAATTTGTCCGAACTGTAGGTTTCTCCTACCTGTGTGGTTGAGCCCAGGAAAGAGGAGGGAGTTCTATCACTGCCTCTCTGGCATCTGTCTAAGGTGGGGTTTCTGGTGCAGTCCTGGGAATCGCTGTCAAGGGTGGGAAGATGATGGTTTAAAACACGGGACTCAGCATCCGAGGTTTTAATTCTGCTCTGGGCTGCAGAGTGTTGAATTATTGCTGGTCCTGAGTCCTTTTTTTTATAAAATGGAAGGAATAATCCTTGCTTCTTCTCCCTGGCACCCAAGCCATGGAGATCTTTTGCTTTCTGCTGATGTCTGGGTAGAAGGTGCTCTGTGTTGGATCGCGTGATATGTGGAAGGACATGGGCACACAACTCGTGGGAGTAAATTACAACATCTTGAGAGGCTGACAGACCGTGTTGGGAGAATGGGTGTAATTGCACAGGGAAGGGATGGACCTGGAGCACTTGGCCTGATTGGAATTCTTCCTGCATGAGCATTCTGCATCTCTGCATGTGCTGCAGCTCCTGGACCTGGAGTCCTGCTACCAGGGAGGACTCGCTCTGGGTGGGTTGGGAGGGCAATGCAGAAGAGAAAAGGCAGGATGATGCTTCTGCAGGGTGAGATACAGACCTGGCAGGAGAAGCAATGGGAGAGCCTCACATTCAAAGTGTGGAATGAGATAAGGGCTCTTATCAGCAGCCAGAGGCCCCGTGAGTACAGGGTGGCCTCGCTGCCCCAACACATAGTGAATGAAGAGCTTTGTGCTACTGTCACGAGCAGCACTTGCCAGCTCAGGGGGGGTTAAAGAAGCATCCACCAGGACCAAAACACTCCACCATCCTCCCTTTCTGAAGCCTTGCCCTGGGGTGTTGTTTCAGACCATGGCGTGGTCGCCCCCATGTGAGTGGTGTCTGTCTGGGACAGGAAGGGGGTGCCCCGGTTTTCTGAGGCTCTGGGGTGGTGTTGCCCCTCAGAGAAGTACTTACTGTGTTTGTTACCTGCTCTGTTATGGGCTTGGGCTTGCTGTCTGGTCCCTGAAACATTGCTCCTAGGCTGTGGTTGTTCCCAAAGGGCCCTTTTATGGCTGGGATTGAAGAGTTGGGGCAAGGAAGTGATTCAGGATAATGTCTCAGAACACCAAAGACCTCTGAGAATGGGAGTAAGAGCTGGGAGAGCACAGGAATGGACCTTCTCTGAAGGCAAGGTCACCCACCAAAGGGCCCTCCTCCCTTTGGAGAGATATCCAGAGAGAAGGAACGGATGGAGAGGCAGGCTGAGACAGCTCTTGGGGGTCTCAGTGGCTGAGCCCTCATCCCCACATGTGGAAGGGGGACAGAAGTAGTTCGGGTGAGACTTGCTGGAGCTGTTTGGGTGCCCCTGGAGACCGACAAGAAGCAGCAAAACCTCATGGTCCCGTTCCTTGTGGAGGGATGTGCTGGCATCTGGGGGACTCTGCTGCCCTCCTCCGAGAGCAGCTCAGCTGGCAGCTCCTGCGGTTCCGAGCTGCTGCTGGGACAGCATGAAATATGTGTGGAATTTAGTATGAAAGTAAATAACTCGGGGGCTACCAGCGTAGCAGAGCTGCTTGGATCCCTTTTCATGTCCCCTGTGGCCTCAGTTCTTGATTTGCCAGTCTGAAATCCTGCCTTGCACGGAACCAAGGAGGTGCTGACATCCATCCTCAGTCTCACAGCCTGGGAATCATTCTCCTTTTCTCCATTTTCCAGCAGCAGAGATTGAGTTACTGTGATGGGAAGTGAATCCCTGCTTTGGGAATCCCAAAGGGCCGTTCTCTGTGCTGCAGCTGTCTCTGGGACAGGCACGGTGCCCTCCTTGCAGCCTCCCAGAGAATAACAAGTGCTTTTCTCAGAAGCACGCTGTGTGTCCCAAAGCTTGGTGAAATCCCCTTCCCTTCTCCAGTTTCAGTGCTGAGATAGAGACAGAGGCAGCTGGAATCGGGGATGTCTCTCAAACTGACATTCTTCTCTAGAATCTGAGGTAAAAAACCCCAATAATAACAACAACAATAATAATTATTATTGTTATTATTATTTTAAAAGTGGAAAATACCTGAGGAGATGCTGTTTTGAATAGACAGGAATTACAGTGAGGTTTGAGCTGGCCATGAGTGTTTGAAGAGGATGACCATCAGTGCTTTTGTGAAGTCTCCCAGACTTCTTCCCTGGATGTTGCAGGATTCATCACTAATTCTTGGTGGATGAGAAGCTCAACATGAGCCGGCAGTGGGCGCTTGCAGCCCAGAAATGTTCCAGGGAGGGGGCATCCACGACTTCCCCGGGCAAACTGTGCCAGTGCCTCACCACACTCATCAGGAAGCATTTCTTCCTAATGTCTAATCTAAATCTTCCCCCTTCCAATTTAAAGCCTTTCCTAAAAAGCTGAGCTATGGTCCTCCTTTCTCTCTGCATTTCCCAGCTGGTGTCTCTTTGGCTCACGCTGAGCCCTTTCTTCAAAGGATGCTGCTGAGCATGAGGTTGCTCTCTGTCAGCCCTCTGCAGCTGAGAACCAGCACTGTTTCTGGAGGGTGTCTGCTCCCTGCCATGGTGTGACTGCTCTTTGCAGAATCTGAGACTGAAAATGCCAGCAAATAAACTCTATGGGACTCGTTTTGGACTTTTAGAAAGCAGCATCCTTTATTCCAGCACTGGAAACACGAGGGAATGATTTCCATCAGTCGTGTAATGAGACAAGAATGGATTTCCCACTGACTTGCCTATGTAGCAGTTTTCCCAGAAATCTTATGCATGGTCTATTACTTTCCAAGGACTAATTTTAATGTTGTTACGAACTTCACAACAGGCAAATCTCTGCCAACTGGAGCTTTGGAACCAGCTCTGTCTGACCTTGTATTTTAGAGAGGGGAAAGTCTGCAAACCAAAGCGATTGGAGAAGAAGATACGTTGGTTCAGCACATCCCATACTTAACACAAGACATTATCATTTCTCTTTGAACAGTTAAAAAAACATATCAAGCAAACGTGCTGTCAGAGGGAGAGTCTGTGTAGCTTTCAAAAAATGCAGTTACTTAGATGAAACTGAACCCTGCTTTAGCTTAAATCAAAATATTCCAGTTTTTGTAAGAGTTACTGCTTCTTGGATCACTTCCACCCGAGCAACGTGGCACTGCTGCCCCAGGAGCTGAGCATTGTGCTCCTTCAGCCTTTTCCTTTCACCCTGTTGCCCTGGAATGGAGATTACTCTTTGATGGGTGGGACAGGCGAGAGGGAGGGCAGTCACTGGGTGGATGAGAGGTTTAGGCCATTTGTTTTCATTCTCATTTTCATGGCAATAACATCTGGGCTGGGTTTGCTGGGTCAGGGGTGTAGTCCTGCTTTCCAAGCTCTAAGATAATCCCTGTTTCTCCTTACCTTCCCAGCCTGTGTCTGTTTTTTTCTTGGGTTTTTTTCCTTTTAAATAGTGGTAGGATCTGAATCCGTGAGCAGAGAAGGCAACCAGAAGGACACTTGAGCCCTCTCCCATGACTGGGAAGCATTTGTGCTGAGCAAAGTGTCCCAGCTGAGAGCATCCTTTGCTCTGGAGGTCGGTCTTGCACCTTGTTTGAACCAAACTCGGGATTTTGAGTCCTGCTCTTCATTTATGACCCATTCAGAGGAAGATGCGGGCGCTCCAGGAGGGAATATGAAGGATCAGGATAGGAGATTGGATATGAGGAAGAAATTTTTTACAATGAAGATGATGAAACACTGGCACAGGTTGCCCGGGGAGGTGGTGGATGTCCCATCCCTGAAGGTGTTCAGGGCCAGGTTGGATAGGGCTTTGAGCAACCTGATCTGATTGAAGATGTCCCTGCTGCTTCAGGGGGCTTGGACTGGATGACCTGTAAAGATCCTTTCCAACCCCTAGCACTCCATAATTCTGTGATGTGGAGGCAGAGAGCTTGCTGTCTACAGGAAACAGTTAGGACCACCAGAAACAGATCCCACCAAACAGGAGTCTGTATTTTGCCCTGGTGGTTCCCTCATTGCTCAGCATTAGTGGCTGCCTTCACGTAGCCTGGGCTGAGAGGAGGTCACCAGGGAATGGTGTGGGGCTCCAGAAGTGACAGGGGTCTGCTCAGGGTGCTGGAGGAGGTGTCCAGGCTGGAGATGCAGAGCCCAGTGGAGTGACACAAGTGTGTCCTTGTGTCTGAGACACCCAGAGGAAAAGCTGTGGGGAGCAAGGGACTTGGCTGGACCTGACTCTTGAGAAGACACAGATAATTTTAGCAAGGTGTTTCTTTGCCTGGAGCAGGTGGGAGGAGGAGAAGTGTAAGATGACAAGTCAGGGAGGTCAGCAGCTCGGCAAGGTGGGATGTGAGAGGAGTGAGGATGGGTGGGGAGTGATGCGTGCTGAGTTTGCTGGGCCAGCCCGATCATCTGGTTATGGAGAAATCCCAGGGTCTTCCAGCCTTCCTCAACAGCTCTGCCTGTTCTTTGGAGCTGGGAGTGAGGAGCACGTGCCACTGTCACCTTGCAACCAATTATTTTTGCACGTAGCTGGGATCCAGCATCCCCAACATATCCTCTCTTAATGCTTCTTATCTGCATTATCAGTTCTCATTCTTCCTGCCTTTGTTGGATCCTGGAACTTCTACTTTTCTAATCTGAGGACCCTCCATCCCTGCCAGCCAGGCCTTGGGAGTTAATAATTACAAAGACTGATTACTTCTGGTGCTGTCTTGCAAAGCTGGAGATCTTTCCCCTCCTCCCAAAAGTTTCCAGAAGATAACAAAGGTTACAGCCACCCACACAAACCTCTTGGACGCTTCATCCAAGACTTTAGCGCATGGGGTTGGCTGCTCTAGTCACCGTGGATCCTTCCCATGAGGCAGGGCAGGGCTGTAGGTGATATGGACACCCAGGAGAAGTTGGGAAAAGGAATTGCTTCCCGTGGAGGAGCACTTTGCTATGGATACAAGGATAGCCATGTCTAACTTGCCTGGCTTTGGCGCTGCGTCTGGCAGCGAGGATGGGGCAGCCGAGGCCAGGGCAGGAGCTGCCCCTGCATGTGAAGGCTCCGAGGGGATGGTGCTGCCTGGAGGAACACCTGGGGCAATGGCAAGGTAGGAAGGAATGGGAAACATGGGGAGGGGGGGATCTGGAAAATGTACTCCAAGGGCTGCCTGCGAGGGCAGGGGCGGTTTTTGGTCTAAAACCTGCAGTGCTGTCAGTCCTGAGCAGGTTCTGGGATCTGCTGTGGGACTGGGGTGACAGCAGGAATGGTTCCCAGCAGTTAGATGTGTCCCAGGGCAGGATGCTTGCTGGGGAGGTGCAGTTACTCTCTGCTTGTAGGTAATGTCCCAGTGAGAGTGTGAACTCCTGGAACCGTAGCTCCTCCTGATTTCAGTGGTGGGATGTACGGATTGGTCATTCCAAATGCCCCAGGAATCATCTGGGGCTGATCCTTTTTGTCTCTCTGTGCTAGGGAGAGAAAGCTTTCAGGATGAGTTTGCCCCAGGCAAAGAGACTCCCCCGTGCAGAGGCGGTGATGCAGGGGGGAGGAGAATGGGTGGACAGAGAAGGGTGAGTTCCCACCGCTTTGGCAGAGGATGCAAATCAGTGCAGCCACTCCCCGGAGAGCTGCTCTGCTCCCGCAGCCTCCTGGAGACAGCGAGTGCAAGGATGAGCTGGCTGAAGAGCAGAGCCACAGCATCCAAAGTCCAAAGCTCAGTAACAAGACTGACTTGTGCCATTCGTGTGTGGGTAGGGACAGTCCAGTGCTTTCCCTGAATGCTGGGTTTAAAAATCCTGGTCCAGTCCCACTGTTGCCCCCCACAGCACAGTTATTTCTCCTCCAGGCCAGGTTTCCTCCATCCTTTCACATTCCTGTATGTTACCATGTCCTTACACCCCAGGCTTCCACACTGGGCACACAGAGCTGTTTCATGGAGTCTGTGGTCATGCTCTGTTCCAGTGAGGGATGATGTGTTTACAAGGAGCATAAGGGTGTTACCAGTTGCTGGCACCAGTTTGAATCCAATTCTGGAATCCCCAACATAAGAAGGATATGGAACTGTTGGAACGGGTCCAGAGGAGGCCATGGAGATGATCCAAGGGCTGGAGCATCTCTGCTGTGAGGACAGGGTGGGAGAGTTGGGGTTGTTCAGCCTGGAGAAGAGAAGGCTCTGGGAAGACCTCATAGCAGCCTTCCAGTACCTGAGGGGAGGATACAAGAAAGCTGGGGAGAGACTTTTTCCAAGGGCCTGGAGTAATAGGATGAGGGGGGATGGCTTTAAATTGGAAGGGGGAAGACTTAGATTAGACATTAGGAAGAAATTCTGCAAGCAAAAGTCTGCTTCTCTGAAGCCCTTCTGGGGCACAAGGACCAGAGTCAGGGCCACAGAGTGGCTCCCAGGAGCCCTGTGCCCCCTCCCAATGCCCCTGTGACACCCTCCCAGTACCCCTCCCATCACCCCCAGTGCCTATGCCCCCTCCCAGTACCCTCCATTGCCCCACAGTGCCTGTGCCCTCTCCCAGTACCCCTCCCATTACCCGCAGTGCCTGTGCCCCCTCCCAGTACCCTCCATTGCCCCACAGTGCCTGTGCCCCCTCCTAGCACCCCTCCATTGCTCCCAGTGCCTGTGCCCCCTCCCAGTACCCTGTCGCCCCACAGTGCCTGAGCCCGCTCCCAGTACCCTCCACCGCCCCACAGTGCCTGAGCCCCCTCCCATTACCCCCAGTGCCTGTGCCCCCTCCCAGTATCCTGTCGCCCCCCAGTGCCTGAGCCCCCTCCCAGTACCCTCCACCGCCCCACAGTGCCTGAGCCCCCTCCCATTACCCCCAGTGCCCTCCATCGCCCCCCAGTGCCTGTGCCCCCTCCCAATACCCTCCATCGCCCCCAGTGCCCACGTGTCAGCCCCCCCTGGTCCCCCGGCCATGATCACGTGACGCGCCCCTCTCCCCCAGTCGGGATCACGTGGTTCCCCCGCGCGGGGCCGCGGCGCGCAGGCGCGCCCCCTGCCGGGATCACGTGGAAACGCCTCCCCTCTCCCCCTGCCGGGATCACGTGACAGATGCCCCACACGCCCCCCCGGCCTGGATCACGTGATCCTCGCCCACGGGGCGGTGCCGGTGCCGGTCCTGGTCCCGGCTCCGGGTATGGCGGCTCCTCCTCCTTGAGCAGCAGCAGCAGCAGCAGTGCCAGCACGCAGCATGCCGCGGGGGTAGGTTTGGGGGGCTCGGGGCAGCCGGTAGCGGCGGGGCTGGGCTGCCCGCGGGTTCTGGGACACCGGGCTGGGCTCCCCTTGGGGTTCCCGCTGGATGCGAGCAGTTTGCCGTTAACACTTGGCGTCCCGGCGGGCGAGAGCTTCGGGGCTGAGTCTGTGCCAGGGCTCTGGGCGTGGAAGCGCGGTCAGGAGATGGAATAAGGGGGTGCCGTGTCCACTGGTGACCCGCAGGCATGAGGGTGCGGTGCGTGATGGAGCCAAAATGTGTGAAACGGGAATTACGTGGCTGAAATAGAGCAGAGCGTGTGCTTTGCCAAAGCTTTAGAGAGCTGGATGGGTGCTGAGCAGGCTCAGGACCGATGCCGGTCTGCGGTGGTGCAGTACAGCAGTTGGGATGCTCTCCAGATCAGGATGGAAAAGTCAGGTTCCTTCCGTAAACCTAAGGGTAAGAGTTGAACCTGGAGATACCCACGTGCTCTTTGTACGGGAATGTGTCTGTAATAGAGCAGAGGATGTGCTTTGCCAAAGCTTTGGAGAGCTGGAGGGGTGCTGAGCAGGCTGAGGACCGATGCTGATCCATGGCAGTGCCATATGGCAGTGGTCAATATGGAAAAGTTGGGTCCTCTTTGCAAACCCAAGAGTAAAAGTTGAACCTGGAGAGACCCATGGGCTGTTCATCCAGGAATGTGTCTGTAATAGAGCAGAGGATGTGCTTTGCCAAAGCTTTGGAGAGCTGGAGGGGTGCTGAGCAGGCTCAGCACCAATGCTGATCCGTGGCGGTGTCGTACAGCTGCTGTGCAAGTCAGGATGGAAAAATGGGTCCTCTTTGCAAACTGAAGAGTAAAAGTTGAACCTGGAGAGACCCGTGGGCTGTTTGTGCAGGAAATAACCGTGGCGGATCAGCACCTCAGGAAACATGAGGGGCCCCCTGGAAAAAGTGCAGATCCTGCACATTTTTTTGCCTTTTCTACAGAAACTTTAGAGGGATGTGGGTAGGGTTTTTTTTGTATAAGTTGGCATTTCTTGTGTCAGTGTGGGAACTTTAGGATATGACACGTTTTTCCGAGGAAGGTGACCACCAGTTAGACCAGTGATAACAGGAGAATGTGGGTGTTCCTGATGGGATGGGCTTCAAAGCCCCAGCCTTTAGGAAATAGGAGCTTGGCTGGGAAGATCCAGCGTAGCCAAGGCTGTCATAGAATGTTTTGAATTGGAAGGGACCTTCAAGATCATCCATTTCCAACCCCTTACCACGGGCAGGGACACCCCTCACTGGATCAACCTCATCCAACCTGGTCTTTCATGATGATTGTGTTTGCGTGGCGTGGAGAATGTGCTGTTCCATCATTGAAGATGGGATGATTTTTCAGGATAGGTTTGTAGGTCCCTTGGCATTATGGAAGGTGGGTGGGACTGTTCAGTCCCTCCGTGTTCCCAGTTTTCTTCCATAGTGTGTGGGAATACATTGGAATACCTGTCCCCAGAGACAAACAGCTTTCATCTGAGAACCTGAGAGTTGTAAGGAAAGCACATCCTTTTCCTTCCTGATCTGTGTGGGTTAGATTGGCTGTCTTGGTAGTTGACAGGACTGTTGAAATGTCCTTTTTTCCTATTTCTTTATTTTTTTTGCTAGCTGTTTGGGTTTGAATTTACCTTTTCCTCTATACTCTGGGATCTTTTTCCTTCTGGAGGTACTCGAGCTGGCTGGGGCCCTTTGGCTGTGCAGGAGAACCCGGTGAGATGTGTTCTCTGCAACTCACCCTGTCTAATCTCAAAAGTCCACAGCAGAGAGGGCTTCCACTGTGCCACCTGAGATGGTTTAACTGCTGAAGGGACATCCTTGTTATCCATTGCAGAGAACCTGAGCTCTGTGGCAGGGCTGAATCTGTCTCGTTACATCCCCACCTTCCCATAATGGGTTTCATTCATAGAATCACGGAGTCGTAGAATCATTAAGGTTGGAAAAGACTTTTAGGACCAAGTCCAACCTTGTTCCCTCCCCTTCCTTAGTGTTTGCAACCTTTGGAGACCTCCTTAACCCATTAGCAATGTCCCTATTTAGGCAAGTGATCCATGTTAGCTAATCTTGAGCTTTCTTGCCCATATTATTTCTTCTCTGCTCTTCTGCCTTTCTTCTGATCAACCAGACACACCAACAGAGCACCCTGACTGGGTGGAGTGGTCACTGCATGCTCTAACCACCACGGAGTTCACACTTGGGTGCTCTCTCACACCCCAAACTGCAGACCCTCTGGAGTTCCCGTTGCTGGTGGCTCTCTCAGTCAGGTGTATCCCTCCCTCTTTGTGCATGGTGCTTTTTTATCAAGCAGTCCCAGCAGGCTGAACAGCTCCAGATGAATTATCTTCGCTTGGAGGCCCTGTCTGTGCTTTCTCCTCTGGCCAAAACTTGTTTTATTTTCCTGCCAACTCATTTTATTTTCTTGCCCTTTCCCTGAGACACCTTTTTATGTTGTTTTCCACATCACCAGGATAAGCCCCCCCTTCTGGAGCTTCCCAGTGGATGTTCAGTAAAGCCAATGGGACACCAGTTTGTTCCTGTCCTTCTCTACCTGCTCTGTGACCATCCCTCTGGTGCTTTCATTGCCCCATCTGTTCAAGGCCAGGTTGGATGGGGCTTTGAGCCCCCTGATCCAGTGGGAGGTGTTCCTGCCCATGGCAGAGGGGGCGGAACAGGATGATCTTGAAGGTCCCTTCCAACCCAAACCATTCTGTGATTCTGTGTTCTTGCTCAGAGCAGAGAGGGCAGCAAAATCTGTGCTGCCAACTGATGTCCCCCACCCCCTGTTCTGTAGTCAAAAGATTGTCCAGTTGGCTTGGCATCAGGGATAGTCTTGTGCCCTTCATCTTCCAAGGTTTCTGAGAGTTTTCCATGCCTTTCCACATGCTTTCCTGTGGTGCCTGAGCTGAATTGGCTGGTAGCTGCTGCTACTTTCCCTCTTTGGAAGATGAGTGTGGACAACCATTGCTCGAGGACAGCTTCGTGGGGCAGGAAGGGGGCGAGTCGAGGAGAAAAGGTGGTGGCACCTTGCTAGCCTAGGAGAAGAAGAGCTGTCAGTAGGTGGGCCTAGAGAAGAGCTGTCGGTGGTTTCTCTCTGGTTGGTTGTCTGTTGTGCAGTATGGGGATGGAGTTGGAGCAAGGGGGGAGAAGATGGCCTGCTTGGAATACAGGACATTGGACAAATGCAAGAGGGGATTGGGAAAAGGGAAGAAGAGAACCTGATCGAGAGAAGGTGATGGCTTCTCTGCAGGGGAGGGCAGCGAGCAAGAAGTGTAGCCAGAAGGAGGGATGGTGCCATGCATGGAGGAGGACAGTGCCACAGCTCAGCTGTGGGACCCACAGATAAGTGGCAGCAGGTTAATCTGCAGTGGGGGGTGTGTGACCTGCTGAGGGCTTGGACACGATAGAAAGCTTCCACGTGTGCAAGGCTCGACCACGCTCCTGGTGGCCTCAGCTGGCTGCTGGCCACGTGGGGACACTTCAGTGCACGGAGAAGGGGTGGTGCAGGTGCTCTAGGTAAGAATGGGATTGCAGTGCCTTACCAGGCGGGCACTCAAGCCTATGTTTTCCTCTCCTAAGACCCCAGCAGCTGCAGAGCCCATTCAGTCCATCAGCTGAATCCATCAGCCTCTTCCGGGTCTGTTGTAGTCTGACAGTTGGCAAAATCCTACTGAGCATTGAGGAAACAGTGTTTTGGGTACCTCTTCAAGTACATATTTACACGTTTGTCTCCAAAACTGGGTGAGAACAGGGTTTCTGGAGCAGATGTCTTTGTTCTCCTGCTTTATCCTGAGGCAACAGTCTTTGGGACATGCTGGTTGAGAAGGGTAAAGCCATGAGTCACCAGTAGCATTGCTTTGCCTGCTAAGTTCTGTGTGACCAGAACTATCTGTGAGGGAGTACTCAGTGTTGGGAAACCAACCCTTCTGAAAAGGAATGCAGGCTGGGCCACAGAGATGATCCGAGAGCTGGAGCACTTCCCACCTGAGGACAGGCTGGGAGAGTTGGGGTTGTTCAGCCTGGAGAAGAGAAGGCTCCAGGGAGACCTCAGAGCAGCCTCCCAGGACTGAAAGGGGCTCCAGGAAAGCTGGGGAGGGGCTCTGGATCAGGGAGTGCAGGGACAGGATGAGGGGAAGGGTTTGGAGCTGAAAGAGGGAGATTGAGATGAGATCTTGGGAAGAAATGTTCTCCTGTGAGGGTGTGGAGGCCCTGGCCCAGGTTGCCCAGAGCAGTGGTGGCTGCCCCATCCCTGGAGGTGTTGAAGGCCAGGTTGGATGGGGCTTGGAGACCCCTGATCCAGTGGGAGGTGTCCCTGCCCATGGCAGGGGGATGGAACTGGATGGGCTTTGAGGTCCCTTCCGACCCAAACCATTCCATGATTCTTAAAGATCCCAGGGTAGGAGTGGAGATTTCCCTTGAAGTCTTTGTTTTAGACTGTCATCTCCTCTTGTGTCTGGAAGCAATCCATGCCAGAAGGGTGAAGGACTTCCTTAGGGAGGTGGTGCCTGCATGCAGGACAAAGGAACTGGTGCTGCCACAAAGCAGAGTCCTCTAAGCCAGTCCTGGCCTCTTGATACATCATCACCCTCCGTGCCTCACTTGGACTCCTGGGAGAGGCTGGAGGTGGCTGAGTTGTGGGCATTAGAGGCTGTGAATTGCCCCCATACAGAGTTTCCCTGTGCTGCTTCCCCACAGCCAGGCCAGTTTTGAGGAAGACAGCCAGAATCCACCAGCTGTGGGACACTGGAAAGCACTAATGCCATCCAAAGGCAGCAAGGAGGAGCCAGAGACTGGATGCCAGGATGCTGGAGGTGTGGATGAGACCCAGTCCACCGAGCAGCTCAACGTGTCACGTCTGCGCAGCTCTTCAGTGGAGATCCGTGAGAAGGGGTCTGAATTCCTGAAGGAAGAGCTGCACAAAGCACAAAAGGTAAAGCCCAGAGTTTTTAAGGATGCCTGAGGGTGGTGGCACAGATTTGAGCAGTGGGGTTTTTCCTATAGGTGGTGCTGAGGGCAGCAGGGTCTGAATGTGGCTGTGCCACAGTCTGGAGTGAGCAGAAAGGGGAGATTGAGCTGGGGTGGCCATGAAGGGTGCTTGAAGCCCAGAACCCCCCATGTCCTGGGCTGCACCCAAAGAGTGGGACCAGGGTGGGAGGGGGGATTCTGCCCCTCTGCTCCGCTCTGGGGAGACCCCACCTGGAGCCCTGGGGCCAGTTCTGGAGTCCTGAGCACAGGAAGGACCTGGAGCTGTTGGAGAGAGTCCAGAGGAGGCCATGGAGATGATCCAAGGGCTGGAGAACCTCTGCTGTGAGGACAGGGTGGGAGAGTTGGGGTTGTTCAGCCTGGAGAAGAGAAGGCTCTGGGGAGACCTTAGAGCAGCCTTCCAGGACTGAAAAGGTCTTCAGGAAAGCTGGGGAGGGGCTCTGGATCAGGGAGTGCAGGGATAGAATGTTTTTCAGCTGCAAGAGGGGAGATTGAGATGAGATCTTGGGGAGAAATGTTCTCCTGTGAGGGTGGGGAGGCCCTGGCCCAGGTTGCCCAGAGAAGCTGTGGCTGTGACACCCCTGGGGTGTTCAAGGTCAGGTTGGATGGGGCTTGGAGCCCTCTGATCCAGTGGGAGGTGTCCCT
This sequence comes from Dromococcyx pavoninus, assembly GCA_033558185.1. Lineage (NCBI taxonomy): Eukaryota > Metazoa > Chordata > Aves > Cuculiformes > Neomorphidae > Dromococcyx > Dromococcyx pavoninus. The sequence goes on along the minus strand of JAUMJL010000770.1, from coordinate 415,552 downwards.
GCCCATGGCAGGGGGGTGGAACTGGATGATCTTTAAATTCCCTTCCAACCCAACCCATGATTCCATGATTCTTGCAAGTGCTTTGGAGCAGGACATCAGTTGCCAACTTGACCTGAAGCCTCTGTGCCAACACCCAGTCCTGGAAAACAGCAGAAGGCAGCTTGAGGCAGGTGGTGCTCACTATGGGGCCTCCTTGCTGATGACAAATGAGCAATTCCAGCCTCGTGGAGAGGTGCCTTTGGCATCACAGAGCGTGATGGGAAGTTTAGCCACAGGAGTCCTGAGCCCAGGGGATCCATCCTGTGCTGGGGAGGAGAGGTTGTGATTGATGTGTGGGGGCAGGAAGGCGTCAGCACTGCTGGGTCCTGCCATGAGCTCATCCATCCCTCTCCATTTTCCTCAACAGGAACTGAAGCTGAAGGACAAGGAATGTGAGAGACTGTCAAAAGTCCGAGAACAACTGGAGCAGGAACTGGAGGAGTTAACAGCCAGCTTATTTGAGGTACCACCCTCTTCCTTTTCCCATCATTTCTTAAGCTAAGCTTACATCCAACTCCTTTAAGACAGGCTTTCCCTGAACTTCCAGCCATCTCCTCCCACGGTTTCCTCCTTCTCCCTGATGCTCTTTCCCACTTGGAGAAGCAGAGCTGGGTGGTGCTGGTGGCAGAGCCTGGGAGCAGGAGGTGATCCCCCCTCCTTTCCCCTTCTACCACCTCTGGGGTGGCACAAAGAGCACAGCAGTTGTGGGGCCTTACATCTGGTAGGAAAACCAGATGTGGGGATGTGTGCAGCTGGAGGGGAGCGTGGCTCCCTGTCCCCCTCCTGTTCTTGCCCTGTCATCTGGACAGCAGCTGCTGTGTAACAGAGCTGATTCCCTGGCTCGTGTCCGCCCTCGTTTGGGATGGAAACAAGCTGGATGTCCTCACATAATCTGTTCCAGTCTGTGTTCAGCAGGCCTGTTGGCTGGGATTTTTATTTTTTTTGTCTTTGTAATGTGATTCTTGCCAAGCTCCATCCTGGCAAAATCCCATTTACCAGCAGCTTTAATGCCTGGATCTGACTGGGCAGCGGGGAAAGCCAGAGCCCGTCTGTACATCTGAAACACAAAGGTGGTGCTGAGTCTGAGGACCAAGAGAGCATCCCCCACCTGGAAATGTGGCTGCCTGGGAGAACAAACTTAGAGATGGCATAGCTGAGGGCTGCCCCTTCTTTTAGAGGCCTTGGATAGAGCACTTCTAGAGCATTTCCACCCCAGCTGGGATTTGCACCGTTCCGTTCTTCCCATGGGAGATGTTTTTAAGCTCGGCTCTACCATTTGGATCCAACCTGAGCCACAGCTCCTGCTGTGTTCCAGCCATGCCCAGGGTGCTGAGGGCTGGCTGCTGTGCAAGGCAAGTGGCAGCAAAGTGCAGGGACCTCAGCAGTGAGGAGCCAAGATGTGGAGCAGCGAGTCTGGGTCAGGATCTGTGTCACAGACAGCGATCGGGCTCAAGAAGCAGCGATGAAGCAGCAGATCCGCAGGGACAGTGGAAGGCTGAGGTGGAGCTGGTGGGTTTGAGTCAAGGTCAGAGTCACAGGGGTGATACTGAAAATGCCAGCAAATAAACTCTATGAGACTTGTTTTGGAGTTTTAGACAGCAGCATCCTTACTTCCCTCATTCTTTATGAGGGAATGATCTCCATCAATCACACGTAACAAGACAAGAGCTGGGACAGAATGGATTCTCCACTGACATGCCTATGTATCAGCTTTCCCAGAAATCTTATCCATATCCTATTGCTTTCCAAGGACTAATTTTAATGTTGTTATGAACTTCACAACAGGCAAATCTCCAGTTGGAGCTCTGGAGCCAGCTCTGTCTGACTGTATTTTAGAGAGGGAAAGCCTACAAACAGAGGTGATTGTAGAAGGAGACACTATTGTTCAGCACATCCCATACTTAACACAAGGTGTTAACATTCCTCTTTGAACAGTGTCTGGAAAACACTATTTGAAAAAGAAACCATACTGTCAGAGGGACATTCTGTCTGACTTCCAAAAGAAATCCAGTTACTTACATGAAACTTAACTCTGCTTGAGCTTAAATCAAAAGATTCCACTTTTTATAATAGTAACTGCTTCTTGGATCAGAGCTATTGAACTGGGGGTGCAGGTGTAGTTGCTGCCCAGCTGTGTGGGTGCTCATGTTAAAGCTTCAATTGATGTAATTCCCAAGTGCAAGGAGGGGCAGGACCTTGCTTCTGGCTTTCTTCACAGCAGCCCAAATCGGTGAACGAGGTGGCCTTGGACTCGACCATCCAATGACTCAATGAGCTGAACTCTTCGGTTTAGCCCACTAAACTCCCAGAAGGGGGATGCACTCCAGGCCCTGGCACCGAGAGGCACCTCTGGGAGGTTCTGGGGGAAGGTTTTTCCACAGTAAAACCCTTGGATGTGGCGCTGATGTCTCTCCTCCTGCTTGTTTGCCCGGAGGATGTGACGTGGCAGGGTTTTGGCTTGTCCTGGTGGCTTTTTGAACTTGGGGCTGGAGCAGGCAGACTAAAATTCTCTCTGGTGCAGGAAGCACACAAGATGGTGAGAGAAGCAAACACCAAACGGGCAGCGTCGGAGAAGCAGCTGAGGGAGGCCCGAGGGAAGGTGAGAACCACGCTCTCTGGGGCTTGGGCTCTCTGCTGGGTTGGTGCCATCCCTGCCCAACCTGTTTGTTGGCTGGAGGGGAGTGAAGTGCCTGCAACTCGGTCTCTCTGAGCTGCTGTGTTTGCTCTGTTCCCTCTCCAGCAAACTCTGACTGAGGGAGGGGGAAGCAGTCGTCCTTGGAGGCTGCTGCTGATCCAGCTCCTCTTGGAGAAAGAGGAACTTCAGAGCAAGGATGTCCTGTTTAATTGCCACAGTGTTGGGGATGGTTAGAGCAGAGAGCTGGGGAGCTGGAGTTTCTTAACAAGGCTGCATCACAGGGCTGGATCCCTCTTGAGGAAAAGGGACATTTCTTCTGGGTTATTTGGTCTAAAAAGAGCCTGGGAGAAAATGTGAGCAGAGGGGATGGGTTCCCAAATAGCTGCTCTTTAGACCTGGCTGCAGCTCTCGGTGCTGGTGGACACCTGGGGAGAAGGTTTCAAGACTGGCTTTAGTGCTTGGTGGGGTGCACCAGGGTGGTGCTCAGGAGGTGCAGAAGGTGCTGGTGACTCTTGCCCTGTCTCCTCAGATCGACATGCTGCAGGCAGAGGTGACAGCTCTGAAGACGCTGGTGATCACATCCACGCCCTCCTCTCCCAACAGGGAGCTGCACCCCCAGCTCCAGAGCCCTTCCAAAGCTGGCTTCAGGAAGGGCCACGGGCGAAACAAAAGCACCAGCAGTGCAGTGGTCTCAGCTGCCACCCAGAACGTGACTCCAGAGCCTGTCAGCCATGAGTGCAAAGAGGTGGGTGAGGGCCACTCACTGCATCAGAGATGCTTTGGAGATGCTGCAGAAGGGCTTCTGGCTTGGGTTTCCTGGAGAGCTCCGTGGTTTCTGTCTTGGGAGAAGCTGATTGTGCAGTTTGGGGTTTGTTCCCTTAATTTGTGCTGAGGCAGGCTCTGGAGGGCTTCCGTTTGTGGAGGTTTCCTCTTCTGGGAAGCACGTTGAAGGCTGAGTCAGGACGAGTGCTAGAGGAAGGAGCTGAGGGATCCCTGCAGGGCACGGGCAGACCAGGAGTTACCAGGGCTGAGAGAGGATGTCAAGGGTTGCTGGGCAAATGCCAGTTGCTTCTTGGCAGTCGAGTCCACTGCCAGTTCTGGTGTGGTTGGCTGTTGTTTCTTCTCTCTATCTGTTTGGGCTTGGACACCAGGACACCTCCATCAGTCTCTGTCACTTGTGCTGTGCTCTTGGGCGTGTCACTGCTCTTCCTCTTCTTTGCAGAGCTTGTATTTAATTAATTGTATTTAATTCAGTACTTAAAGGGGAACAAAGCTGGGGAGGGGCTCTGGATCAGGGAGTGCAGGGACAGGATGAGGGGGAAGGGTTTTGAGCTGAAAGAGGGGAGCTTGAGATGAGATCTTGAGGAGAAATGTTCTCCTGTGAGGGTGGGGAGGCCCTGGTCCAGGTTGCCCAGAGAAGCTGTGGCTGCCCCATCCCTGGAGGTGTTCAAGGCCAGGTTGGATGGGGCTTGGAGCCCCCTGATCCAGTGGGAGGTGTCCCTGCCCATGGCAGGGGGGTGGATCTGGATGGGCTTTGAGGTCTCTTCCAACCCAACCCATTCCATGATAACTTTTACTTGCTGGGTAGTTCATTTTGCTGATCTCAGCTCAGTCTGGGCTAAGCTGGTGTTGCCCATCTTTAGAGCAATGCAAGCTCTTGCAAGTCACCTGCTTGTTAAAGGTTTGGACTGTCATTTCTTCATGTAGGCAGCTTCCACGTGGTGCAGGTATCCTGGAGTTTAAAATCCCAGTGCTGCAGCTTCCAAAGTGACTTAATAATTTCATGTGTCAAAGTGGGGAGGGGTTTTTGTTGACTTTTAATTTCTGTCTCTCAGATTCCTTCGTAAAAGGAAACTTGGTGTTCAGAGAGTTGGTGTTCTGTGGAAAACACGTGCCCTGTCTCAAACTGAACCTAAAAATGACAGAATTTCTCAAACTGAAGTCAAAAGGTGTGGCCTGTGGCCCTGGGATGCCTCGAGCAGCATGCTCAGGTCCCTGGAAGGGAGGGCTGGAGCCTTTCTTGCTGCCTTCTGGTTTGTCTCCTGTTTTTACCTCCCTGTCTCTCTAAACCTTTTCCTTCACTGTCTCTTCCTCTGCCCTCAAAGTCTGGGTTACCTGCTCTCCTCTCTCTGCTCCTTTGTCTCATCCCTGGGAAGGCTCTCCACCTCACCTCTGAACCAGGCTGCCAGGCTCTGGGGGCAGATCCTTCCTCATCCTTGTGGCAGGTAACCTTTCTTGGACCCATCCACCTCTCACACTTCCAGCCTTTCATTTCTATCTTCCTCCTATTCTAACTGCCAGGTTTTTGTTTTGTTTTTATGTTCTGTCTCCATTTGTTTTCCCATCCTCAGAAGCTGTCTCCTGGTGCCAGGTGAGCAGTCTCCAGGTGAGCACAGAGCAAGCCTGGCAGAACCCAGACCTTTTTTGAGCTTTCACTTGGTTTTTGTGTCGCTCAGCAGGGTTTCTTTGGTTTTGTTTGCCCTTTCAGCAGCTTTAAAAGGATTTACTGGCTTTTTCAGGAGATACCCTGTCAATCAGATGGTTCCACTAATGATCCACCAAGGGTTTAAATCTCAGCTCCCAGAGTCTCCAGGAGTGAAGTATTTTCAGCCAGGTGCAGGTGGAGGCTCAGGGGTTGAGATCTCTGTCCTGGATCCTTGTTTTGCTGAGCAGAGACAATGCTTGTGAGCCCACCTGTAAAAAAGCTGATGAGCAGACACTATGATGGGGAAATGTTCCTGCTCTTTGAGTTCCCTTTGAAGATCAGGTTCCCTCTGCAAGCCTGAGTGGCTGCTCAATGTTCCCATTACACCTGCAGCTCCCCAGACACCAGAGTTCTGGGCTCAGAAGTCCAGAGCCCCCATGAGCTCCTACTTGGGCTCACTGAGGGTGGTCCTGCCTGTTCATTGGTAGCTTTTCCCACTTCATCCTTTTCTGTAGCATCCTTTTCTCCCTCCTCTGCCCTGGGTGCCATTGCCACCCAGCTGCTCTCATCATTCCTGCCACGGGCAGAGTGGGAACCTGCTGTGTTTGGGGGTTGTGTGGTGGCTTTCCTGCAGCAGAGGTGTTGCCCTGTCCTGGAGGAAGATGGGATAGAGAGATCCCTGCTGGTTTCTGGCAGAATAAGCCCAGTGTGGCTGTGCCAGTCTGGCACAGACCTGCTGATGGGTGGGAGGTGGAAGATCTTGAAGCAAACCAGCTTCCCTCAGACAATTCTGTGGTGGTCGAGCCTTTCTAAATGCCAAAGCAGATGTTCCACAGTCAGGTTACCTTCATAGTAGCAGATACCTTCTGACATGGTGTCTCTCCCTCTCCTCTTGGGCACTTGCTGCAGGTTGACTCCATTTTATTTGCTGAGTTCCAAGCCTGGAAGGAATCTCCAACTTTGGATAAATCCTGCTCCTTCCTGGACAGAATTTATCGAGAAGACGTAGGACCTTGTCTGGACTTCACCAAGCAGGAGGTGAGTGCTGGAAAAGGAGGAGAAAACCTGTGTGGGTGGTCTGGCAGCACCAAAGGTGCACCTTTGTGGAGGTGATGTGCATGTCCACACCTGCACTCGTGTCTCTTTGCTGCAGCTGTCGGAGCTGGTGCGAGTGGCCGTGGAGGAGAACACACTCACCATCGAGCCAGTTGCTTCCCAGACTCTGCCTGTGCTGAAGGTGTCAGCAGAAGAGTGTGGTGGGCCAAAGTAAGGAACTCTGCTCCTGCTCTCCTGTCCTCCTCTTGCTGCTGGTCTTGTTGTGCCACCTGGTGGAGTTTGGCCAGATCTTGTTGTGTTGAATGGTTCAAAGGGCTCAGCTCAGTCTTCTCCTGGTCTAGGGAGTTATTGGTGCCCTTGGATTGGCAGAGGGTGGGGTTTTTCCCTTAAGGTAGAAACTTGTTTAATAGCCTCTGAAGGTCTTTAGATTAAATGATTTCAGATTAAGTGAGAACCCCATGATCTCCTGTTCTTGCACCTTTTGAGCTCTCACCTGTTGTTCTGGACCTTGCTGGTGCACCAGGTGGGTTTGAGCCATCTCCTCTTGGTCCACATCACCTTCCTCACCTGATGCACAATGTCAGCTGCAAGGTCCTGCACCTTGGTTTGGGGCAATCCCAAGCACAAACACAGGCTGGGCAGAAAATGGATTAGGAGCAGCCCTGAGGAGAAGGACTTGGGGTGCTGATGGGTGAGAAGATCCACATGAGCCAGCAATGGGCGCTCACAGCCCAGAACCCCCTGTGTCCTGGGCTGCACCCAAAGAGTGGGACCAGAGGGGGAGGGAGGGGATTCTCCCCCTCTGCTCTGCTCTGGGGAGACCCCACCTGAAGCCCTGGGGCCAGTTCTGGAGTCCTGAGCACAGGAAGGACCTGGAGCTGTTGGAGCCAGTCCAGAGGAGGCCACGGAGATGATCCAAGGGCTGGAGAACCTCTGCTGTGAGGAAAGGGTGGGAGAGTTGGGGTTGTTCAGCCTGGTGAGGAGAAGGCTTTGGGGAGACCTTAGAGCAGCCTGAAAGGGGCTTCAGGAAAGCTGGGGAGGGGCTCTGGATCAGGGAGTGCAGGGATGGGACAAGGGGCAACGGTTTTAAGCTGAAAGAGGGGAGACTGAGATGAGATCTTGGGGAGAAATGTTCTCCTGTGAGGGTGGGAAGGCCCTGGCCCAGGTTGTCCAGAGAAGCTGTGGCTGCCCCATCCCTGGAGGTGTCCAAGGCCAGGTTGGATGGGGCTTGGAGCCCCCTGATCCAGTGGGAGGTGTCCCTGCCCATGGCAGGGGGTTGGAACTGGGTGATCTTTAAGGTCCCTTCCATCCCAGAGCATTCCCTGGTTCCATGCTGTCACCCTTGAGGATCTGGCTGCTCCAGGCTGATGTGGCTGTGACCGATGTGACAGACAAGGTGAGGCTGCCTCAAATCAGAGGAGCTCTAGCAGCAACCACCTGATCTCCAGACTAAGGCAGGGGATTTTATGCAGGTGTTGAATTCAAGTTCACTCAGGTCTCTCTCTTTTTGTCCTTCCCCTCTTACCTTCAAGCAGAGCAGCTTCTAAGTGAAGACGTTCCTCTAAGGGTAGATGCTCCTCACAAGCAGGTTTCCTTCCACTCTTCTTCATTTTCTGTCTTCTCTAAGCAAATTATTCCATGAGCCTGTGTCAGGCCTGTTCCAAGAAAAGCCCATCCTGTGTTTATCCTTATCCATTTCCTTTTGATTTCTTTTCTTTTTGTCTTCACAGTGGGTTCCGGTCACAAATTCTAACGTAAGTGTTTATTCTTGAGTCAGGGATCAAAGGTCTCTCATCCATTAACAAGTTACTAACTTTGTGCAATTTAGCAGCTTGGAGGGTAGAGCTGAGCTGTGCTAACTCTTTTAACCCTGGTTAATTTCCACCCAGACAGGGTGAGAAGGAATAAAAGGCAATGAAGGACCCAAAAGGAATTTGTCCCCATTTTTTTTTTCCCCAGGTGGAAAATACTAATTTTATGGCAGCTTTGGACCTGTTGAGGACCAGGAAGGAGAAAGCTGGGACCTACCAGACCTGTTTGTTTATACCCTGTTGCTCAGACCTCAGAGCAATGGTTTGAGGAGTCTGCTTTGAGGCAGGGACTGAATTGGCCTCTGTGTGATGTTGCTGGCCAGGAGGTGCTGAGGACAATTGGCTTCCTTAAGGGAATGCCCAGCCAAGAGCCTTGGGCTGGTGAGGTTCTGAAGTGCCCAGATGCTGTGATGCAGGTACCTTCTACCTGCACTTGTGATAGCTGGGGTTGCACCATCAGCAGGAATGCTGCTCCAGCCTGCTGTAGTGCCCAAATTGTGGATCTCTTAAAGGTATTGGGCATCCTGGACCTTCTGAGAATTAAATCTCCTTAAGTTCTGTTCATATTTGGATGTTCTTCTTGCATCTGGGCACTTGCAGCCCGTGCTTCTGCTCTTAGCTGATATTTGCCTTGATAGCAAGGGAAAGCAAGCACAGAGCTGTGCTCAGAAGCCCTCTGGACCATCTGCCCCTGGGTGTTGTCATCTTCCATGGCCCATGGAGCAGTTGTGTTGCAGCTGGGGAGTGATGTCCCTCTTCCCACCATGGTCTCCAGGGAGTGCAGTGGTACCTACACAGCAGGAAATCCTGCTTTAGTGCTTTAAGTGGTGATGAAGGAGGGACAACTGGTGGGTGATGGGAACCATTCATCTTGCAAACAACAGAAGGGAATGGCAAGAAAATAGAGACATCTTGGATTGCATCTTTTGGTGGTCTCCATGGGAGCTGAGCTGTCTTGTAAAGGCTGTGTTCTTCACTCAGTCTGGAATCTCATTGCAATTTTGAAGTTAAGCTTCTTCCCTGTCTGTCCAAGAAGGGATTGGTGGCTTCTTAGGATCTGCAAGCCTTTTCCAAAGCCCCCTAAAGTCAGTACAAAGCTTCAACTGGAGTAGCTTCAAATCAGGTCCAACTGAATTAGCAGGAGCTTCAGCAACAGCCTTGTGGAGGAGATGTCATCTGGTCCCTGCACATCTGTTAAATTCTGCTCCAGCCTCAACATTTTAATGGTTTCTCTGGTTTTGGTTTGGGCTGTCTGCCAGGGAGAGGGTGCACCCTTGGTTTGCTTGGGCATGGAATAATTCATGGTTCCAGATATTTAGCCTAAGGTCTCCTAAACTTGTGATTTACAGACTCTTTTGAAGAGCAAAAGCCTCATCACCCTTGGTTTTTTTCCTTCTTCATCCTGAGTGACACAGGTCTGGCTTCTGAGCTCCCTTTTCCATCTCTGGGGAATTGTCTTGAGGTTGTTGAACTGCTTGTGCTGCTGGATTGTTGAAGTGGTTTTCCTTTGCCTGCAGGAAATGTGCTCTCAGTGGCCTTCCCAGGACCTGCAAGCACCGCATCACGCTGGGGGATTCTGGGAATTACTACTACATTTCACCATCCTGCAGGGCCAGGGTGAGTCTTCCACCTTCCTGGGGTCCCTAGAACCTCCAAAAGTCTTCCAAGCCCCGAGATGAAGGAGCTCTTGAGGGTCAGCCCTCAAACTGACAAAGACCTGGTGTGGCTTGACTTTGTTCCTGAGGTCAGGGTGGCTCTTGGATGGGGCTTAGGGTGAAGGTCTCCAGCCTGGCCTTGAGCTGCAGTGCTCAGGTTCCTTCAGACATCCTGTCTTCAGTGTGTTCACTTTCCATGGTTTGATGCAGAACAGGGCTTGGATTGTTCTGCTTGGTTATTATTTTTTAATTCTCCTTTGTAAAACACAGTCATTTTCTGCTCTTTGAGTGCTGGCTCTGGTTACTGTTCCGGTACAGACCAGTGACTCAGTTGCTCATGAGAACAAGCTCTGCTTTCTTTGGAGGGAAGGCAGAAGGTGAAGGGTTTGTTAATGTTGCTCCTGGGGCTCTGATTCAACAGAGCATTTTAAAAGTTTCTGCTTTCCTGAGCTGTGTGTTGGAAGAGCTGATCCTGTGGCTTGTGACTCTTTCACCTGGAGCCCTGGGCCCAGCTCTGGAGTCCTGAGCACAGGAAGGACCTGGAGCTGTTGGAGTGAGTCCAGAGGAGGCCACGGAGATGATCCAAGGGCTGGAGAACCTCTGCTGTGAGGACAGGGTGGGAGAGTTGGGGTTGTTCAGCCTGGAGAGGAGAAGGCTCTGGGGAGACCTTAGAGCAGTCTTGAAAGGGACTTCAGGAAAGCTGGGAAGGGGCTCTGGATCAGGGAGTGCAGGGATGGGATGAGGGGGCAACATTTTTCAGCTGCAAGAGGGGAAACTGAGATGAGATCTTATGAAGAAATGTTTTGCTGTGAGGTTGGGGAAGCCCTGGCCCAGGTTGCTCAGAGAAGCTGTGGCTGCCCCATCCCTGGAGGTGTTGAAGGCCAGGTTGGATGGGGCTTGGAGCCCCCTGATCCAGTGGGAGGTGTCCCTGCCCATGGCAGGGGGGTGGAACTGGATGAGCTTTGAGATCCCTTCCAACCCAACCCATTCCATGATTGTGAGACAAAAAGTTGGGTTTGTACATGGACTTTAATGACACAAATTATTTATCCCTTGCTTTAAAGCACTCGAGTGTGTCAGGAATGCCCCTGCCCCCCCTGCACAAACCTTTAGCTCCAGAGATTTTCATTCAGTTGCAGAACAGTGCTCTTTGAAGGAAGATCACAAGGCTTTGCTGCCACATTAAGCAGTGATCAGGTAATGCCTCAAATCTGGAGCAGACTGGAGCTCCTGTGCAGTGGGTAGGGCAATATCTTCTCATCTGGTGGGTCCTAGCTCTGTTTCTCAGGTGTTGAACCTCAGAGCTCTCCTGCTGGGTGCTGTGCAAGCCTCTTGACAAGCAAAGCAGTTCTGGACCTGACTCCTCTTTCTCCCTCTCCCTCAGATCACAGCAGTGTGCAACTTCTTCACGTACATCCGCTACATCCAGCAGGGCTTGGTGAGGCAGGATGGTAAGAGGGGCTGGTGGCTGCTCTCCTGGGGTGCTGGGAGGAATTAAGAGGTCCTATCACAGTGTAACAGGAATGGGGCCAGCTTGGTGTACCCTGAACTCCCTTGAGAATCAGTTAAATGGCAAAATTGAAGCATGAGCAGGAGGAATTGATGCCCCTGTTCCATGCTCATCAGCTGGTTGGGAAGTCTGGAGCTGGTAAGGGGTGACCTGATGGGCCTGTCCTGCTGGGTCCCTCACTTTGGGGATGACCCTGGCTGGGCTGCACTGAGAGCACAGCACAAAGCTGGGGAAGGGTCTGGAGGGGGAATCCTATGAGGAGAGGCTGAAGGCCCTTGGTCTGTTCAGCTGAAGAAGAGGAGACTGAGGGGGGACCTGAGGTGTTTGATGCCTTCTCACAAGGGAGGGAGGGGAAAGAGGGGCTGAGCTCTCTCACAACCTATGGCAGGACCTGAGGGAATGGCAGGAGGATGGGCCAGGGGAGGGTTGGGTTGGATATCTGGAAGAGGTTCTTCCCCCAGCGGGTGGTGGAGCACTGGAACAGCTCCCCAGGGAAGCAGTCCCAGCACCCACTCTGCCAGCATTCCAGAAGCATTTGGATAAAGCCCTCAGCCACACGGTGTGGATGTTGGGATTGTCCTGTGTAGGGACAGGAGTTGGACCGGATGGGCCTTGTGGGGCCCTCCCAGCTCGGGTGGTTCTCTGATTCTGTGTGAGGTCGTGTCCAGCTCTGCCCTGCTGACTGATTTTTGGTGTTTTTTTCCCTTCCCCACCTCCTTTTGGATGTGCAGTGGAGCTGATGTACTGGGAGGTCACGCGGCTGCGGAGGGAGATGGCTCTGGCCAAACTTGGCTTCTATCCCAGTGAGATGTGAGCAGAGGCCTGACTGGGGAAGGAAACTGCTCCTGGATGAACGGCTTCGCCAAAGAGACCAACTCGGTGCCTCTCCTGCAATGGCCCTTTTCCACCCTCCCTCTGCCTGAAGCTGATGGAAGGAGCAAGAAGCACAAGTCCCACCTTCAGCTGTCCCACTTCTCCAGCTGTGACCTCCAGGAGCTGGGCTGGCCCTGGCTGCTCCGGGGTGGCCTCCTGCAGACTGGCCTCGATGGAGTCTCCTATATGCAGTGTATACTCATTTTTTTAGACTTGTTTTTATTCTATGCAGTCTGCTTTGGCATCATTTTAAGCCAGGCCTGGGCAAGGCAGGAGTTTTGGACCTTTCCTTTGTAAGCCAGTCTCTCTGGACAGATGCTGGCTGTCTGTCCATCTGTTCCACCCACTCTTTGGGGTAAGTGCTGTGCCCAGCCGTACACCGAGGTCCTGCTGCCTGCCCCAAAAGCCCTGTGGATGCCAGCAGCAAGCAATAATCTTATGGAGAGCCACGAACAGCCTGTTTCCAAGTACTTCCTCGCTCCTTTTGAGGAGCTTTCTGCCAACTGAGTCACAAAGAGGGATTTGTTGCTGCTTTTAGCTTGTCATTTGGTGCTGGGGGAGCAGCTGGAGCACCCGGGGCCTTTGGCAGGAGAAAGTAAGCAGGGCAGCTGCATAACTCACAGCTTGGCTGCAGTTGGTGCAGGATGACTTCTTCTGGTCACAGGCAGATGCAGACCTTGGTGGGTGGTGCCCTGTGACACTCCTTGGTGCACAAGTCCCCCGTGGTGCTCTTAGGTACAAACCTCACTCCTGGACAGGTTCCTGTGGGCTGTTCCTTCTCTCAGGGTAGCTTTGGACAGTACTGGCCTCACTGTTTAGATAGAAACCATGGTCCCAGGTGGGCTCTTTGTCTTCAGAAGGAGCATTCCCATGCTGAGTGCAGTTTTGAAGCCCTAAGAGTTCCTCCCCAGACCTAGAAACCCACATCCACTGGGAACCCCAGGGAGAGGATATCTTCGGGTGCACATGAGGGACATGGTGGTGGTCCCTGTGTGCCTCAAATGTGCTGGGAAGGATGTCACTAAAGCTGTTGCAAAGCAGAGGTGCCCCATAACTTGAGCTCAGGCCTGGGTTTGTCTGCACAGAATTGTGGAAAAGCCATGACAGTGGTTTTTAAGCCAATTTAGCCTGTTTTGGGTTGTTTTTTCCACTGACTGGAACCCTGGGGGTTTCATCTCACGTGGTGTTTCTGTACTTTGACCTGGTCTCCCACCCTGTTCCTCTGCCATGGTGATAACTCTCACCTGGGCGAGTTGATGCCCAGAGCTGGATCACCATCCTCCGCTCCGTTAGCTTCCATCCTCTCCTGAGAGAGGCCACAGCAGGAAAGCTGTACCTTCAGTGGAAGGAAACTAACCAAGCTGCTGTGGTTGTGTCCAGGACAGAGAGAAACAGAAAGGGAAAGCAAAAGTTTTGGGTTGGAACCTCATACAAGGACACCTTCACAGATCTGAGAACCTTCCTGTAGAGGACTCCCATGAGCACCAGCTTTCCTGTCAGCACTCTGACAGTATCCTGCTGGTCTGCTCCTCAGGAGACTCCTTTCCTTACAGCTCTGCTGGAATATGATATGGTTTGCCAAGGTTTGATGGCTGTGTGAGACTTGAGATGTCATCAGCTCAGAGCTGGGAGAAGCTGTACTGCCTTTGAATCCACCTCCTTCAGCTCAGAAAGGCCTGAGTTATCCAAGTTATCAACACCCAAGTGCTGCTTTTGCATAGCTGATGCACCCAGCTCATCTTCACCCTGGCTTGATGTCTGTGTGCATCTGCTACTCTTTACCAAAGGAATACACTTCCCTGGGGAGTAAAAGCCTGGAAAATACATCTTTGGGTAAAAATCTGTCTGGGTCTTGAGGCAGTGAGAAACCTGCATCTCTTTTGGTGGTGTCTGCAGACTTGTGGCAATCTGGCATTGGCTTTCCCAGAAGACAAAATAGAAATATCTTCTCCCAGTTGCAGACTTGAGCTCAGGAAAATCTATCCCTGGCAGTTTCTCCTTGTACCTGGTCCCCCCAGGTCTCGTTGTGTCATCCTGTGCCAGTGGCTGCTACGTTGCACAACAGAGGTGGCTGTGTTGCAGCACAGGGAATGAGATGATCTCTCTGTGTAGGAGATGTTTTGGTTTGTGGGATTCCCCCCCCCCCGCAGTCTCACTGTGTAAAACACTTTGAGATGAAAGGAATTGGAGAAATGCATTTTATAAAAGTCATCTGATGTTTAAAAGAAAGCAGAGAGGAGGACTGGGGAATGAATATGAAGTCACTCCGGGGTGGTTGCACCCTGCTCTTCAGTGAAGGACAATAAACATTTGCTATTCACCTCTTCAAGGGTCTGGTTGCAGTTCTGGGTTGGGTTGGTTGGGATCTGTGTGCTTGGGAGCCAGGAGAACCTTCAGAATGGTTTGAGTCAGAAGGGGCCTTAAATACCATCCAGTTCCACCCCCTGCCATGGGCAGGGACACCTCCCACTGGATCAGGGGCCTCAAAGCCCCATCCAACCTGGCCTTGGACACCTCCAGGGATGGGGCAGCCACCACTGCTCTGGGCAACCTGGGCCAGGGCCTCCCCACCCTCACAGGAGAACATCTCTTCATAAGATCTCATGTCAATCTCTTCCTCTTGCAGCTTAAAACTGTTCTCCCTCATCCTATCCCTGCGCTCCCTGATCCAGAGCCCCTCCCCAGCTTTCCTGGAGCCCCTTTCAGTCCTGGGAGGCTGCTCTAAGGTCTTTCCAGAGCCTTCTCTAGGTGAAACAACCTCAGCTCTTTCAGTCCATCCTCACAGCAGAGGTTCTCCAGCCCTTGGATCGTCTCCGTGGCCTCCTCTGGACTCTCTCCAACAGCTCCAGGTCCTTCCTGTGCTCAGGACTCCAGAGCTGGATGCAAGATTCCAGGTGAGGTCTCCCCAGAGCTGAGCAGAGGGGGAGGATCCCCTCCCTCAACCTGCTGGTAAGGGTGGTGCTGAAGGCAGCTCAGTTCCACCCGAAGGAAGGAGCTGCCACCTCTGGGCTGTGGAGAACCCCAACAGACAGCAGCGATGCTCACCTGAAGGTCCTGTGATGTTACCATTTTTCAAGTGGCTTTCCCACTTTACAGGACAAGTCTGGACATGGAGAAGGAAACCAATTGGTGTGAGTAGAGGGGAGCTGCCACTGGAGATGGGACAGATTCCCCTGGGTGGATGGGGGCTTCAAGGAAGCAGCTGCCATGGCCAACATCAGGTGGGATGGAGCCACCAGAAGGGCTGCCCTCTTCCTGCCAAACTCAAAGCTCTGTCTGATGATGTGTTCCCTGGTGGGTCTGGAGTGGACTGGGTGTGCTCAGATGACTGTAAAGTTGCTCTGTGCTTTTCATCTCCTGACTTATCCTGCACTGAGCAGCTGAAGTTTGAATTGAGAGCTCTCTGCAGAGTGGGACACTAATTTTGGGGTTGGTTTTAGGATCCTACAGAGTCTGTATTATAAAAGTAGTGCAAGAATCATGGCCCTTGGCATCAGCATCTCTCTCTCTCTCTGGCCCTGCCCTGTGCAGCATGGTCAGGCAGCCACAAGAGGGCCCAGGCAGACCAGGCAAGAGTCTCCTCTCCTTTCTCTCCACCTTGTGAGCGTGGAGCATCTCCGGGGCTCTGCCTTGCTTCTGAAGGCATCCCATCTGCTGACCCATCCTGGGCAGCCTCTTCTCGGTGTGTTTCTGCCATCAGTGGGGATTGCCTTTAGATGGGTGCTGTTCTCCTTAGGCAACACCTCCAGGGATGGGGCATCCACGACTTCTCTGGGCAACCGGTGCCAAGGCCTCACCACCCTCACAAGAAAACATTTCTTCCCAAGTTCTCATCCAAATCTCCCCTCTTTCAGCTTCAAACCGTCCCCCCTCGTCCTATCCCTGCACTCCCTGATAAAGAGGAGTGCAGGCTTTCCTGTAGGCTTCCATCTGGAGCTCTGGTAGGGATAAAAGGGGTGTGTGGACTCTTGGTGTACCTGTATGTGGAGCCCTGAGCGTTTGTGGCTGGGAAGGACAGGGGATCTGCAGGGCCTGAATGAGGGATCTTCACTTGGAGTGCAAAGGAGCTTGAGTTTGGATGAAAAAAAAGCACTGGTTTACATCTGGGATGGAGCTTAGAGTTGTGCACAATGAGATGCTTTTAGGTACTGAGATATTCATCCATGTTCAAGTGCAGACTTGGAATGGCAAGAGGAGAGTGAGACCCCACCTGGGGTATTGTGTCCAGTTCTGGAATCCCCAACATAAGGAGATGGAACTGTTGGAGCGAGTCCAGAGGAGGCCACGGAGATGATCCAAGGGCTGGAGAACCTCTGCTATGAGGACAGAGTGGGAGAGTTGGGGTTGTTCAGCCTGGAGAGGAGAAGGCTCCAGGGAGACCTCAGAGCAACTGAAAGGGGCTCCAGGAAAGCTGGGGAGGGGATTTTTCCAAGGGCCTGGAGTGACAGGATGAGGGGGAATGGCTTTAAATTGGAAGGAGGAAGATTGAGATTGGACATCAGGAAGAAATTCTTCATGATGAGAGTGGAGAGGCCCTGGCCCAGGTTGCCCAGGGAGGCTGTGGCCGCCCCATCCCTGGAGGTGTCCAAGGCCAGGTTGGATGGGGTCTTGAGAAGCCTGGTCTGATGGAAGTTCACACTGGGCTCTGCTCCAGGCTGTCTGCACGGTCGGTCAGGCTGTCCCCACCCCCACACAGATACCTTCTTCCAGGAACCAACCAATCAAAGATGGTTTTGTTTGCCTCAGGTGCAGTCAAGGAGAAGAGAGAAGGTAACCAGGCAGCCTCGAAAGGGCCAGCTCTCTCAAAGCTTTCATGATCACCTTCATGAGGAATGCATCCAGCCAGCAAGGATTGCTGCAGGACAGGCTGCATTATATCAGCAGTGGGGAAATTCCAGTCATTTCAGAAATTTATGGATCGTGGCCCTGCCAGGAAGGAGTCAATGTCCTGGCTTAACTCTAAAGGTGCACGTGGTGCTGAGGGCTGGCACTGGTCAGCTCTGCCAAGGCAAGTTGTTCCTTATAGGAGCAGTCCCTGTGGTGCCACTGCTGCTGGGAGCCAAGAGGTTGGTTTTGCTATTTATCAAGTCAATATTTCCATGTTTGTGCAAGGGTTATAGGGCTGAGCTGAAAGGTTGACTTTACCGAGCGGGTTAACTCCGGTGGAGGTGGACTTTGTGCTGGTTTACATAACGTTTGTGGGATTAAAGAAGGCAGAACAGGCCCCCAGTGGGGTAATTTCCCATTTGCAAGAGGTGAGTTGGGCAGAAAGATGCCTTCTGGCCCTGCTGACTCTACAGCTGTAATGATACCCTTCAAATTTTGGTCACCAGGGAAATGTTATAGTCAGAAGGTCAAAGCGTGCCATCATCTACTTTGTGGTGAGGTCAAGCGGGCAGGGATCAGTGATCAGGGAGGTCCCTCCTGGAAGGGTTGATGTGTCCTACAGAGAACTGTGGTAAAGCAGCTGCAAAGCCACAGAGCTTGGCTGAGCAGCAAAGGATCTCCAGCATCCTCTTCACAGCAGATGTCCAAAGAGACCAACCCCTCCCTCCTTAACAATCGGATACGCTGTGGGTCCTTCCATCGCAGGAGATCAGGACACAGCAGTAGCTATGGGAGAGCAGGGAGGGCTTCACGTAGGGGATCCAGTGGGCAGTGTCAGGAGGCAGAATCATAAATTGTCCTGAGTTGGGAGGGACCCCCAAGGCCCATGGAGTCCAACCCCTGGCCCTGTTGGACAACCCCAACATCCACCCCGTGGGGCTGAGGGCCTTGGCCAAACCCTGCTGGAATATTGTCAGGCTGGGACTGCTTCCCTGGGGAGCTGTTCCAGGGCTCCCCCACCCTCTGCTCTGCTCTGCTCTGGGGGAAGAACCTTCTCCTGATGGCCAAGCCAACCCTCCCCTGGCCCATCTTCCTGCCATTCCCTGGGCTCCTGTCGTTGGGCACCAGAGAGAAGAGCTCAGCGCCTGCTCCTCCTCCTCCCCTGCTGAGGAAGCAGTGAAGGGCGAGGAGGTCCCCCCTCAGTCTCCTCTTCTCCAGCTGAACACACCCAGTGCCTTCAGCCTCTCCTCATGGGATTTCCCCTCCAGACCCTTCCCCAGCTTTGGGGCCTCCTCTGGCCACTCCCCAGTGCTTTGATGTCCTTTTGATCCCAAACTGCCCCTAACACTCGAGGTGGGGCCTCCCCAGAGCAGAGCAGAGCGGGACAATCCCCTCCTCACCCGGTGGTGAGGTCACAAAATCAGAGAAGAAGCCAGACTGAGTGGTAAATACCCTGGGAGGGGAACTTGCATTGGGTCACTGGTGTGGTGGGAGATGGTGGGAGGATTCACAGCTCAGTGGGATCCCACTGGAGAGGTGGCAAATGTGCAGCGCACAAGCTGAAGAGGAGAGAGGCGAAAGAGCTCGTTTGGAGGTGGATTAGAAGGGAGGGAGAATGTAGAGAAAATGAGATTAGGTCTAATTGTGGGTTGGATGTGAGGAGAAGGGCAAATCTGAGTTGGCAGTGATGCCCTGGCTCTTGAGAAGTGGTAGCAGTGGCTGGTACAATGAAGCAGAGAGGCATCAGGGAAGGTCTGGCATGGAAAAGGTAATTCTTAGCTTCCTTTGGGCAGGTTGAACTCAAAATGATTCCCCTTGTGGGAGCAGGTATCAAGCTGGGTTTGTTGAAGAGGAGAAGTTGAGTCATTGGTACCTGGTTACTCACAGGGACCTTCAGTGATGGAAAAGCAGTTTTTAACTGAGCTCTTTAACTCAAAGTGCAACCAGAGACTTCCTTAGTGCTTCCTATTTATGCTTCCAGTTGAGTTCTGGGACTGCAGGTTTCCCTCTGGCAGATGCAGACGTGGTATTGGCTCAAGGACAGCTCTTTGCCCTCGATTCCCCTGGCTCACTGTGCTAATTCTGCTCTCTTAATCACCTCAGAGTCAATTTAAGATGCTTCCAGCCAATGGACACGCATGGCAGTCGCTGTTAAAAGACACCTTTGCTCTTTCCCCATCAGAACTGCAGCTGGGGCTGGCAGAGGTGACCTGCCCTTGCCTCTGATGACCTTCCCCCTGTCAGGCCACCTGCTGAGCACCAGCTGACAGAAGTGATAAGGAATTGAAGCACTAATCCACCCAAAGTGGTGACAGTGCAGTGGGCTTGACAAAAGATGTGTTAGGGGGAATTGCAGCATCATCTGGAGGTCCCACGAGTGGATGACAAGAGCTTTGGGGCAGGTGGAGTGCTGGGACCACCCTAAAAGCCTGACAGTCGTGGCTGGCATTAAGCCTAAAGACACTGTTAACACTTGGAACACAAAGAGGGGTCCCAGGAGGACCAAGTCCTGTCCATCTAGCACTGTGCTCCTGGTGCCTCTTGTTTAACCACCTGATGAGGTTGTCTTTCTACTCCCCATTCTTCTGACCAGACCATTGTGCTCCCATGGGTTCAGTGCTACTTAACTCCTGTTTTGCAGAGGATCTCCTGGTGTGACAACTAATTTAGACACATCAGACACTACAATGAGCTCTTGGAAATCCTCAGGGAGTCTGTGAAGGTTTGGGAGTTTCCCTGTGGCTCACAGTCCTCCAAATCATAGAATTGCTTAGTTAGAAAAGACCTTGAGATCATCAAATCCAACCTTACCTGTCCACTACTAAACCATATTCCTAAGCACTTCATCTACCCATCTTCTGAACACCTCCAGGATGGGGACTCCCACTTCCCAAGGCAGCTGTCCCAGTGCCTCAGAGCCCTTTCAGTGAAGAAATCTTTCATGATATCCAATCTAAACCTCCCCTGGTGCAATTTGAGGTCATTTCCTCTCATCCCATTCCCTGTCACTTGGGAGCAGAGCCCAGCACCCACCTCCCCACAGCCTCCTCTCAGGCAATTGTGGACAGGGATGAGGTCTCCCCTCAGCCTCCTCCTCTCCAGGCTGAACAGCCCCCACTTCCCTCAGCCATTCCTCATGACCTTTGCTCTCCAGCCCTTCCCCAGCTCTGTTCCCCTTCTCTGGTCATGCTCCACCCTCTCAATGTCCTCCTTTTAGTGAGGGGCTCAAAACTGAACCCAGGATTCAAGGTGCAGCCTCACTAATGCTTTGGCTTGGGCTGGTGCTACTGGGTCCACGACTGAGTGATGGAACAGAACTTACCTCCCTTTCTGATTAGGGGTGATTACAGAGATGTTGTAGAAAGGAAATTGCTTCTTAAACTCTGTCTCCTGTTTTGTGTGTGATTCATTTGTGCATCACAGAGCAGGCTGATGCAACAACCCTTTGCTGTTTATTTTTGCCTTTTCAGTTATGCAGACAGAAACGTTCACAGAGTCACAGAATGGTTTGGGTTGGAAGGGACCTTTAAAGACCATCTGCTTCCTGGCTTGTCCAAGGTGAGAAGCAGAACCTCAGGCTGCAACATTCAAGCCCAGACATTTTGTTAGTAGGTAAATTGTTCATTTCTTTTTGCAGATGTGTTGGAATGATGCACTGCCAAACAAACACTGTAGCTTTTAAAGTCATCCTGATGATGCCTTGCCCTCCTGTGACGTTGGATTGCATTTCAGTTACACATCTTTACCCAATCAGATGTTTAATTTTAGCACTTTGTGAGTTTCAGCATGACTGGGAGACAAGAATGGGCAAGGGATTGGAATTGGGATTGGCAGCAGCACCTTCATTTATGTTCACTCTTTATTTCCCACCCCACTGGGGGATGGTGAAGACTTAGGTCCATAGGGAGTCTTGACTATGGCCTCAAGGTCTGTTGACTTGTGAAGGGTTGGAATTTAAACTCAGAGTGATTGATTTGGAGATGCTTACAGGACCAGGGAGCTGGACTGGTTCCAGCTGAGTAACCAACAGCATCTTCTGCAGATTCAGAAATTGAATTTTCAGGCTTTGTCAGGCATCTGTGAGCAAGGGGGTTTAGATTTTTTTTTAAATATAGTTGTTCTGGGCTAATTCTAATGGTGATGTCATCTAATTTCTCTGCTGAGCGTGTGTTTTTGGTCTCAGCTGACCCTTTGACATCTTCACAGGTCGTGACTCCCAACATCACTCCCACATCTCTTCATAGATTCACAGAATGGTTTGGGTTGGAAGGGACCTCAAAGCCCAGCCAGTTCCAACCCCCCTGCCATGGGCAGGGACACCTCCCACTGGATCAGGGGGCTCCAAGCCCCATCCAACCTGGCCTTGAACACCTCAGGGATGGGGCAGCCACAGCTTCTCTGGGCAACCTGGGCCAGGGCCTCCCCACCCTCATCGCGAAGAATTTCTTCCCAATGTCCAATCTCAATCTTCCCCCTTCCAGTTTAAAGCCATTCCCCACCCCATCCTGTCACTCCATGCTCTTGGAAAAAGTCCCTTCCCATTTTTCTTGTAGCTTCCTTCAGTTACTGGAAGGCCACTATGAGGTGTCCCTGGAGCCTTCTCTTCTCCAGGCTGAACAACCCCAACTCTCTCAGCCTGTCCTCACAGCAGAGGGGCTTCTTCACCAGAGAAGGGATGCTTTCCTAATCTGAGCTGTTGTTTGGCACAGATATGGACTTCTGGTCGAAGGGCAGTGAAATGGGCTGGCAAGGGCTGACATGAAGCCCAAGAAGATTCTCCGTGAAGTCGGTTGGTTTGGACCCAAAGACACTCAGGTATGTTTTGTAATGAGACCCGTGCAGATGGGCTCTGGCTTTGGTCACTGGGGAAATAAGGGGCAAATCACAGAAGAGAAAGTTCCCATGTTTTATATAAAATGAGTCATGGCTTAATGCAATAGAGGTGCAGATCTGAGGGCAAGATAATCCAATTAAATCGATCAGACAAGTAAACCGGCCGCACCCCCTCCAAGCAGGATGTGTGCATTCACAAGCAATGACTATGATTAATCTCCTCATTGTCACATACAAATTCAGCACCTGCCCATCAGTTGGTATCTGTCTAATTGGGCTAAGAACCACCCTTCAGGCAAGGGTGGTGCTTCTAGGGGAGGTTCCTTCCACCTTTTTCCCCACTCGTTTTCTGAGTCTTGGATTTCTGCTGAGCCTCCCTTGGCTTCTTTGGCTTGGCCTGAGTACCCTGTGCTTGACATTCAAACATCAGTCCATAGCAGTGGGTGGAAGAGCTCTGCCCCATCCATGGAAACATTCCAGGTCAGGTTGGATGGGGCTCTGAGTAACCTTGATCTGATTGACAATGTCCATGCTCATTGCAAAGGGGTTGGACTAGATGACCTACAAGGATCCCTTCCAACCCAAACCATTCTATGGTTCTATGATATAAGAAAAAGTCATCATTAACACCAGTATTTGCAACCCAGCTTGGTTCAGAATCAGTTGTAGCAGGATATTGTTCCTGTTAGCATCCGGAATGCCATGGAATGCTTTGGGTTAGAAGGGAAATTACAGCTCATCCAGTCCAATCCTCCTTGCAGGAGCAGGGACCTATTTAACCACAGTATGGTGAACTGTTTGAAGCTGAAAGAGAGTAGATTTAGATGAGATCTTGGGAAGAAATGTTCTCCTGTGAGGAGGGGGAGGCCCTGGCCCAGGTTGCCCAGAGAAGCTGTGGCTGCCCCATCCCTGGAGGTGTTCAAGGTCAGGTTGGATAGGGCTTGGAGCCCCCTGATCCAGTGGGAGGTGTCCCTGCCCATGGAGGGGTGGAACTGGGTGGGATTTGAGGTCTCTTCTGACCCAAACCATTCCATGATTCTATGATATTTATGTGTAATTATAATAAACACCAAGTCATTCCTTGCACCTTCTGCGCACGCTCCGAGGGGTCTTTGGGGGTGCCTGGCACTCGTCACCCCCAAATTACCTGCCAACTTCACCCATTGGTCAACTCCTCCCATTCTCCTCCCTGTTATTAGCAGTATCTCCAAACCACTTGGCTTAATTTAAGTTCCCAGCTCCCCATTCAAAAGCCATGCTCATAAATCACACTATTATCTACCCACACAGCTGAACAAACTTTAACCTCCTACCATTACAATTACAGGAGATAATCATTAACTGGGACCCATCTGCTGTAAATCTTTGGCTTCTCTGATGATCCTAAGATATTTTTTAAGATATTAAGAAATATCAGGGGCTTTTACCACCAGTTTGTCTCCTGTGTGTACTAGGAAAGGCATCCTGATTCAGAGCAAAGCTGCAATCCCATGACTAGAGAAGGCTTTGAATCTAATGCTTGGTTGACAAAGAGTCCATTCTGAGTCTAGAAAAGACATTGGCTGAAGGTAAAATTTGGAATATCTTAATTTTATGATTTAATATTTTATAGCTGTCTATAAACAGCACTTGTTACCAAGAAAGACAACTTATCAGACTCATAATTATCAAACATGCACCGTGGTATGTTAAGGAACAACCTTAATTTTCCATGTGTGTCCTGAGTTGCCCTGTGTGTCACCTCCTAGGAGCCCGGAGAGGAGGGGTTTTCTGCTTTTTCATCTCTCTGGTCACTGCTGGGTGTTTGTGGTTTGGTTTTGCTGGAATGCATTTTAGGATTTGTGGCTCTTGCCAAGAGCCTTTTCTGTCTCTGTTCCCATTTCCAGTACCTGGGGTTGCTGGCCTGGCTCAGGCACAGCGTGGCCAGCAGGAGCAGGGCAGGGATTGTGCTCAGCACTGCTGAGGCCACCCCTGGAATCCTGGGGTCAGTTTTGGGCCCCTCACTCCAAGAAGGCCCTTGAGGGGCTGGAGAGCGTCCAGAGAAGGGAACGGAGCTGGGGAAGGGGCTGGAGAACAGGGGTTGTGGGAGCGGCTGAGGGACCTGGGGGGGTTTAGTCTGGAGAAGAGGAGGCTGAGGGGAGACCTCATCCCTGTCCACAACTGCCTGAGAGGAGGCTGTGGTGAGGGGGGTGCTGGGCTCTGCTCCCAAGGGACAGGGGATGGGATGAGAGGAAATGGCCTCAAGTCATGGGGATGTTTAGATTGGATATTGGGTACAATCTCTTCACTGAAAGGGTTCCCATGCCCTGGCAGAAGCTGCCCAGGGAGGTGGTGGAGTCCCTGTCCCTGGGAGTATTTAAAAGCTGGGTAGACGAGGTGCTCAGGGGTCTGGTTTAGTAGTGGACAGGTATGGCTGGATCTCAGAAGTCTTTTTCAGCCAAACAATTCTATGAACAGCAAGCGAATGGTGAAAACAATAACTTCTGCTCATAAATGAGACCTCTTCATAATTATCTTCTCTCTGCCTTATTCATTAGCAAGAGGCTGAGCAGCATCATAAACTTCATGCTCTTTTAGAGGCTTCTTACCACCTTTCTGAAAAAACTCTACAGGAGTCTTACAAATTGTTTTTCTACTTTTTTCTGGTTTATTTTTTATTTTTACCTTCTATTTTTCTTTTTTCCCTTTTTTTGTTTTTCCTTTTTTCCTTTTCCTTTTTTTTGTTTTTCCTTCTTCCCCTTTTCCCTTTTTTTTCCCTTTTCTCCCCTTTCCTCCTTCCCCCCCCCTTTTCCTCCCTTGCCCCTTTTTCCTCCCTTTCCCCCCTTGCCCCTTTTTCCTCCCTTTCCACCCTTCCTCCCCCTTCTTTGTCCTTCTTTTTATTTTTTCTTCTTTTTTGCCCAGTCAGAATTCTGCAGCATGTTCACTGTGTGTCCTGCTGGCCATTCCTGGCTGAGCTCCTGGCTTGGATGTCAACTCTCTCCAGCTGAATCACTGGATTCCTGTGGTGGCTGGGGATGATGGTGCTTCTAAAAACACACACTTCCAGTAGAAAGTGACTCCAGATTGTTAACCAACTGACGTTGGTCTGGGGATCATGGAGGATCTTAACACCTTCCTGAAGAAGAGGAATAACATCTTGATTCAGACCTTGGTATTCTGGAGTGGAAGTGTTGTGCAGTGTTACCACCACCACGCTACGCAAAGAGAAACCACGTGGAGTTAACCAGATCTGTCCCAGGTCAGTGTTAGTGTTGCCCTGGGGGAGGGATTTGCCTCCCAGCTGGCTTTTAAGTTCTGGAATTCCTTAGTACTATTTATAACGTGGTTTTCAAAGGGATGATGATTCTCTGTCTGGAAATGTGAATGAAATATTTGCCTTACAAGAGGCAGCATCACCAATACCCCACTGTGGAGGAACTGCAAGAGGGTCAGGAGAGACAGGCACTGGAACAACTGCCCAGGGAGGGGGTTGAGTCACCACCCCTGGAGGTGTTTAAAAAAGGATAGATGAGTTTTTAAGGGATAAGGTTTAGCGGATGATGGGTGCGGTTGGACTCGATCTCAGAGGTCTTTTCCAACCAGAAGATTCTATGAGAGAGGGGCAGTGTAAGCAGGACACACTAAGGAAATGTTTCTATATTATATTTGATGAATTTATAGAACCACAGAATCATGGAGGTTGAAAAAAGACCTCTGAGATCATCCAGTCCAACCGTCAGCCCAACCCCGCCGTGCCCACTAAGCCATCTCCTGTAGTGCCACAGCCACACATTCCTTGGACACCTCCAGGGCTGGAGACTCCACCACCGCCCTGGGCAGCCTCTGCCAATGCTTCACCACTCTTTCAGTAATTAAATTTTCCCTAATATCCCATCTAAACGTCCCCTGGTGCAACTTGTGGCCGTTTCCTCTCATCCCACCACTTGTTTACTTGAGAGAAGAGACCAACACCCACCTCACCACAACCTCCTTTCAGGTAGTTGTAGACATTTTTAAAATATATGATGATATGACATAACCCCAGCACAACCATCGAACTGAAGATTGTGTTTCATCAGAGGCTGAACTTGTCATTGACTTTTCCAAACGGAATGTGAGCCCCCTGATCCAGTGGGAGGTGTCCACACCCATGGCAGGGAGGTTGGAACTGGATGGCCTTCAAGGCGCCTTCCAACCCAACCCATTCTACACTGCCATGAGTTTAGAAAACCTGTTGCAAAGAGGGAACTATGTGACAATGAATCTTCTGGCATTATTTGGGTAAAAACTATATATGAGCACCACAAACCTATTTCTTACCATGTCC
This sequence comes from Dromococcyx pavoninus, assembly GCA_033558185.1. Taxonomy (NCBI): domain Eukaryota; kingdom Metazoa; phylum Chordata; class Aves; order Cuculiformes; family Neomorphidae; genus Dromococcyx; species Dromococcyx pavoninus. The sequence goes on along the minus strand of JAUMJL010000770.1, from coordinate 389,582 downwards.
ATGCTGCATCCTGGGTATGGTGTGACACATAGAGTTGCCCAGGACATCTGGAATTGCCTCATTGCAGAGTAATTAAAAAAGCTTTATGTTTTTTTTCTTGCCTATCACTAATCTCTATTTTTGAGGCCATTGAGTAGCTTAAAATAGAGTTGGAACTGATAAGCTCGATACCTGGCATATGAGTATTTAACATAAGGGTATTACCTGATTTCATTCCTTACCATCCACATGTGAATTCCAAGGGAGGGAGGGAATTGAAAAGGCTTAATTTTTTTGATATTTTAGTCTGTCAGAACTTACTGACACCTAGAGTTAGATAAATCAAAGAGAAAAATGACAACCCAGCCACTTATACTACTTGGTTCACAGGGGCTCTGTGTTTCCCAAGTTCCCAGCTGAAGGATGAGCTGAACTTTGAATAAGCCAAGCCCAAGCTTGTGGATGGTAAAACCTGGGAACCTGGCTAGCTTGCCAAATTCCAACTATTGTCCATGGATTCCCAGCAGAGATACAAGCCCTGGGTAAAAGCAGAGAGGGTTTTAGGATGGCTGTGAGATGTGGCTGGAGTGCAGGCGTCTTAATCCGTGGACTCTGAACTATCAGGGCCTTGTTCTCTCCAAGCTGTGCTGCATTGGGGCTGCTTGGAGGTTGAAGCCATGGGGATGCTCAGAGGTTGAAGCCATGGGGATGCTCAGAGGTTGAAGCCATGGGGATGCTCAAAGGTTGAAGCCATGGGGATGCTCAGAGGTTGAAGCCATGGGGATGCTCAGAGGTTGAAGCCATGGGGATGCTCAGAGGTTCAAGACAATGGAATGCTCAGAGGCTGAAGCCATTGGGATGCTCAGAGGTCCAAGTCATGTTGCATTGGGCTGTTCAGAGGTTCAAGCTGTCTTGTGTTGGGATGCTCAGAGGTTCAAGCCATTGGGATGCTCAGAGGTTCAAGACATGTTACATTGGGATGCTTAGAGGTCCAAGCCATGTTGTTCTGGGCTGTTCAGAGGTTCAAGTTGTGTGTTGGGATGCTCAGAGGTTCAAGCCACGTTGTGTTGGGCTGTTCAGAGGTTCAAGTTGTGTGTTGGGATGCTCAGAGGTCCAAGACACGTTGCATTGGGCTGTTCAGACGCTCAAGTTGTGTGTTGGGATGCTCAGAGGTTCAAGCCACGTTGTGTTGGGATGCTCAGAGGTTCAAGCCATGTTGTGTTGGGATGCTCAGAGGTTCAAGCCACGTTGTGTTGGGATGCTCAGAGGTTCAAGCCACGTTGTGTTGGGCTGTTCAGAGGCTCAAGTTGTGTGTTGGGATGCTCAGAGGTTCAACCCACGTTGTGTTGGTTGCTCAGAGCTTCAAGCCACGTTGCGTTGGGATGCTCAGAGGTTCTGGGAACAGCTGCACTCTTCCAGGGAAGAAAGCCAGGTGATATATTGATTTGTAACAGTTTATCTCTGTGTAAAAGCTCTCTGTGTTTGTATTAGGGCAATGTGTTTATTCTCAGGTCAGATAAAAGTCCTAATAATGGGTCAAGGTAGTGTCATTTTCTAGTTTGAGTTCTATGACTTCTCAGTGCAGAATGAGTTTACCTATGAAGAAATCACTGCATGCTCTGGAAAACTGTGGTGTTGATGTAAGGGAAGAGATAACCACAGACTGGCCTTCCCTGACTATCATTTGGTTGCCTGACCTGGGACAGCCTATGAACTTCCTACTGACAGCCCCCATCCACAGTTGTGTGCTGCTCTGTCCGTTGGGTTTGTTTGCTAGAATGGTCCCACAGTTCACTGGTGGTGTTGTGTTGACCTAAAGCCCATGGATGGTGTTGACCTAAAGCCCATGGATGGTGTTGACCTAAAGCCCATGGATGGTGTTGACCTAAAAACCACTGGTGGTGTTGACCTTAAGCCCACTGAAGCATTGGATTCAAGTGTAGGTTAGAAAAGCCACTGCATGTTCCTTCCCATACCTCTGGATGATCCAAGAATGGGCAGAACACTGAATTTTAGACAAATTTTAAGAAGCTTCTAAGTATGTTTTCACATCAGTTTTATTCTCAAGTGTCTGCTTGAGTGGTCTGAGTTTGAATGGCTGGGCAAATCTTTTTACAGTGAGATCTCCCTTTCTTTGGTGTTTGCTCCCAAGATGAGGGTGAGCAGCACCGTTGTTCCTGGACTGTGTGAAGGCTGATAAAGAAATCTATTTATACTATAAAAAACTCAATGTTATAAAAATAATTTCACTCTGTGAAGTGGAAAAATGACTTTACAATCACTAGCTCAAGCTCCTCTATAAAAATACATAGTTAGGAAAAACATAATCAGCAAGTCTGATCCCAAATCCTTTGCTAGATTTTTGCTTCCACAGTTTTCTCACAGTTTTTGGTCTGGGATCTGATTTTGAACAAATAATAACAGCCATTATATGACTAAAGCTGAGGTTCAGACTTGAGTCACCTTTATGCCAAATCCTACCCTGATCCTTTAAGAATTCTGAATTTGGAAATATGTTCTTGATCTCAAGACCTGGATGGTGACGTTCACGCCCTAGAAAGGCCCTGGCTGGCTGAGCTGACTTCTCCATGCTACCCATCAGTGGGTTTGTATTGCAGAAGGTGTTCCAAGAGGGAACAGATTATCTGAGCATTGCAGTGACTCTGGATGTGACTGGAAAAAACACATAAAGCACTTTTATGGTCAACAAATAGTTATGATTTTATTGAGTTGTTGAGTACACAAGGAAAAAAAATGTTCTTTTTGAGTTACTGAAATATTCTGGGTTTTTTTTTATTAAAGGAGGAAATAATCTGGAGCTGTCCTATCAGGAATGTGGGTTTGAAGTTTTGACAGCTCCTAGAAGACATCTGAAATGTTAGGGCTTTGTTAGGAAAAAGGCTTTCCTAGGAAAGCCTTGACTAGAAGTGACCACGGCAAGGACACGGCAGCTTGTTATGGGAAGAAAAAGGATGTCTTTCCTAAGGAAGACCTAACACCCAACCAGTGCCATCAGCCCCTGGAGCAAGGAGATACATCCTGATGAGGCTCTGCTGGCGCTCTGAGCCTCCCAAGCCCTGTTTTGGTAACCAGTTGGAATCCTCAACTCCTCAAATCCATGCTTAAAGGAAAAATCTCAGCGCGAGTGCCCCAACTCCCGCTGTGCCTCTGCCTGGAAACACGGGCTCAGGTTTCATGGTTCCTCACAAAGCTGGTGCAGACCCACGGCCTTCAGTGGAGTCAATTTTTGGTGCTGAAGGTCTGAGCCACAGCTTCAACCTCCTTTACCCAGAGTGCAGGAGAAGGATGTGCTTTGCAGGGGACTGGAACTCCTCACTGGAGGGCTCGGGGGTGGGTTCCCCTGGAGGGATCCCCCCCCCCCCCGTGGTGGGATCCACCTCACCACGAGACATCTGAGATGCTGACAGCTTCTACCACCTCCTTCAAGCCTATGCTCTGCCCTTCCTTGCCTCGTGTGTCCAGCACAGGCTCTTCTCCAGGGAGATGAACGGCAGAATAAGGGGCACCAGACTTCAAGTTACTTTTTCTTCTCTCTCCACCCCTTTGTATTTTTTCTCCCAATCTGCCATGCATCCCTCCTCATCCTCTTCCCTTCCCACATTGCCCCCATCTCTGTACATCTCCTAAAACACACATCCATCTCTCTCCTTCCCAGAGGCATCTCTTCCCTTCACTACACTTGCTTCAGTCAATGCCTTTCCCTGCCAACTGCCTTTGACCATCCCGGTCCTCCAGCTTCTGCTCCAGTCCGTGCTAACAAGGGACTGGAGGGAAGCAAAGCCAGTCTTTTCCTGTCTATTTTTTTCATCATCTGCCCTGAAACAAACTCTGTGTTTCCACCTCGTGGCCTCTCTCTGTTGCCAAGTGTTCCTGTAGCCAGTGATGTGGTTTTGCTGGGTTAAATAAACCCTGGAAGGCTCCCAGCATGGTTTATAGATCTTTCTTTTCGTGCGCTTGTGTCTCATTACAGAGCAAATGAATGACTTTTATCAAGACAGAAAGCACCCAAGGTTTCACCTCATTATTTTCAGAGAAACTAGTTAGTTATGGTCCTCAAAAGCTGGGAAAAATTGCACTTAAATGTCTATTATTGAACTATTTTGATGGCAAATTGTAACCTGCAAAGGGATGCCCGTCTGTCATCGACCGCTGCGTTTGGCCCAGGTTGGAGACAAAGCCAAGCAAGGTCGTGTGAACTTTATATCCACCAAAGTGTGCAGTTTGACTAAAACTTCTGGAACATCTCCTGTAAACCTAATTTCACTTTAGCACTACTTAATATTAAAACAAACCCTACTGCTCCAGACTTCCAGGGCTCTTTTTGTCAGGGATCTGTTAGGCCTGCTTTAACTAAAGGATGGAGAACTTATCCATCAAGGCACATAGAAAACAGCTTGAATTCCAAGATAGAGGGCTGGGATTTTTTCTGGAAGGAGGGGGGAAAACTGTATGCACCAGAGAGGCTTTGCCTGCAAAAGTAGCCAACACCTTATTGTCACCAGACAAGCTTTTTGCACACGTAAGTACTATGAATAAGCAAAATACACTGCTAGTTCCAAAGGCTTGGTGACCTATTCTTTGCAAACAGACCCTTTTATCTTGCAACAGCCAGGACAATGACACTTGGAAATTGGTTCTGACTATAACATTGCACAGCTTTTATTTCTGTGTTTGAGCAACCGAATATTTCTCATGAAAAAGGGAGGGTTTTTTGAGAGTCTGAAAGAAAGCAAGGAGCTGGGGAAGTATCAAGAGCTCGCCTGTTGCCCCATTTCTTCCCTTTGGTATCTTCTGCTGATGTCTTGGGGGAGAAAAATTGCCCATTTGCCTAAGAGCTGGTCTTTTCTTCTGCAGATTGTTGGAGCATGGTTGCTCTCCTTGACTTTTCGAGTTCTTCCAGGCATCGTCAGTAGCAGCCGCTGTCTCCTAGGCCAGGCTGTTGTGTTGGCAGTGCTTTGGGTCTGTAGCAGAACCACAGTCCTTCCAGCAGGCTGGTCAGTGGCAAAAAGGAGGCCAAGCTGCTAAACCAGGACTATTTACCTAGGCTGAGCTACCTGTTTTCTCTAGGGGTTAAAAAACAGTTTCCCAAGAGGAAAAAAGAGAGAGAGAAAAGGGGATGGCGTTGAGGAGGAAGAAGGCGTCTTTGCTCTGGGAATAAGAACTGGAAGGGTGAAAAAGTGTGAACTGTCAGAAAAATAAGATGAATATTGAAAAGATTGTACTGCTGATGCTTGTGTGTGCTTGTGGTCATCCCTGGGGGAGCAGAGGCAGTGAGATACATTCAAGGAGTCAGAAAGAGATGCAGATATTAAGGCAGTCTTTACAAGGTCAGCCACAATCCCAGGCCAGCCTGTTAGTGCCTGTCTGGGAGATTAGAGCACCCAGAAGGATGTTGTTTATGCTATTAGAAATCACCTATAAAATTGGCTCAAAGTCTGTTTGAGCTGCAGACACCCCGGAGAGAGAGTAACACCTGGTGATATTCAGGTGTTGCCATCTTAGGGATGGGCAAGAACACCAAAACAAGCCCTTTACAAGCCTTAAGTATCACTATACAGCTTAAGTTGCAGTCCTGCCTAGGGATCTGTAGGCAATAAACACCCTCATTTATTCTTTGAAGAGGACAGGAGGTGGTGGAACACGTTTCAAAATGGTCCTGGAGTTGTCTCTGTGCACAAAGAACCTCGTGGGTTTTGTGGGACTCAGTGTTCAAGGATTTAAAAGAGAGGATGCAGTTTCAGAGCTGAGCAAAGTAAAGAGGTGTGCAGAGCCACCACATGATAACTCGAGCATCCCGACCGTTCCGAGCGAGCAACCAGGCTGCTTTTGAAACCATGGCCCTTCATCAGAAACTAAAGGTTCTGTCTCCTCAGCTGTGTGACAACTAAATTGAAAGCCCTTGATTTAATTGGGGTCAGGTTGCCTGTTACAGAAGCACCTGGAAGCTGTTCAACCATATCTCCTGATAAGCCATTAACAGATTTTGCTAATTAGGTGTCAGGCAGAAAATAAGAGTCTTAGACAACTTGTAGGAGGTTTCATATCACCAGCAGCACAGCTTGGTCAGATCTGCTTTCATCAGCCTCCCTGAAGGGACCAATGGGGGGGGGGGGGGGGGGCAAGTCAAGTGTCTGAGCAGCTCCTCCTTTTGCAGGAAGAACTCATTTTCTTCACTGATTGTTCCTAAGAGAAGAATAAACATTGCCATTGCTCCTGGCTTCTGTGAAGCAGAAAGAGGTTTGGTTTCTGCCAGACGTGTGCAGACAGGCAGAACCATGTGGTTTTTGCAGCACACTGCCTAACTGCTCTGCTGAAAAGACCATTTGTGGTTAGGCTGGAGCACTCCAGCAATTAGTAAGTTTTGCTTATGTGATTTGGTTTGGCCTTTTGTGTAATTTACTGACAGCCCTAAGGCTACACCAGACCTGTTGTTCACTAAAGAGAAAATAAACCCTCTCCTAAAGGAGATATTTTGCTGTTTAAGCCCAAAGATCTCCCACAGACCCCTGGAAATAGGGGCTGGTGATAAAGATACAGCTATGTTAACCCTGCTGAGAGGTGGTTAGACATTAGTTGGGCAGGGTCAGTATCACAGCTTTTACTAAAGTGATGCTAGGATTAGAAAAGGAAAGGAGGGAGAGAAAGAAGGGAGCTTGAAAGGAAGGGGCTGAAAGCCCCATCATGGTACAGTCCCCATGGGGTGTGATTCCTGCAGGCAGAGCTGCTGGGCATCACTGCCCACCTGAGCTCCCCATTGCAATGGGCATCATGGACCAGGTTATTTTTACCTTGATAACAAAATGTGCTGAATTCCTCTTTTACAGAAATTTGAGAAAGAGGAAAAAGCTGATTGGGGTGTCCTTGGATTATAAATACTGAAGCCTAACAAGTCTTTTGTGTCTGTGAATCAGGGACTTGTGGGGTTTAGGTAGAACTAGAACGAATCTCGTGACGAGAAGGTGAGGTCGGATATTAATGCCCCTGTTTTAAACACTGCTCCTCTCCATCCTCTCCCAACCTTCCCTTTTGTGCAATACTGGCATTGCTTTTCGTCCTCTGAAGCACATTTTAAATCAGTCTGGATTAAAGAGGTTGCCTGAGCCCACACCAGTACCAGTTCACAAGACAGGACCCCCCCCCTCCAACTGTGCACGTAGCTATAGACTGAAATCCAAGAGTAAGAGATGCACGTGTGATTCCCACCCCCCCAATCCCTCCCTGGCACTCACACCTCCCCGTTAAGACTCATGTTCACTTATGGAGGTAAGCATCCAGCCATAGATCTCCAGATTTCTTTAGGGACCTGTGGAAAGAAAACGAAGAGTTTGGCACCTGAATCTCCCCTCTGTCATTTAGTTGTTGTGTTTTTTCTTTTTACTGAATTTAATTATGAATCCTTAGGACACATTTCTTGCCCAAAGACGTGGCTGCCCCATCCCTGGAGGTGTTGAAGGCCAGGTTGGATGGGGCTTTGAGCACCCTGATGTAATGGAAGGTGTCCCTGCCCATGGCAGGGGGTTGGAACTGGATGGGCTTTAAGGTCCCTTCCGACCCAAACCATTCTATGACTCCATGACAGTGAATGTTGTTCCCCAGTCCAGCACTTACAGCAAGAACAGCCACCTATTTTGCCCTTTAGACCCTCCAAAGTGACCAGTTTGAGTCTCTTCACCTGTGTTATCTGTAGTCCCTCTGGCCATGAATAACCAGCAGAGAAGAATTGCCTGGGATCCCCACGTTGCACCTCTGAAGGAGTTTCCCCACCTTCCCCCAGGAATTCTCACACAGACTTTCCCATCTGCACCAGCTTCACAAATATTATGTGACAGATCTGAGCTGGTTTGAGCCCAAAAGTCCTCCAACAATCAGAATGCAGTCTGAAAGCTGGAAATGAAGCTTTAGATGGTTTACAGGAGATGATCCATCTATGGGGAGGGTAAGGAATTACTGAGGTGGTTTCTGAGGACTTGTGTAAGGACACGGGCACTCAGTGATGGGATGGCAGTCTCAGTGCTGCACGTGTTTTCTATGCTAACTGGATGAGAGGACCAAAGGAGGTTTTAAACCAGTTTTCAGCCCTTCTGCATTTTGGGCCCAATATCTGCTTTAATTTGCATTTGCTTAGAATGGTTTGAAAGTGGAGATCCCTGCACTGCAGAATGCTTCTCGTGTTCTTTGTCATGAATTATTCCCCCTGGAGTAACTGAGACAGAAACATTAGCACAGAGTCTGCCTGACAAGGACTATTAGACTGCTCTGCAGCCCTGCCAGTGGGGAACAGCCCTTTGCTGCTGGCAGAGCACAAGTGGGAAACAGCACAGGCTGTAACCTGACTCATTCCCCTTTGATTCATCTCAGTTTGCAACCTGGAGATAACAAGAATCACCAGTTGTCAGAACAGCATTTTTAAAAAGGTATTATTAAATATAGCATGTTTAAAAGTTCCCTATTAGATCACATTATTGGCTCTAAATCAGAAGGGGGAAGATTTAGATTAGGAAGAGTGTGAGTGAGAGTGGTGAGACATTGGAACAGGTTGCCTGGGGAGGCTGTGAATGCCTCCTCCCTGGAGGTGTTCAAGGTCAGGTTGGATGGGGCTTGGAGCCCCCTGATCCAGTGGGAGGTGTCCCTGCCCATGGCAGAGGGGTTGGAACTGGATGGGCTTTGAGGTCCCTTCCAACCCAACCCATTCCATGATCCTGTGATAGGTTTAAATGCTCACTAAGTACTTTGGTGCTTGGGTAGAAGTGCTCTGGTTGCAGAAGCTGCTCTAAGGGACAGTTGTTTCTTCCCCCCCGATGCAGTGAAGCTGCTTCCCAACTGTTGTCCACCAAACCCGTGGCACTGTGGCATTCCTGCTGTGGGTCAGCATTGCTGCAGGTGCTCCTTGCACCTAGTGACACCAGATTACAACACAGCACGTGGTATTGGAAGGGTCTGTAGTGCCCTGAATTCCCTGTATTAGCACTGAGAGGCTGTTCATGCAGCAAGGAACTGCAAGCTGCAGATATTACTAAAAGGACTTTACCCCACGATGTCTACGAACGCTCTTCCAAGAGGCTTCTCTTCATACTGGACTCCATACTTGGCACATAATGACTTCACCAAAGGTTTCACCTTCCAGAAATTGTGCCGTGGCATTGTTGGAAACAGGCTTGAAGAGAGAAAGAGAAAACAAACCTGAGAAAGCTCCAGAGACTCGTCCCAAGGGATGAGCATCTCTCCCTGCCTCCTCCTTGGGGCTAATTATTAATGCCTTCTGCTCAGGCTGTACCAGCAGATGAGAGGCAGAGAGAGGTGTCCATGCCTTCCAGTCCTCTGTTTCAAGGAGGCTTGTGAAAACTGACTGCATTGATTTCCCATTTCTGGAAGCCCACGGAACAGCGATGCCGGTAAAGAATAATTTGGGATCACCTTGCCCTGTGCTGTTCAATGGAGATTTCCTTCCAAACCCATCTGGCTTTACCCTAAATGCTGTTGTCCCTGGCAACAAACTTTCTATATGGCCCTGATTTTAATATCTTTCCTGAAGCCTGGCATCCAGCACACTCTGCTGTCCCAGGCTATAAAACAAAGAAGTCAGGGAGTGGAGATTTCTGAAGTGGATGCTCAAGCTCAAGGAGTTCTTTTAGGATACGAGTCCATAGCCATCATAACTGGGATATTCATACCACTGACTCCTAATTTCCTTTCAGTACTTAAAGGGGCTACAGAAAAGCTGAGGAGGGGCTCTTTATTAGGGAGTGCAGGGATAGGACAAGGGGGAACAGTTTTAAGGTGAAAGAAGGGAGATTTAGATGAGACCTTAGGAAGGTCCTGTGAGGGTGGGGAGGCCCTGGCCCAGGTTTCCCAGAGAAGTTGTGGCTGCCCCATCCCTGGAGGTGTTCAAGGCCAGGCTGGATGGGGCTTGGAGTCCCCTGATCCAGTGGGAGGTGTCCCTGCCCATGGAACTGGATGGGCTTTGAGATCCCTTCCAACCCAAACCATTCCATGATTCTAATTAAACCCCAAATTCTAAGTGTAAGAGTGAAAGCTGAAGTATTGGGTAGCAAGTGAGCCAGAGGCCATCCCTGTAGCAGAAACAGACTGTGACCCCCAGTAGTCCAGGACTCTCTCTCCTTGCCATATGGCAGTGCTCCAAAGGTCCTGCCCTACCCCACACACGTGCCTTGAGCAGACTCTCCCTCCCCTCCAGTCCAGCGTTGTGACAACCTGGTAATGACCAGATGACTCTGGGTCCATACTCACTGGTGCTCGATCTGAAAATTCAGGTGCCCGGTGAACCAGTCATTGAAAAAGGACTGCTCGATATTGCAAGTGGCTGCCACCTGGGACGGCGAGAAAGCAGCAGTGAAAACTAGTGAAGGCTCACCCTAAAATGAGAATGGAGCTCTCCTTGCCTGTGGCAGGGGCTGGTAAGTGTCCTGCTGCCCTCCTGAGCTGGCAGAGCGCAGAGGATTGCTGTGCTGAGACAGCTGGGTGAAGCAAGGGGAGCTTTAATCCTCCTCCGGGGCTTCCTGTCAACTGTCTGGCAATATTTCTTAGCTCCTCTTGCTCTTGATGATGCTAAAGTGAAGCAGGGTTTCTTAAACTCCTCTTACACTCTGCACAGCCTCAGCTGTGATTTCTAGGCAGTGACCATAGGAAATACACCCTCCTCACACCCCCACCTCCCCCAGGTGCATCAGAAACCCACACCAAAGGGGTGCCAAAGAGGTTTACTGCTCTCTCTCTGTCACACACAGCTTCTCTCTCCCTCCCAGCCGACACATCTCTCTTATAATCCTCCTCCCCCCATCTCTCCCTCTCAGTCTACAAATTCCAATTGCATCAAATGCTTCAGCAAAAGGTTAAGGTGAACACCTGAACGCTCCCATGACTTTGGTGAATGTATTCACCTGCTTAATTTAAGCCAAATACTTAGATTCTTTCCTGAGCAGTGCTTTAAGCACATGGAAATGCTTCCAGCACCTTATTTTTAATCCTTCAGAGCTTTTAGGGAGAGAAATTGACTGCCAGACTTTGAAAGCTCACCTTTAAGGCCCCATTAATAACTATAAATACTAATTAACACATGAGATAACTTCTTCTCTCAGCTCAGTTATACTAAATTCAAACTGCCAATGTCAAAGCTGGTCTCGTTATCCTCGAGGTCTGAAGAGGACTTGAACCACTGTAAATAAGAGGAATCCTTTCAGCAGGGTGGATTTGGCTGAACAAGCATGAAAAAGATGTATAGAAAGCAGCTGGCTCTCATTTCATTATTGCTGAAATATAAACTCTAGAAGTCTACTGAGCTCTCCCTTCAGCTTTGATTTTCATTGGGGCTCTTCTATTTGCTACCAGGTGTTTGCCCACGTACACCACTCAGGAAAGCCAAGCCATGCTTCTTGAACTCCCTCAGATCTGAAGGAACCTTTTGGTTGCCAAATTCCAGAAGCCTGGAGGTCCATGTCTTGTCTCAGCACTGCTGGCTCTGGGGAGAACATCTTTATGGAAAGGGTCGTGGACAGAGACCATGGAGTAGCACCTGGGGGTAGTGGTAACTCATCCACTCCTCCAGGAAATTTCAAACCTGTTTTGGGGTGAGTTGTGGGTGGGTTTTTTTCCCCTCCTGGTTACCTGAGAGCTAAGCCAGTCTCTGTGCTTCTCCCCATCGATTTCCATTGGAATGTGATTCATCTGGGTGACCCACACAAACCAGTGACTCTCCAGAAACCTTCAAACACAGGCAAAAAAGTGTGACAGTGTGGATTGGGATATGAGGAAAACAGAGAGGGCTTTACAGGGAGCAGAAGGAGACACAACCTGTGAGGAAAATGTTGCTCCAAGGAAATCTCTCTCTTTTTATAGAAACCAGAGAGAGTCACTTTGGTGATGGATTTCCCTCCCACCTCTGGGACTAACCCTGTTATGATTAAATACAAGCAAGACATCCTACTGGGCTCTCCCTCAGCCAATCCTCTCTGGTGCTACTTTTGCATTTTTGAGTGAATAAAATGATCCAATTCCTGAAAAAAAAAAACCCCAAGCCTCGATTTAGAAATTCTCAGAACTGTTTTCACCTTTCCCATTGCTTGCTGGATATACATTAATTTCAGACTCCACCTGCCCAGAGATATGGTTTAGTGGTGGACCAGGTATGGTTGGACTCAGTGACCTCAGAGGTCCTTTCCAACCTCTGGTTCTCAGATGTACATTGACACAGTGGCCGCCCAGAAGCAACCTTGTCCAAGTCTTTAGGTTTGTTTGCTCTGAGAGCAGATCTGAATTCACAATTTTGCTTTTCTTCTTGCACTTTCAGCTTAATCAAAATACAGAATTTTTTGGAAATAACAGGTTGGTTGTAATAAGTTTTTCAGCTTCATTTCAGGCCAAAAAGGTTGCTTATGCGCTTACACAAATGTTTATCTTTTGAATCTCCTGTTTCCTTTAAGCCCAAAGGGTTTTGAAACTATGAAAACTGAAGTCATGAACAGTGATATAAAATTTTAGGCAGAAGGTCTGACTTTGTGAAGTTTTTTGTGCACCTGCTGCTATTTCTTTTTACTCAAAAAATGAATGTATTTATTTTTCAGAGCGTGTTTTTCACTGCGATGAAGTGTTTTCCTAAAATTGATGCTGACTGTGGGACTAAACGCTGTCCTTTGGCAGTAGCCAGTGTACAGGTCGTGGTGTCTTTCACACTGGGAGAAGCAGTGAGCATTCCACTTCCTGGGAAGCACATGCAGTGCTCAGGAAGGCTCATGAATTCCCAGTTAACTGGGAAGAGAGTGGCCTCGAGGGACTCTGAAAGGGTCCAGCCTTGACCAAAGTGGGAAAAAGCATAAATGTATCAGGACCAGGCAGTGTGTGAGAACAGAGGACGAGGAAAGAGACCATCACAAGGGCAGGGGGAGATGCTGAGCACCAGAACAGCTCATTAGGAGATGGTAAGGGGAAAGGGGAGCAGTGGGAATAGCCAAGATAACGCAGAGCGAGGTCACTGACTGCAGGGAAGGCTCGTAGGGCACAGCAGAGCTGAGCCTTGGTTCAGCTGGCACTGGAGGGAGGGGGGGAGCAGCAGGGAGAGCCTTTATCTCCTACCTGACAAAAGTGAGGAGAGACAAGGATCCCAGAACGCCATAGAATGGGATGTATGTGATGAAGTAGCGCATGTAGTAGCTGATGGCCCAGGCCAGGTCCTACGGGAAGAGAGAAGACATTAGGCATCAGTTTGCCTCTCCCACCTACCCTCTCCCTGCTGGGGATGTCAGGGATGCTGTGTAATTAATAGAGCAAAGTGAGATCCCTGCCCACTGGCCTCCCTCCCGACTCAGGGGGGATTTCCTCTGAGCCAACCAGACCCCACGAAGACTGAGGGAAGGTTCCACTCACCGCCCAGAACCTGCGCTTGATCATGGTCGAGATGATTTGGATTTGGAAATACACAGGGATGAGCAGAGGTGGGAAGACTGCAAAGAAAAGGGAAAGGGTTTTGACTGTCAGAGGGGTGGAGATGGCTGTGACATGAGAGTGAGCAGTGATTTAGGACTGATTCTAGGGAAAGTCAGCCCAGCAGTAGTGAGAGGTGAGGTGAGATGGGGTGGAAGAAAGGAGGCTTCGCTCCACACCCAATCATCTTGACTTATCAAAGAGCATGGGCTGGCAACATGCATTTTTTTCCACGTGTCAAGGACCTATTTGTGGGGTGGGAGGTTGGGATGTGACACCATGGAGCCTCTCACACTGGTTGACCCAGTCTCAGTCGTTTGCCTTGCTTTACACGACCACGCCGGCAACGTTCAGGATGCTTGGATATCATTGAGAACACACTGAACTGATTTTGGGACCTGCACAGGGGATGGAGTTCCTGAGGAAGGGAAGGATGAGTTGGGACTTAAGGAGTTGCTCTGCTAAAGCAGTGAGGGGTGGAAAGGTCAAATGGCATTCAGGGAAAAGGGAAAATCACTCACTGAGGAAGAAATACTCGTGCTGGTGGTTGTAAGGCAGGTACTTCAGCTTCTTCTTGCCATACTGCAGGACACAGAGGAGAAAGCTCAAGCTTGGATTATGAGATTTATGAAAGAGAACATTCTCTGCCACACTTCTTTATTCATTGACAGGAGAGTTTTGACTAAATTCCCACCAACAGGTAAAAAGTATCTTGGGATGGTTAAATACCTTGACTAAGTAACTGTGCTGGGTGTAGACTCCTCTCTAAAGCCTTCTGGCTTGCTATTAAGACCATTTCTATTTACTGATGGCATTTTAATGCATTTCTCCCCCTTCTGCCATGCCTGTGGCTGTGCTGAGAGCTGCTGTCACCTCCATATTATCAAAATAAATGTGACAGGCATGAAATAAGAACCTTTGGTAAGAAACTACGCAGGATGCCAGGGCAAGACACTGATCCTTGGACAGTCTTCCATGCAAAAAAGTCCCAAGCATTGATCCTTTTTGACTTCTGCAGCCTTCAGCCCCCGTGAACTCCTGCCATTAGCCAGGCCTTGGAAAAGCTTACTTTACCAAAAGTGGGAAAACTAGCATGGTCCTTAGCTGTTACTATGGCAACTCACACAGACAGGCTTAAATCTCTAATGCTGTGTCATTAGTGATAGGAGATAGAATGATGTCATTGAGAGCCATTCTGCACTGATCCCTGTGTTATCATGGCCCACCTACAGAGAGCAGATGCAAAGAAAGTCCTCCAAAACACAGTTTTGGACCTTGGATTGTTGCATTTTTGCTGATGCCCCTTTCTTTTCAGTGAAAAGAGGGAGCCAAGAGCACCCAGTGTCCTAACCTCATCTCCTCAGTGAAATATCTAAAGCTGTACAGAAGTGTGGGGTTTGATCTCCAGGAGTGTTCACACAAGGAGTTAATGCATGGAGAATCTGGATTGCTGTGAGCTTGCATTTTTGCTTCTGCCATAGCAACCTCCCAATGAAGGGAAGTCTTGTAGCACCAATGAATCAGCTGCATCATTCACTCTGGTCTGAGCTTTGAAAATCTATGTCCTTAGCATCAGCAGGAAAAGGTTTATATCAAATATGAAAGAGTATTGGGACAGACTGATGCTGGCTTAACATTTCTGGTATTTTGCAGAGGGGAGATCTGGTTTTCTTTGGTTCTATAAATGTCTATATTCTTAGTTTATCCTTTAAGTGGTAGAACCACAGTCTGATTTTAAACCCAGTTATCAGGCACAAGATTTTCCAATGGCTCATACTCACACATTTAAGAGTGACATTGATTTAGGCTTTTTTATACCCCAGGAGAAGGCTTTAATTTCAGTCATGTGTAAGTGCCCTTCTGCCTCTTGGACATTCTGTGTGTGCAAGACATTCTCTATGCATGTCCATAAAGCACCATGTATGTGGTGGAGTCTCCATCCCTGGAGGGGTTAAAAACCATGTGGATGTGGCACTTTGGGACATGGTTTAGCAGCCAGAGTGGGGCTGGGCTGATGGTTGGACTGGATGATCTTAGAGGTCTTTTCCAACCTCAGTGATTCCATGGTTCTGTACATGTCTGGAGTTACACCCCAGTAGTGTAAAAGCTGGTTTATGTCCTTTGTGTAGCTTTTTATGCACTGGACAGTAAATATTTCAGCTCTAGAAGGACAGATTGAATTAAAATACCTCAACATAGCCAACATCTCCACAGATTTTGTCTCAAATAGGGAAAAAACCACCCCAAAACAAGCAAACAAAACAAAATAGGATGAAAATTGTGTGCTTTTGCAAGCAAGCAATGTCCCCTCAACTGCATGGCAAAGGCTCCAGTGCAGAGGACCTTGTACAGGTCGTCTGGAGCTCTGGTGAACAAATAAACAGAAGGCATTTTCTGTGGAAAGGTCAGTTTTGAGATGTTCTTGAAGCACTGAAGAACACCATATTTTCCCCTCGTGTTGATACTTCAAGCCAGTAGGATGAAGTCACCTTAAACAGCTTTCCAAATCCCATCTTCATTGCTTTTCCCAAGCCATCCCAAAACACATCTTCCTGTGGTCAATACAGGAAATGGAGAGGGAATTACAGGGTTGGTCTTGCTCTTCAGCCCAATGTCTGTGAGGCTGTGATGGTGCAATTCCTGCCAGACAACGCGGACAGATGAAATCCCTGCAGGAAGTGTTTCCCTTTTTAGCACTCCTGGAAGTCTTGACTGTGTAATTCATGTCTATCAGTACCAGCCAACTCCTGGGTTTGCACAAGCATTCCCTGCAGCCCTTTAGGACAATGGTTTTCCACATCTCACCCCCTTTGCCTTACCTCAACAGGCTGCGTATCTCCGAGGACAAAAATATGGAGCATGTTCACATCTGGGTCCTTCTGGAATATGTTGGGCTTGGCATGGTGTTGGAAGTGACGATGGTTCCACCAGTTTGCAGAGGCACCCTGGGCAGATAGGAGAGCAAGGAGTTAATCCATGGAAAACCACAGTTCCTCTGATGGCAGGATTGGCCACTCAGCTACAGAAACCCAAGCAGTGCAACTCCGATGGCGGCCAAACTGTTATTTGGTTTTGAAATAGCAACAAGCAGTAAATCTCTAAGCTTCAGTTGCTATGAGACTGCTGGATTCAGAGGGATGGTTTGCCCTCACTAAGGATCACCCATATTGCAAGAACAGGGAATAAACACACTTTGAGTGAGCTGCACATCACCAGGTCTCCCCATGTGTAATGTCTTTATTGGTAGCTGAGCTGTAGAATCATTTAGGTTGGGAAAGACTCTTAGGATCATGGAATCTAATCATTAACCTCACTACCAGCACTAATTTCTTCCTGCTGCCTTACTGGTTGTTATCCTGGTTTTCCTCTACTGCCTGTGGCTGTGAGGAACAAGACAAAGTGGGTTTAGGAGAGCAGGCAAAGCTACGTCCCACCTTCTGTAAGTTCCTGCTGCAGGTGGATGCTGAAATGCCTGGGCTGCACTGGACCTTGCCCAGGATAGGAGTTCTGAAGGCATCATCTCAAATGGATGGGATGCAGCAGGATGGGACATTTGGAAAATGTGATCTCATAGAGGAGTGCATTGTGAAAATATGACAGGATGTTGAAATAGGGGGTTATATAATTTAATAAGCTTTGTCCTCAGCTGCTGGAAATCAGCATTGTTCCACTGAAGCTATGATTACAGGCTCTCATCTCTTACAGAATCATAGAATCTATGCTTAAGGTTGGAAAAGACCTCCAAGATCATCAAGTCCAACCATCAACACAGTGTGCAACGGTCACTAACTTCTCCTCTCTGCAATTCCTCACTGTGGAAAGACTCAGAGCTTCAGTTTCCTATCTTGACATAATCCAAATGACTGCAGCTGCTCCCACAGTGCCCGAGGTCCACAACGTCCTTTACCTTCAGGTGTCCAATGACAAACTTGTGGACGATGTGGTTCCAGGAAGACTTCTTAAAGACAGAGAGGTGTCCAAAATCATGTTGCAGCCACCCTGCCTGGGCCTGGGATGAAGGGAAATCGAGCAGTTAGGAAGATGTTTGAAAACAGTTAAGCACAAAAGGAAAAGAAGATAAGAAGGCAAGTTGTGAGTGTAAGGAAGAGAGGGAATTAACTGAAGTGAGAAGGTGAAGATCTCTGGTTTCATTCTGAAGGGGAACATAGGATAATAGAACCATTCAGGGTAGAAAAGACCCTTAAGATGATCGAGCCCTCTGTAAACCTATCACTACCAAGTCCACCAACACGTGAAGGAAAGGCCAAAGAGGTGAGAAACATGTGTGAACCACAATCAGCCAGGGGCAGGGGTGGCCAAGAGGCACTGCAGTGACAGGTAAGCTGTGAATATTTTGCACTGGTATGAAAATTCTGCACTGGTAATTAATTTAATATGAAAAGTTCAGTGCACACTGGCCTTCTCAGTGACTGGAGGAGCCAATATGCTCTGTGTCTCACCTGTGAAGTTGTAAGGATGCAGGAAAGGATGAGGGTTGTGACCCAGCCGGTACCGAAGTACAAAATCATTAACCAAGCCAAAACTTCCATTGCAATTATATGGCCCAAGTAAAGAGAGAAGAACAAAGGGTTTGCTCTGAATAAGTTCATGTCCTCTGCTGTCTTCCTCAGGGTCCGGAAATCCTCCACCAGCTGGGACTGCAAAACACACACGCAAGAGACGGGATGAAGCTTGTAAGGAAGTCTGAATGAGTCTCCAAGTCACCCTAGAATCATTAAGACTGGAAAAGACCTCTAAGATAATCCAATCCAAACCAACTGTCAGCCCAACATCACTGTGCCTACTAAACTATGTCCTGAAGTGCCACACCTACCAGTGTTTTGAACCCCTCCAGAGATGGCGACTCCACCAATTCCATGGGCAGCCTCTTCCAGTGCTTGACCGAAAGGAAGGCCAGTTCCATACAAAGGCTGTTCCTTGCACTGGTTGGCTCCTCCAGAAATGCCTCCATACTCACCCTGTATTCCAGCTTTTCATAGCACCTTCCTATGACTAAACATCCTGGCTGGTCTGAGCCCCATGTCCTGACCTTTTGCACCCTGAGCTAGGAGGGTATTTCAGGCCTGTTGGTGTGAATCAGCAGCACTACCTGGCTCTGTTGAGAGCTACATCAGCTGATGACTCTCGACGAGCTTTACAATTATTAAACAGGCAACTGGAGAAAGAGAGAATTCAGTTCTATCACTTGATGCATAATTCCAGAGCTCTGAGGATGAGCACCCAACAGGAGAGCACCCGTCCTCTGTTTAATATGTGGGTCAGCTGCTGTGCAACCACTCATGAAGAGCGTTCCCGGGTTAACGCGGGTTAGCGTTGTCTCCTCTATTGTGAGTGATACAGATATATCATAATCATGGCCAGTCACAAACAAAGGGACAGGATTGAGTTCCGTGGCAAGAGCTCCTCATGCCATGCACAGTGCCTGAATAATGAATGAACTGTCTGGGAGGGATTGAAAGCTGCCCCGAGGATGCCAAAGGCGTGGAAAAGGTACTTGCTGGGTTGCTGCTCATAAGGAGCCACCAAAATGAGACAGCCTGGTCACCTCACCCACAGGGACCTACTGCTTGTGCCATGCACGGCACAAATGTGCCTCAGACAGGCTGAGAGAGCTGAGGTTGTTCAGCCTGGAGAAGAGAAGGCTCTGGGGAGACCTTAGAGAAGCCTCCCAGGACTGAAAAGGGGCTCCAGGAAAGCTGAGGAGGGACAAGTAGTGATAGATCAAGGGGGAATGGCTTTAAATTGGAAGGGGAAAGATTTAGATCAGCCATTAGGAAGAAATTCTTCACTATGAGGGTGATGAGACACTGGCACAGGTTGCCCAGGGAAGCTGTGGATGCCCCATTCCTGGAAGTGTTCAAGGCCAGGCTGGATGGGGCCTGGAGCAGCCTGGACTAGTGGGAGGTGTCCCTGCCCATGGCAGGGGGGTGGAACTGGATGATTTTTAAGGCCCTTTCCAACTCAAACCAATCTATGATTCTAGATTCTGCAGTTCTGTGAAATGTGGGCACTCTCCAGAGCTTTGCTGGTACTGGGATCAGCAGAATAAGCCAGTTTGAGTCTCAAAGAGGTATTTCCCCTGGAATTACTCTGCCAAAGGCAACTGCAGAGCAAACAGCGACAGAGATTCAAGTCTTGAGGTGGTGAGCAACTTGTTCTGAAATCTTCTCATGTTTCTTTGCCTATTCCCTTCCTTCCCCCTGTAATAGGCAAGCAATGACATCCCAGAGTTTGGTCACCAGAGGAGGAATAGCAGGAGGGACACCATTCACAAGAGCTGGTGCACGTTTCCCAATCCATGTGTCAGTTTACATTTCCCATCAGTATGGGACCAGTCATAGAATCACAGAATCATAGAAAAGAATCATAGAAAAGGATCACAGAATCACTGAGGTTGGAAAAGCCCTCTAAGATCAAGTCCAACCATCAGCCCAACACCATCGTGCCTACTAAACCATGTCCCAAAGTGCCACATCCATAGGCTTTTTGAAGTCCATCCTGGGCACCTGGAATGGGCTGCTAGAAATGAGCCATGAGTGCCACAGACAGAGCTGTTGGTGGCTCTGTGGGAAAGGCTTGTACAGCCAGACTGAATGTGTCACCTCCCTCCCACACACACATCTTCATCTATACTGGGATGCATTGCTAGACAGAGGTGTTTGGTCACCGAGCACAATTCTCCCTCTCTGGAGCTGCCTGTAGTTAAAAAGGCCTTTATAATCCACCTGCTTCCACCCTGGAGGACATCCCAAGAGTCATAAAAATGGCAGAACACACCCATCCCAAACCCCAGCTCAGAAACCAGTACTCACATTTTTATCTCGGTCCTGGCTAGGTTCCCCTGGAGCGAGTTCTCCAATAAGTAAAGGCTTGAGAAACTTCTGCACCAAGGTGGGATTGATATGGAAGGCCTGGAATGCATCCTGGAGCGGAAAAAACAAGTAACTGTGTGAGATAAAGGAGCAAGCTCTTGCTTCTTACTCATTGTGTCCTTTCTGTCCATCTCCAGAACTGTCCTTCTCCACAGTCATCCCTCCAGATTACTGTGAAAAACTGGTGCCAGGCTGACTTCCATCTCTGTGGTCCCTCTCCAGCAGAGTCCCAGCAGAGGCTGATGAATTCCCTTATCTAGTAGCAAGTGGATGGTGAGATCTGGGGCACCAGAGCTAGACATATGGTGAAAGGCACCTCAAGAAATTTTTTCTAAGCAACTAAATACCTAAATCCTGTTAATTCACTCCGAAGGCAGGCAGAGAGGAATTTGTGCAAATCCCCAGTAGGATATAAATACCCTTGGAAAGTCTGCTACCTGGAGGCAACTCAAGAAGGGGGGGTGACTGTGATGGCTGAAGCTGGACTTGATGATCTCAGAGGTCCTTTCTAACCTTATGATACTGTGATACTGTGACTGCAGTGACAAAGAATAGGACCTGTGGATCCCAGCTCTAAACCAGCTGAGCACAATGTGGTGGTTCTTCATTTTGGAGACTGCATTTGTCCTTTTGCTCTGTGAGATGAGTAACTGAGTGCTATCTTGACTCTTCTTTAATCTAGAGCCATATTCTAGACACACAGGCAATTCTATCCCCATGCAACCCAAGAAACCTGTCTTGGAAAGGAACTAAACCAAAACCTCCATTGTATACCAGAACTTAAGCAATTGCTTTAAAGTGCTTGCTATCAAATATTGCAGTGGTGAGGATCCCATTCAAAACAGCACTTAGAATCATAGAATCTTCCAGTTGGAAAAGACCTTTGAGATCATCCAGTCCAACCGCACCCTCCTCCCCTAAACCCTGTCCCTCAAAAACTCATCTCCCCGTTTTTTAAACACCCCCAGGGATGGTGACTCAACCCTCCCTGGGCAGCTGTTCCAGTCCCTGACCACCCTGTCAGTAAAGAAACTCTTCCCAATATCCAGTCTGACCCTCCCCTGGCACAACTCATGGCCATTTCCCCTTATCCTATCTCCTGTCCCTTGAGAGAAGAGATCAACACTCGCTCTGCCACAGCCTCCTTTCAGGCAGTTGTGGACAGTGATGAGGTCTCCCCTCTTCTCCAGGCTAAACAACCCCAGGTCCCTAAGTCATTCCTCACAGGACTTGTTCTCCAGCCCCTTCCCCAGCCTCGTTGCCCTTCTCTGGATGTGCTCCAACACCTCAATGGCCCAGAATTGTCCCCAGTACTTGAGGTGTGGCCACTCATAACAAAAGGCAACTTTATTCAAAACTCTGAAACATGCTGAGGAGTTGAAGACCTGAAAGTTATCAATACATGTGATAAGAATCATAGAATCATAAAATGGTTTGGGTTGGAAGGGATCTCAAAGCCCATCCAGTTCCACCCCCTGCCATGGGCAGGGACACCTCCCACTGGATCAGGGGGCTCCAAGCCTCATCCAACCTGGCCTTGGACACCTCCAGGGATGGGGCAGCCACAGCTTCTCTGGGCAACCTGGGTCAGGGCCTCCCCACCCTCACAGCAAAACGTTTCTTCCCAAGATCTCATCCCAATCTCCCCTCTTTCAGCTCAAGCCCCTTCCCCTCATCCTATCCCTGCACTCCCTGATAAGGAGCCCCTCCCCAGCTTTCCTGTAGTCTTGTGTATCTTCCACTCTGCTGTGCTGTAAGGCTGCTTGTCCCCTCTAAGAGGATCATCAAACTCTTGTGACACTGCTTGCATATTTTCTGTTCAGAACATGCCTTGAGCGTGGGATAACAGATGTAAATAGGTTGATAAGCTTCAGCAATGGAATCTACTTAGAATCACAGAATCATAAGGTTGGAAAAGACCTCTAAGATCAAGTCCAACCGTACTTGAGAGATGAAACTCAATGTTGATGAAACTTGTGAAAAAAATCCTGCTCATATACACCTGAGGATAATAGTTTTCTTATATATCTTCAAGACTCCTTTTAATATGGAAGGACAATGCCTTGTTTTTAGAATCTTTTTTATCCTGACTTCCTGAGTTTGCCTGGCTCTACGTTCTCTGGACTCCTTTCCACAAGTTTTTGTCTACCTTAGAGCAGCCTTCCAGTGCTTAAAGGGGCTCCAGGAAAGCTGGGGAGGGGCTCTTGATCAGCGAGTGCAGGGATAGGACAAGGGGAACGGTTTAAATCTTCAAAAGTGGAGATTGAGATGAGATCTTGGGAAGAAACATTTTCCTGTGATGATGGAGAGGCCCTGGCACAGGTTGCTCAAAGAATTTGTGGCTGTCTCATCCCTGGAGGTGTTCAGGGCCAGGCTGGATGGGGCTCAGAGCCCCCTGATCCAGTGGGAGGTGTCCCTGCCCATGGCACGGGGCTTGGATGATCTTTTATGACCATTCTTTGATTCTAAGTCCTACAGATGCCCGATGCATATTTGATGCATCCACTGCCAGCAGTGAGACCTTGCACACATCTCCTTTCACACAGCATGGCTTCAATTTTAACCCAGATGATACTGGTAGGAACAGCAAGTTGACCCAGCTCAGAAACTCTTACTCTGTCCTCGCTCTTCTCCTGCACACAACTGGAGTTCACCCAAGAATTTCACCTAGGAAAGCTGAAAAGGTGCAGTTCCATGAAGTTCTAAGATTGGTACAGAATAAAAGAGTCAGCAGTAGAAGTCAGGAGTATCATGCTTCAGCCTCTCCACCTTTTTCCCATTGCTCAACAACAGCAGGGACCAAGTAAAATCTCACTGCTGGCTCTGAACAGAAAGGGCAGCCTGGAAAGTGGTCACTGTGTCCAGCTGACCCTTCTGGGAGTTGATCTCCATCAAAAGTCTAGTTCTGGTGTTCAAAAATACCAGAAAAAAAGTCCACCAAAATCAATACAAACTTCCACCGGATTCCAAGACTTTGTATTGAGCTTCAGAACAATATTCTGACCACAAAAGTTTTGCTGTGGGAGGCAAAGAAGGAGGGAGAGTGAAAGCTGATCTGAGGCATTTAACTTGAAGTTAAAGAAATGACACATGAGAAGCTGGAGATGCAGCATGGGGGGTGGAAGAGTTGGCTACAGGTGCAGGAGAAAAAACACAGATTAAAGATTATAAAAGCCATAAAATCATACAATCATAGAATGTCCTGAGTTGGAAGGAACCCAAAAGGATCATTGAGTCCAGCTCCTGGCCCTGCACAGGACAACCCCAACACTCACACCGTGTGGCTGAGGGCATTGTCCAAATGCTTCTGGAATATTGTCAGGCTGGGACTGCTTCCCTGGGGAGCTGTTCCAGTGCTCCACCACCCTCTGCTCTGGGGGGAAGAACCTTTTCCTAATATTCAACCTAAACTTCCCCTGGCACAGCTTCCTGCCATTCCCTCGGGTCCAAAAGTCCTGGTGTTATTTTATTGGTGCCAAAGTGAAGGTAAAACTGTAGGGCCAGCAAAGCTTTTTCTACATCCCACTGCTGCAGACAGTTCAGAGTTTCTCATGCAAAGACAGAAGTGCCCTGAAACATCAGCTTCCTTCTCTAATTTGAGGATTTTAATTTGCTTTACCATAATTTCTGCACACTTCACCCTCTCAGCCCATCTGAGGTTAAAATAACAGGTACTCTCCCTCCTACAGACAGGCAATGGTGCCCTAAAGGACTGACTTGCCCAAGGTTACAACTGGCACCAAGACCTTGAGCCTTTTTTTTTTGCTAATGCTCCAATTATTGTAGCATTTTCAGCTCTTGGACCCATAAACGTGGCACTGGGATGTAGCTCTGGTTGCTACTTCCCTTCCCTGGTACAATTTGTAGATGATGTGAAAGAGAAGAGCAGAAGGAGTGGGGAGGTGAAGAGCTGACTGTACCTGCTGCAAGGTTTTGTGCTTTTGGGGTGAAAAAAAAAGGAGAAGAAGGGAAAAGAGGGAGAGGGTGAACACATAAGAAGCATTAAAGAATGTTGACTTGGCATTATTTAAACTAATGGGGAAAAAAAGGTCTTTGAGGATGGATAATTTCAGAGCATTCTTAAGACCATACCTTCATGGAATGTGATTTGAGAGCAGTGGGATGCTGGGGAGATGGATGGGGAGAAGGACCAGCAGTAGCAGAGTCACAAACCTATGTTTCAGTCTCCTTTGTAAGGATTTGAGATAAATGCAATAGCAGATGCTTTTTGGTTTCTGGAGGAGATATTCGAGTTAAATTCTTCGGGTAGGAGTCAAACCCTTCCGGTTTCAGCAACTGAAAGTAAAACCTGGCCCATCTTTTTGAGGGAGAAAGCTTTCCATTCAGAGGATTTATTGGAAGAGGGCAGGAATACCAAAATGCAGTGCTTTAAGGAAAAGAATGGGAAAAAACCACAGCCCACAGGCAGATGGAGACTGATGGAAAGGAAAGGTTAGCAGCTCTTGCCAATTAATTCTGCTGCACACAGAGCCTCCTCCTTGCTGAGGCGCAAAGAGCCGTGGGAGGTGAAGAGTTAATGCTACAGCTTGGTCTCTCCTGCCGCTTACCATGCACATATTTTATTCCAAAAAGCTCTGAGGCAGTTTAAATGTTATTAACTATGGGCTAATGCCCTGGGGAGAGAACACCAGCTCTCCGGATGCACTTCTGAAGAAAGTGGCTTTGAGGGGAACTGCAGACAACAATCTCAATTTGTTCCTTTTTTTTTTTTCCAAGGTTTTGGGTTTGTTTGTTTTGTTTTTTCTTTTTAGGGGGTGTTGTTGGGGTTCTTTTTTTAAAGTTGCTGAAACATGAGAGGCAGCTGAAACCAGCCACGGAGCAGCTGTAGAAGAGCAAATGGTTCCCATTTTTTTTTTTTCCTCTAGAAACCTGTAACTAAATTCTGTAGAGAAGTCATTCCTGAGGAAAAAATGCTAAAAAGCTCCTTGTGTTAAAGCCTCGAGCTCACCCTCCTCACAGAAGCACCTTTGAAACACAGGCTGGCCTCTCGTTAACCCTTTCTTGTGCTGGGCTGCTGTGACTGCGCATCATGAGCCACGCACCGAAGAAGGGAAGACTTGGAACACTTCGTTCAC
This sequence comes from Dromococcyx pavoninus, assembly GCA_033558185.1. Taxonomy (NCBI): domain Eukaryota; kingdom Metazoa; phylum Chordata; class Aves; order Cuculiformes; family Neomorphidae; genus Dromococcyx; species Dromococcyx pavoninus. The sequence continues at coordinate 364,159 of JAUMJL010000770.1, read as the reverse complement.
GAATTCCGAGCTCCAGGCACAGCACAAACACGAGACAAAAGACAAAACAGCAGGACTTAAGCAGAGCCGAGCAATCTCTACCAACCAATCTTCCAGACGAGCAACATCTACCAACCAATCTTCCAGATGCTGCCAATTGCCGTGGCTCAACGGCGTTGACCGCCAAGGAGCTGCATCAATCTGGACCAACCTGGGTCCCTTCCAGCTCAGGACATTCTAGGATTCTATGAACCTTTTTTTTTTTGGCTCCTAGAAGCAACGGAAGAGATGAGCTCGGGCGTGCAGCAGGTGACAGAGAGATGGGGAAGAGAGAGGCAGGCTGGCTGCACCAAGCGTTGGCTCACTTCTCAGTAACCACCGGGAAGGCAAGGACCCGTGCGAGGTTGCCCGATGGGAGCTGGGCTGCAGCCCAAGGGTGCGTGTCCGTGCGTGGAATCCTTACCGTGGCATCTTCGCCGGCGCAGTGGCTGATCACTCGTGAGCCCCCCGGGTGCCTGTTTGCCCACTGGGTGACATTATAAACCTTGCGCTCTATCACCAGCCACTTGTCCGTCCTCAGGTTGTGCTTCTGGATCTCCTCCCAGGTGTAGAAACGGATCTGCGCCTCCGGCTCCCCAGATTCCCCTCCTTTCTCACCCCCTTTCCCCATGGGGACCACTTGGCTGCTTTGTCTTCTTGCCAAGGGGATGGGGGGAACCTCACCCTGCGCTTCTTAGAGGAAGAGCTTTCCTTGGCGTGGTTTAGCTCAGCTGATGCCCTGTTCTCTCCCTGTGCCTTCTCTCATGTCCTCCCTTTGTCTCCTGGCCCTTCCAACCGCTCCGCTTGCTCGGAAGTGCCCCCTAGCCTGGATTTCTCCCTACTGATGCTTTGGCTCCTCGCTCACAGCCCCGGTTTGTGGGAAGCTCGGCCCCTTCCCCCCCCCCCTCCATTCCCCCCCCCCCCCTCCCTCCCCAGCATCCTCCTCCATTCAGACCGCCGGGGTTTCCACAGGGATCAGCAGAGCCCCTGCGCCAATCCCGGCTCCCCCCCCGCCCCGCCGGCCCCTGCCATTGGCCCCGGGCGATCTTGCGGAGCCGAGAGCCCGGCCCGGCCGGGGCGGGACCTGCGGGCATCCCCCCCGCTCCTCCTCCTGCCTGTTTGCTTGGCCTCGGCATTTGGGCTCCTGCTTTAAAAAGCCCCCCCCCCGCTTTTTCCTTTTTTTTTTCCTCTCCCCCTCCCCCTTTTTTCTTTTTATTTTTCTCTTCCCCCCTTTTCTTTTTTCCTCATTTTTCCTTTCCCTCCCTTTTTTCCTTATCTTTTTTCTTTTTCCTTTTTTTTCACGTCATTTTTCTTTTTCCCCCTCCTTATTCCCCTTTCTTTTTCTAATTCTTTTTTTGTCTATTCTTCTTTTTTCGCTTTTTTTCTTATTTTTCTTCCTTTCCTTCCTTTTTGCCTTTCCTTCCTTTTTTCTTCTTTCCCCCTCCTTTATTCCCCTTTCCTTTTTTCTTTTTTCTCCTTTCCTCCCTTTTCCTCCTTTTTTCTTTATCCCCCTTTCTTTTTTCCTTTTTTCTTTTTTCCTTTCCCCCCGTTTCTTTCCTTTTTCATCCTTTATTCCCTTTTTCTTCTTTTTTTTTCTCTTTTACCCCCCTTTTTTCTTCCTTTTTTTTATATAGAATTTCGCCTTACTTCTTCATGGTGTGCTTAGATAGGAGCCTTTGGCCTTCTGCCTGCAATTAGCATTGTTTTACCCTATTTTGTCATTCTGACTCACTAACTCGATGGGAGACAGACTTCACAGCTCCCTTTTGTCACGGGAGAGCTGCTCCTTCTGTTGGCAGCAGGCTCAGCTAGAGATCTCCTGCTTAGGGCAATGCTTTTCTGAAGAGGTGGGACAGTGCCATCTTTTTTCTTTGCCGTGGGGCACACTTATCATGAAATAATCCCTTCCAAAGTATTGCAGTGCAAGGGCAAAACAATGGAAGAGCATTTTGACTACTGTCCTTCTCATGTCTGAGGGATCTATGGTTGCTCTCCAGGCCAAGGCAGCCATGACCCACAGCTTTCCTGGTGATAGGGATCTTTTTTTATGTCCATCTTGCATTAATAAGTGTAAAGCTCATTAATCCTTTCTGTAGTGGCACTGGCTGAGCCTAAGCAAATTTAATATACAGGTTTTTCAAACGTTTCTAAGTATGGATTGGACTCCCAGGATTCTGTTGTATGATCAAACCTTAGGACTGACCCCAACTGGATTATTGTGTCCAGTTCTGGAATTCCCAAAATAAGAAGAATATGGAACTATTGAAGCGGGGCCAGAGGAGGACTATGAAGATGATCCGAGGGCTGGAGCCCCTCTGCTGTGAGAACAGGCTGAGAGAGTTGGGGTTGTTCAGCCTGGAGAAGAGAAGGCTCTGGGGAGACCTTAGAGCAGCCTCCCAGGACTGAAAGGGGACTACAAGAAAGCTGAGGAGGGACTTTTTCCAAGGGCCTGGAGTGACAGGATGAGGGGGAATGGCTTTAAATTGGAAGGGGGAAGACTTAGATTAGATCTTAGGAAGAAATTCTTCATGATGAGAGTGGGGAGGCCCTGGCCCAGGTTGCCCAGGGAAGCTGTGGCTGCCCCATCCCTGGAAGTGTTCAAGGCCAGGTTGGATGGGGCTTGGAGCCCCCTGATCCAGTGGGAGGTGTCCCTGCCCATGGCAGGGGGTGGAATTGGATGGGCTTTAAGGTCCCTTCCAACCTAAACCATTCTATGATTCTTGTGCCGCGGTTTAGACGACGAGTAGGTGTTGGTGTTGGGTCATGGGTTGGACTCGATGATCTCAAAGGTCTTTTCCAACCTTGTGATACTGTGATTGGAGCAACAATGGCTTCCAGCATCTCAGCCCTTTATTTGTCCCATCTTTCCATAGCACTGTGTTCTGACCTGGTCTGGAAAAGCAGGGGAAGGAACTCATGTGTGCTTAACCATCAAATGTTTTCATTCACAGTGCTTTTTAGCTCCCTGTCACATCTTCTTGCTGTAGGAGGGAACTAAAGCATGGGGTAGGAGACCTGCCTGATCTCAAGTCTGCAGAGGGACTTCAGCCTATTAAACAGCCTTTTCCTGTGGTGTGGGGTGACCAAAGTCAGAAATGAAAGGAATGTTTTCCTAAGACTTGCTAGTTTTATTTAGTTTAGTTCAAAATAGACCTCTGACAAAAATAATAATAAACTTCAGCAAGACACTACATTAAGGCAGACCTGAAGCTCCTGGCTTGTGATTTGGGAGAAGTTTACCACGACACTTTCTGTGCTGAATTCTTTGCATTTCAGGATTTTATAATGTTTTAACCTTTGTAATGCCAAGGGTGTTCTCCCTGCAGCCTGACTTTACCTTGTAACCACACACCTGGAGGCTGCTCTCGGGGTGCTTTTACTGTGCTACCCAGGTGCCCTTATCCTTGGGGCCTTGCAGAGATGCCCTCTGGGATGGTTTTCCATCTGTTATGTCTGTTTGCTTCTAAAAACTGATTACAGCAGGTAAGTGAATCATCCTTACCCTATTTTTTTACCCTTTGCCTTGTAGCTTTTAGTTTATAACTTCAGAGCCTAGTGGATAATACATAATAGAGATATATAATAATAGAGATGTATAATAATAGAGATGTATAATAATAGAGATGTATAATAATAGAGATGTATAATAATACAGATGTATAATAATGCAGATGTATAATAATATAGATATGTAATATAATGTATCATAATGTAATGTATTATAATGTAATGTATTATGATGTAATATAACATAACATAATATAACATAAATTATTTCCATGTCCAATAAATATTGCATGTGCAAGGAGCACCTCATCAAGTGTGCTCCATCATCTCAGACTGGAGCAACTAGTAAAGAGTTTAAGTGGGGTTTGTGGGTGCTCAAGGCCAGGCTGGATGAGGCTTTGAGCAACCTGAACCAGTGGGAGGTGTCCCTGCCCATGGCAAGGAGGTTGGAACCGGATGGGCTTTAAGGTCCCTTCCAGCCCAAACCATTCCATGATTCTATATGGTTCCATGACTTTAAGCAGTGGATAATCTACGCAGGGCTGGCTACAAATGGTATATTTGACCTCCCTCCCCAGAAATGAGCTTGTAAGGAGATGGGTACATTTTGGAATCGCCTCCTGTGCCTGTTAGATGGACAAAGACATAAAGTCTTCACAGAGGACTCCTCATCTGGGTATTTCTCACAGATAATTGTGTAATAACTTAACACCAAGTCGTTGAAAGGTGCTTATCAACCCCCCCCAGTGCTATCATCTTCTCCCAGCACAGCCTGGGACATGGTCAAGGCTTTACGCAGCCGTTGTCGTAGGTTCAGTTTGGCTCCTGGAGCACAAACCAGTCGCAGCAGTGAGAGGAGAGCAGACTGACTCCTGTGGCCAAGTAGGTGAAAGGCTGCATTTGTTGCCTGGTGTAGCTTTAATGGCACAAAGAGCTTGTGTGAGGGACATAAAAGCCCTGAGTTTAATCGGTAGTCACGAGATGGGGGGGGAAAAAAGGTGAGAAACACGACAGGAGAGAAAACATGGAAAAGGGGATACAGAGGGAAGTGCAAAGTGGAAGGGTCTTTGCAGGGGGCACACACAGAAGGGGCATTTCTGCTCTTCAGGGTAACACAGAAAAACGTAAGCTGATGAGTAAGTGAAGGACACCTTGCTGGGATAGTCTGGAATGGGAAAGAGCAGAGCAAATGGGGAGTTCAGGGATCTTTACTGGGACTTTTAAAAATTTAGTAGAAATCACAATATTTGTGCTTGTTTTCTCATCCTTTTATAGAGTTTTATAAGAGTCTTTTAATCTGCCTTTTGGAAATGGGTAGAGTCACCATTAATACTGGGAGGATGACACTGAGAGCAGCACCCAGCCTGGGACCAGCACATAGAAATGCACTGCACCTGCACAGTAGACCTTATGGAATTGGGGAAAATCCTCCTTTTCCCTCATTATAAAAAGCATGAGATCCACCCCTGGCCATTTGGTGAGGCTGGATGGCTCCACGGCAGGCAGCGGGAAAAGGAGGTGGAAGGAGAGAGCAGTGAGGAAGGACATGGAGCAGGGATATGAAGGGGGAAAAAGGGGATGGGCTCATAACTTGATGGTTACAGCTGCATGAAGACTGGGGAGGTGTGAGCTTCAGGGTGAACCATGGGCGTAGAATGTCATAGAATCATGGGTTGGGTTGGAAAGGACCTTAAAGATCATCCAGTTCCAACCCCCCTGCCATGGGCAGGGACACCTCCCACTGGATCAGGGGGCTCCAAGCCCCATCCAACCTGGCCTTCAACACCTCCAGGGATGGGGCAGCCACCACTGCTCTGGGCAACCTGGGCCAGGGCCTCCCCACCCTGATGGTGAAGAATTTCTTCCTAATGTCTAGTCTAAATCTTCCCCCTTCCAGTTTAAAGCCATCTCCCCTCATCCTATCACTACATGCCCTTGAAAAAAGTCCCTCCCCGGCTTTCCTGGAGCCCCTTCAGGTACTGGAAGGTCTCTATCAGGTTTCCCCAAAGCCTTCTCTTCTCCAGGCTGAACAACCCCAACTCTCCCACCCTGTCCTCATAGCAGAGGTGCTCCAGCCCTTGGATCATCTTCGTGGCCTCCTCTGGACCTGCTCCAACAGTTCCATCTCCTTCTTATGTTGGGGATATGCAATGTTAAAGTGCAAGGAACCCTCCAGAAACTGATTATTAAGCTGTTCTGACTCTATTTGCAATTTTTTAGGATACAAAAAAGAGAATTAAAATTATAAATTACTTGCTTATGGAATTGAAGTTACTCTGTAGAGAGGAAATATCAGAAGCAATTAATTTTCAGTCTAGGAGAGACCTGTAAAACAAGACCAAATATTTCTACACTAAACCCAGACAAATTGAATGTGTAAGACTCAAAATTGTCATGGTTAAGCAGAATATATACTAAGAATCCTATATATATATCCTATATATACTAAGAATCCATTCTCTTCAAGTCAAGGCTACATGCTTTTCTGAAGCATGTTTTAATAACATGCTGCTTATTGTGGTTAATAAATTAATTTCTACTTCTTATCATATAGAACATTAGATCATTGAGGACCCTCTGACCTTTAAAATCTATAAAAGGGAAGAAATGTGAATGTTTTAGAGATGTTGTAAAATCTTTATATTTCCATTGCATTTGAGTGTAACTTTAATCAGAAAATTGTCTGTTGAGAAATAGAGTTTTCAATATATTTTTCTTAGCTATTCTGTATAGTATTGGTCATTTTGCTTCATCTGATGCTACTGGAGGTGGGTAATTAAGCTGAGATATTTAAAATTAAGATTAAATGCTATCCAGGATGGGTTTGGTATTTCCCTCTGACCTGTTCCAGTGTCCTGGAGGGACTTGGTGATGCTTTTTTCTAGTCACAGGAGAGGGGCTGAGAGCAGAGTAACTTCACAAGGCAACCAACCACCCAACAAACAGAAATTCCCATTGTGCTGAGTTGCTGGCGTGGATTTCACATTCCGCAGTGGATCTTGGGTTGGCCGTGTGGGATTATCAGGGTCAGGGCACAAACCGCTCCGGATGCCAAGGAAGCAGAGTACATAATCACACTTGTTTAGTATGGAAAGGAGCAGACACTGCAAACACCCAGGACAAGAATAAGGAGAGAAAGGCTGTGTTCTTAACCCTGCCTTGTCAGGATCATCTCATTAGTAAAAATTTGTAAGGGAAACTCCATCCTACTGATGTTTTGTTACCATCAGATTCTTTCCTCTTCTCTTCACTCAGATTTTCCTTTCAAATGTGAAAGACTAAACAATTATTGCCTGACTCCCTGAGATACTAATCTTAATTTCCATCTTCTGGAGGGCAAAAAATAAGCTTGTTTGTATCTCTGCAACCCCATCCCTGGTTGCTGCTTCTGGTGAGATGTAAGCTCTTCCCAATCACCATCTTCATCTGGTAGCCTGTACTATGATAGATTCATTCCTTCCTTATTCCATGAGTAATTCTTACATCTAAATTTTAACAGTCAGTTGTTAGGACAGAGTGCTACAGGAAATACTCCATGACATTAATATGGGCTGAAGAAACACTCTTTCTTCAGTGTTTACAATTTATTATCAGTATAAAGTGCTAGCAAACAAGTGTGATTATGGTCATGGCTAAGTGCAAGGTCCTGCATGTGGATCAGGGCAATTCCAGGCACAAACACAGGCTGGACTGAAAATGGATTGGGAGCAGCCCTGAGGAGAAGGACCTGGGGTGCTGGGGAAGGAGAAGCTCCACATGAGCCAGCAATGGGTGCACCCAAAGAGTGGGACCAGAGGGGAGGGAGGGGAGACCCCACCTGGAGCCCTGTGTTTAGCTCTGGAGTCCTGAGCACAGGAAGGACCTGGAGCTGTTGAAGCGAGTCCAGAGGAGGCCATAAAGGTGATGCAAGGGCTGGAGAACCTCTGCTGTGAGGACAGGGTGGGAGAGTTAGGGTTGTTCAGCCTGGAGAAGAGAAGGATCTGAGGAGACCTCAGAGCAGCCTCCCAGGACTGAAAGGGGCTCCAGGAAAGCTGGGGAGGGGCTCTTAATCAGGGAGTACAGGGATGGGACGAGGGGGAATGGTTTTAAGCTGCAAGAGGGGAGATTGAGATGAGATCTTAGGAAGAAATGTTCTCCTGTGAGGGTGGGGAGGCCCTGGCCCAGGTTGCCCAGAGAAGCTGTGGCTGCCCCATCCCTGGAGGTGTTCAAGGCCAGGTTGGATGGGGCTTGGAACCCCCTGATCCAGTGGGAGGTGTCCCTGCCCATGGCAGGGGGGTGGAATTGGATGGGCTTTAAGGTCCCTTCCAGCCCAAACCATTCCATGATTCTATATGGTTCCATGACTTTAAGCAGTGGATAATCTACGCAGGGCTGGCTACAAATGGTATATTTGACCTCCCTCCCCAGAAATGAGCTTGTAAGGAGATGGGTACATTTTGGAATCGCCTCCTGTGCCTGTTAGATGGACAAAGACATAAAGTCTTCACAGAGGACTCCTCATCTGGGTATTTCTCACAGATAATTGTGTAATAACTTAACACCAAGTCGTTGAAAGGTGCTTATCAACCCCCCCCAGTGCTATCATCTTCTCCCAGCACAGCCTGGGACATGGTCAAGGCTTTATGCAGCCTTGTTGTAGGTTTTGTTTGGCTTTGAGCAAACTGATCCAGTGGGAGATGTCCCTGCCCATAGCAGGGAGGCTGGAACTGAAGGTCTTTTCCAACCTTAATGGATCCTATGATTTTCCCCTGCTTCAGGATGGTAAAATTAAGGCTGCCATCCTTTCAGTCCATCTCCTCTGTTTCTCTTGTGTTACTGGTTTGGTCACCAGTGATCCCTCATCATTCAAGTCACTTATGTTAGAGCCACATCATGTCAGTGATCTAAGGAGTTTTAATGTGTCATCTCTGATTTTTGGTGTTCTCATGTCATCTAGGCCATTAGGAATGAATCACAGCCAGATCAGAAGACTAAACCAAAGACCACCTCTTACCTCCCCTTGGATTTTCAGTGATCCTTGACAGCCTGGGAAACTGGGTCACAACTAAATCACAACAAGAAGGAGAAACTGAGATGGGAGTAGTAGAGGTAAAACAAGGGGTCAAACACTGAAATGAAGAAATGCTGTTGGAAGAGCAGAGTGGCCAGGCCTGGTGTCTTCCAGCAAAGGCCATCAGACACAGCTGGGTGCAAGATGATAGTGTATGATGGCAGCTGTTTCCCCTTCTTTATTACAAAGACATCATTCTTGCCTCTGTGAGACCCATTGAGATCCTGAGTATGGCAAGTGCAGGAAATCCAGCTACTGTTGACAACTGGCAGCTTGCAGCAGGGCATGAAAATCTTCATTGCTGAGAGATGGATTATTCAAGTGGCCTTCCAGATGTCATTTCTTGGGCTGAAATCATCTATTGAGGGGAAAAGAAACAGAGGATTTTATATCAGAAGAAGCTTTGAAGGTAATTCCAAGGATTGCTGTATCATATGTCTGGGAAAATATGTTAATAAGGTGCTAACATCCCTTATAATTTCTGCTCCTGGTGGAATCAGGGAAGGCTTATGGGAAAGCTGGGGAGGGGCTCTTTATCAGACAGTCCAGGGATAGGATGAGGGGGAATAGTTTTAAGCTGCAAGAGGGAGAATGAGATGAGATCTTGGGAAGAAAAGTTTTCCTGTGAGGGTGGGGAGGCCCTGGCCCAGGTTGCCCAGAGCAGTGGTGGCTGCCCCATCCCTGGAGGTGTTCAAGGCCAGGGTGGATGGGGCTTGGAGCCCCCTGATCCAGTGGGAGGTGTCCCTGCCCATGGCAGGGGTGTGGAACTGGATGGGCTTTGAGGTCCCTTCTGACCCAAACTATTGTATAATTCCATGATAGAAGGGGATCAAGACTGCAGTTTGTCAAGTTCAGTGATGCTTTTTGGCTATCGTTATGATCCCTTAAAACAAGTTTCCAAAGGTTTCACTTGTGTAGGAAAACAGATTAATTTTAAAATGTTGTGTATAAGAAAAAGAAAACTGACCAGTGCCTCCTGTATTCATGATGAAAAGTCAAATTAAAATTTTAACTAAATATAGGACAATTTTTGGGGCACTTTGAGACATGGTTTAGTAGGCACAGTGGTGTTGGGTTGATGGTTGGACTTGATGATCTTAGAGGTCTTTTCCATCCTTAATGATTGTGTTCTATTCTATTTTTTTTGTGCAACAGATAAACAGGAGATATAGAAATTGAAATAATTGCTGCACTGTTCTAATTAAAATGGTTAACTTGAAACAGATGCAAAACATTATTTAGTGAGGTCTTTTATAGTTTTTGATGGTAGGAGTCATCATACAAAGTAACTTCTTATTTTTGCTGAGATTGAGAAGGAACCTTGTGTTTCATGGGTCACAGTGCAGTACATATAGGGATGTCCATTGTGTTGGTTGTGTCTTCATAAAGGAAGGGAAATAAAAGATGTTTGATCCAGTGTTTTGCAGGGGTAGAATTCCAAGAGAGAGAGATGTGAGGTACAATCAGGTGGTGTTCAGCACAAGAAGGGATGCAGTCTGGTGGTTCTTTGTTTCTATGGTTACATTCAGCTGGAATTGCTGTAACTAGGTCAGATTGGAAGGTGTGAATGAAAACAAAGAAATTCAGAATCAGTAAGGAGAGTTCAGAGAGGAGACGTTGCGGTGAGGGAAGCCAGAAGGAAGCTGCATGAGGAGACTGGCATTTTCATGGTAACATTTGTGTATGTATGAAGCCCCACACAGGTGGATCTGCCTGTTTTAGCATCATTAGCTCTTCTATCATTGTCCAGCAGTCTGTTATACGAAGAATCATCTGCAGAACACCACCAAGCAGGTGTATTCTCTGATATTTCCTCCCTCTGGCTGCGCATCCAGGCAGCAGCAGCCAAACGCAGCCGTAGGAACAGAAGAGACAACAACAGCTGAAAGGGAGAGGCAGGGAAGAGCAGAAGAAATTTGCTGGAAAGAGGGAGCAAAACCAAGGACAGGGGAGTTGAGTCATCCTCAGCCCAGGAATTTGGAGAAACAGGTTGCAAAAATGGTCTAAAAAGAAGGAACTTGAGTGCAAATTGCACATTCCTATTGACAGCTCTGGTCCTTGGCTGTTCTGCATTCTCCAAATCTTATATCTGGTTCATGATATTATTTTCCAGGCTGTGTCTTCACCTGGCATTGACTACAAATCCTCTGTCCTTTCCAACTAGGAATTCATCTAGGACCAGCTCACTGCTATTTTGATCCCTTTCCCATGTTTCCTACCCCTTCAGCAGAGAACCTGTCCGTTGCTCATGTTAAACTACTTGATGTTCTTGTCAGCCTGCACATCTTTTTTGCCCTCCAGCATACCACTGAATCACAGAATCATTAAGGTTGGAAAAGACCTCCAAGATCATCCAACCATCAGCCCAACACCACTGTGCCTACTAAACCATGTCCCCAAGTGCCACGGCTACACAGTTTTTGAACACCTTCAGAGATGGAGACTCCACCATTTCTCTGAACCAATTGCTGATACAATCAGAAAATCTATATAAGGGTGCATTTATCCCATTAGCCTGGTTGGAAGTGAAGGTGCCCAAGAAGGCCATCAGCATCCTGGCTTGGATCAAAAACCGTGTGGCCAGCAGGACCACGGAAGGGATCATCCCCCTGGACTCAGCACTGGGGAGGCCACGACTTGAACACTGTGTTCTGTTTCAGGTCCCTGAGTACAAGAAAGATCTTGAGGGGCTGGAGTGCATCTGGAAAAGGGGAATGGAGCTGGGCAAGGGTCTGGAGCCCAGGGTTTCTGGGAGCAGCTGAGAGACCTGGGGCTGTTCAGTCTGGACAAGAGGAGGTGAGAGGACACCTGGTGGCTTGCAGCAGCTCCCAGAAAGGAGGTTGTGGTGAGGTGGGTGCTGGTCTCTTCTCCCAAGTAACAAATGATAGGATGAGAGGAAATGACCTCAAATTGCACCAGGGGAGGTTCTCATTGGTATTAGGAAAAAATTCTTTATTGAAAAGTGCTGAAGCCCTGGCAGAGGCTGCCCAGGGCAGTGGTGGAGTCTCCATCCCTGGAGGGGTTCAAGAAACGTGTAGATGTGGCACTTCAGGACATGGTTTAATTGGCATGTGGTGTTGTGCTGATGGTTGGACTGGATGATCTCAGAGGTCTCTTCCAACCTCAACGATTCCATGATTGTATGATTGTGTGATTCTCTGTTTCTGCGATTCTATGACTCTACGGCTGCACCAAGGGTAAATTACAGCCTGTAATTTACGCCAGCCAGCACAGCCGAAGATGCCAAGCAGACGCCTGTTGCGAGGGACCCGAGGTTTCTTCCTCTTCCGTGATTTCCATCGCCCAAGCCCAGCCCCGCAGCCACGCCGCCCGCATCCCCGACCGCTGCGGCCCCGGAGCGCAGCGGGGCTGCCCGGGGCTGCGCGAGGCGAGCGGGAGCCAATGGGCGTGCGGGAATGAGGGGGGAGGCGGGGCTTGAGGGCGCGGCGAGCCAATGGGAAGGTGGCCAGCGGGCCTGTGTTCAAGGGGAGTGGGAGGGAGGGGGCGCGGGGAGGGTCCGAGCGGAGCCGAACCGAGCGGAGCGGAGCCGTGTGGAGCCGAACCGAACCGAGCGGAGCCGAACCGAACCGAGCGGAGCCGACCCCCAGCATGGAGGGCTCGGAGCCCCGCCGGGAGCTGCGGCGCTTCACCTGGGAGGAGATCGGGGAGCGGAACGGCCGGGGCCCGCGGACACAGGAGCGCTGGCTGGTGATCGAGAGGAAGGTGTACGACATCAGCCACTTCTGCCGGAGGCACCCGGGAGGGTCCCGGGTCATCAGCCACTACGCCGGGCAGGACGCCACGGTGAGCTCGGGGGGAGCATCCCGGCAAGGGCTGGAGAAGGGATGCAGGGAGCAAGGACCGCAGTGGCTCCCCCCGTGGCGCAGGGTCAGGAACGCGCGAGGGAGGGCTGGAGTCAAGCAGGGCACGGTTGGGTGAAGAGAGGGCTGCTCGGCTGGGTTATGGAATGTTTTATGTTGGAAGGGTGCTCGGGTGGGCTGTGGAGTGGTTTGAGTTTGGGAGGATGCTCGGGTGGGCTGTGGAGTGGTTTGAGTTTGGAAGGATGCTCGGGTGGGCTGTGGAGTGGTTTGAGTTTGGGAGGATGCTCGGGTGGGCTGTAGAATGGTTTGGGTTGAAGGATGTTGTTACCGTAGGGTGGTTTGGGTTGGGATGGATCTTAAAGATCATCCCGTTCCAACCCCACGTCCTGTGTCAGCTCCTCTTTCCAAATGCATTCTGAACTGTGCAGATTTCACAAGGTAATGTTTTTGAAGGAATAGCAAAAATGTGCACAAGTCCACAACCAGGCGTAATTCTGGGGGAAAACCCAGTGGTTTTTGCACACATGCAGTAAACAAGAATACTGCTGTTTTTTAAACATGCCCAGCCACGGGCCAGATACAGAAACACCTGAGGTATCAATAGTGACACGGTGTGTGCAAAGTTAGGCTCATATTTTGCAACTCATTTTCAGCCTCTGCTAACTTTAAAAACCCAACACAATGTTTCCAAGAGATGGCACTGGTGCAAAATGTTACTAAAAGTTGTATTGTGGTCTTCTTTTTTAAAAAAATCATTCATGTTTGAATGCCAGTGACTCTTGCAAAGCAGAGTCAACGTTTGAATGGGGAGCAGAGTGTGGGGTACTTTTGTCAGTGTGTTTCCTTCCTTTCTCTGCTTATGGCATTCATGAAAGACAAATATAAGCATTTAGACCCAACTGTTTATGTTTTGGTGAGCTGAGGAGTTTCAGTCCCTGACCAGAAAGGATGGAACTTGAGACCTTCACTGCATGTTAAACATATAACATAAAGCCAAAGCTAAGGTGTGAATTTGCATATACTTGGTGAGGTGTCCCTGCCCGTGGCAGGGGGGATGGAACAGAATGATCTTTAAGGTCCCTTCTGACCCAGACCATTCCATGATTCCATGAATTTCAAAGCCCTGTTGCCATTGTGTGATCAGAGTCAGTCACTGGCTCGGGCTTAACAGGGTTTAGATGGTCAGGTTGCAGCCAGCTGCATTCTTTAGGCGTTATCATCTGTGTCCCTGCTGGGTGCAAATGAATTGCTGACCACTCAGAAACCTGAGCCAAGTAAATTCCAAGTTTTCCAATAGTTTTGTCCTGGAAATGAACCAAATAAGGCTGCTCAAAACCAGGAAAAAAAAAAAAAAAAAGAGAAGCAAAGAAAGAACATTTCTAGTTTGCTGAGTGCCACTGGAGTGTTGTGATTTCTACAAGGTGCAATCAGCAGTCCCATCAGGATTGCACTGCCAGGTTTTACAGCCTGCATGGAAAGGATTGGTCTAGATGTGTGGTACCATCCTCTGATCTGCCCACATACTCCTCCCCCTTTTTTTTTCCCCCCCATTTCCAATGAGAAAATGCAAGTGTACATTCCCCCTCTCTCTTTATTCCCATAAGGCTTAGCAGAGAGGATTCTGCATCTGAAATACAACAGGGCTGATCCAGAGCTGGCAACATCAACTGGGTGTTTTAACCCCTTTCTTGACTGGAGGTGTTTTAAAAGGGCAATTTATTTTCAAAGCATGCAATGGTGAGCTAGCAATGATAGTGCTGGATGCTGCATGGTGCAAGAAGCTTCCAAAGTAATGCACACTGGGCAAATATTGTCTCAGGAAAGAGAAAGCATCCTTAGGCTGAGGGAGAGTGTAAAATACATGTTCCTGTGGACACCAGGAGATAAATAAAGAAAAGGACATAAATGGGAGATCTTCAGTAGGAAGTAGATGTCAAGCAGCCATGTCTGCTCAGGGGATTTGTAATCATAGAATTATGGAATGGTTTGGGTTGGAAGGGAACTTAAAGATAATCCAGTTTCCTTGCCATGGGCAGGGACGTCTTCTACTGGACCAGGGTCCTCAAAGCCTCATCCAGCCTGACCCTGAACACCTTCAAGGATGGGGCAGCCACAACTTTTAGTCTAAGTATAAAGGTGGTCTAGAGATTTCTTCACCTGGTTGCCATGGAGATTGATGTTACATTTAAATGATAAAATTAACTGATCTCCCTTACGGGGATCTTTGGAATGGTAAGGAGGGGGAAAAAGACCTTTTCATGGAACTTTTCAGGAGAGGAACCAGAGACAGGAGGCAGACAGCAAGGAAAGAAAACTCTTCTAGGAAGATATGGCAGGTTGGGCATTGGAGGTTGCCAAGGAAGCATGTTGGAACAAGGTGGAGCTTTTGAGAGATTGGTGATGGCAGGAGCTGCCATCACCTGTCTGTGTTCTGCTTGTCCCATGGTTTTTCCCAGTTCATTCACTGATTCAGTTTTTGTGCTGACATCGTGGCCTTCTGCCTGGTCAGACTTCCATTTCAGGATATGGGGAAAAAGAAGGTAGAAGGGAAAGACAAAACAGAGACAGAGGAATGTGTGGTTGAGATGATGTATCTTGAGGTTCAACGGGATGTGAAGTTTTCACGTTCAGCACTGAGAGTGGAGTGAGCCCATATTTCTTGGTGACCTGCTCTTAGCAGCATCCAGGTAGAATACAATAAGGAGAATTCAGCTTCAAGTGATCATTCACAGTGTGAAGAAAGCAGAAAGATTTGTGGCAGCAAGATCTGGTTCAACCAGCTCCATTAGTTGGGCTGCTGAGTCCAGGGTATTGTGAAATATATTTCTTTGGCTGCCACATGAATGGTCGTTTTTCTTCACCCTGTTCCTATATCTGTGTTTCAGGATCCTTTCATAGCATTTCACCTTGACAAGACACTGGTAAGAAAATACATGAGCCCACTTTTGATTGGGGAACTGGCACCAGATCAACCCAGCTTTGAGCCCAGCAAGAATGTGAGTATCTTAAAAAGTTGGTGTATGGGTTGAAATTGTGCTGTTTAACTTCTCTTAGAGGCAAATGGAATTCCTTTTACCTAAAATGGAATTTTAGGGGTTCTTCTGGAATCACTGTGCTGGTCTGAAGCTTCCCTTCCCTCCTAGTGGAAGGTGTCCCTGCCCATGGCAGGGAGGTTGGAGCTGGATGATCTTAAAAGGTCCCTTCCAACCCAACCCATGCTGTTTCCCCTTCACTTCACATCATTATTAGTAGTCTTAGTTAAAGGTTTGCCTCCAGGTGGCCCTCAGCTTTTCCCCATTGCCACAGTTGCTGCTTGATAGGGGAAAAGGAGCTCCTCTTTGGGTTCCTGAGGCAGTTTTAGACCAGCAGATGCTCTTGGGTCTCCCTGCAGAAGAAGCTGGTGGAAGATTTCCGTGAACTCCGTGCAACCGTGGAGAAGATGGGGCTTCTCAACCCCAACCGCGCCTTTTTCATCCTGTATCTCTGCCACATCTTGGTGTTGGATGTTGCAGCTTGGCTCACCATCTGGTATTTTGGAGCATCCACAGTGCCTTTCCTCTTCTCTGCAGTGCTTCTTGGCACAGTCCAGGTAAGCAGCGATGCAAAAAGGAAGCCCCAGAAACACCAAAAGCCAACATCCATTGCCGTAAGCACAGGAGAATTCTTATCTTCATAGGCTTCCCAAAATTCTGCTTCTCCCTGGATTCCACCAAAATTACAGTGCTGCTTTGGTAGAGCACGCTTTGCTCTGCTCTTTCCTTCCCATAGTCCATCAAAGCCCTCCTTATTCCCAGCCTCCTTCACACAACGAAGGCCGCGCTGCCCTTCTGAGGTCCCTTGTGCCAGAGCTCCAAGGCGCTGTGCAGGGGCCAAGCCACCGTGTTCCCATGGGAACTTGCAGCGAGTTAGAGGAGAGGGCAGAGCAGCTCTCAAAGCCCCAGCTATTTCTCCTGTGGCCAGCTGATCCTCTTGGAATTACAAGTACTCAGAGGAGGCAGCAGCAGGCTACTCCTTAAAGGAGACTTTGTTGCTGATTTCAGTGCAGTTTTGTAAGAGAATAAATGCTGTTTCTGAGCTCCATGGCGCTTTTTTTCACTATTTTTTTTCTCCTTCCTCGTGGAAACAACTGTCTGGGACTTAAAGCCATCAGGCAAAGTCTGGACTGCACTGGTATGTGGTAAAACAGAAGTGTTTGGTTTGGGTCATCACTCTTGATGTTGTGAGGAGCGTGGGAATGGGAGAAGAAAAGCTCTTTCCAGGTTCAGACCCTCCTGACTCTTCGTTTTTTCCCTAGCAGCGCTGTTTATTTGTTTAATTCCAGGCCCAGGCTGGCTGGCTCCAGCATGATTTTGGACACCTTTCGGTCTTCAGCAAGTCCAGGTGGAACCACTGGGTGCACAAGTTCGTGATCGGCCATCTGAAGGTGGGCATTCCGGGCTGGAAGGCACCGCTGGAGCCTTGCCCAGGGCGCTCTGCAGGCAAACCCCCTCTCAGCACAAGAAGAAAGCAAATGCAAGGAACTACTGGGGAGGGAGGACTAAGGGCAGAAGCTACAACATCTTCATGACACTCTCTTCTCACCCCTTCCTGCAGGGAGCACCAGCCAGCTGGTGGAATCACCTCCACTTCCAACACCACGCGAAACCCAACTGCTTCCGAAAGGACCCTGACGTTAACATGCACCCCTTGTTTTTTGCTTTGGGAAAAACACTCTCTGTAGAGGTGAGACCTGGTGAAGGCTGGGAGGTTACATTAGGATTCAAATCTGGGAAGCTGCAGAGAGCTTGGAGACACCATTTGCTTGGGTCAATGGGCTGTCTCATTGGGGGAATTTGGAGAAGATACATCTTGACATTAATGGCCTTGGAAAAACAAGAAGGAAAAAGTTCTGTTGCATCACCAACTTCCTTATATTTAACTCTGCAACTGTTTTTTATAGTTTTTGCCCCAATACAATCAGGCTGGGGGTTGAAGTTTTCCAGATTTAGTCTGAAAGCTGAAAAACCTCACCAAAACTGCTCTAAAATGAGAAGTACATCCAGAAAATGGTTTCAGTTGACCAGATTGGATGAGGCTTTGAGCACCCTGATCCAGTGGGAGGTGTCCCTGCCCGTGGCAAGGGGGTTGGAACTGGATGAGCTTTAAGGTCCCTTCCACCCTTCCAGACCATTCTGTGATTCTATGATATGATATGACTTTGTATTTTCTGTGCTGCTCCTTTGGTTTCCACTAATTCCTAATATTCCTTTTGTATTCTTAAAATTTAAATGGATGTTATTTTTGCCACGTTTTAAAATCAGATATTTGTCACAATGACAAGTTTGTATTTCTCTGATGGGAAACTTGCAGTTGTATGAAGATTGCAGGTTGTTCTCTTTACCAAGATCAGCTTGGATGACTTGTAGTGTTTTGGGGAAGGAAGCAGCAGGTGACAAGCAAGGTTTGTCTGGAATGTTTGCAATTAGTGATCAAAAAAGCTGGTTCTGTGGTCTTAGTCTGACAGTTGGTGTCAGCCTGGGTCCCATCTGAAGTCCAACTCTATTTCTGATACAACTCTGAAATTAATTGAATGACTTCAGCATTTGCTGGTCCTTTAAAAACGTAGATGCATAAACCCATAGTGTCACCTGGCCTAAATGTTCTGATTTGTGTTGGAATTAAGGGAGGGCTTCTACTTGGAGGTGGTTTGGCCACGTACAGGGTTATAATTGAGTTCCTTGAGGAAGTCAGTGACATGATCTGTTGTGTTTATACAGTGAACACTGCAAAATTAGCAGTCTCAGAGGGAGGATAATGCATTCACCCCTGTTCCTGTGGACACAGTTTAATGCCTACATGCTCATTTCTCTGCTTTGGAGATTAATTGCAAATAGGTGGGGGTTCTACACACTCAGAGGTTTTTCTTTCTTTCCCGAGCTCTATATGGGCAGGAAACTCTTGGCAGTGCCTCGTGTGGTTTTTGGTTTAAGTGTTGTTGGGCCCTCTGGAGGGAAAGAGCTTCCACTGCACGTTGGGGGGCAAGGGACTACCCAACCTCTTCTACATCCAAGGCAGGGATGAAAACTTATCATAGCAGTCATAGACTGAAGTTCCAGGGAATGGTGAGGCCAGTGGCATGGTGGGTGCTGCCATGGTTAACCTTTCAAAGGTTAGGAGGTATCTAAACCTGCATTTCTTTGAGAGATGTCTTTAGCTGCCTTCACAGCCTGAATAATTTGCTTATTTTAACAGCTTGGTGCACAGAAGAAGAAATTCATGCCTTATAACCACCAGCACAAGTACTTCTTCATCAGTGAGTAACCCTTGTGCAGTTCTATGGGCAGCGTTCGCTCAGCCCCTTCCTCTTCCAGTTCTTCTCACTGGGGTAGAAGGACACAGTTAATGACTCTGCAATCTGGGTCTCCACTCTAGTTGGTCCTCCAGCTCTGGTGCCTCTTTACTTCCAGTGGTACATATTCTACTTCGTGGTGCAGCGGAAGCAGTGGGTGGTAAGTCAGCTCCGCTTTCCCAACGTGACTTCTCTTTCTTTCATGGATACATTTCAAGTGCAAGAAATTACTGGAAGGAGCTCTGAGCCCTGTATCCCTCTGGTGAGGGGTGTGGGTGTACGATCTGGAGTGTTTGCTGGAGGAGAGAAGGTGCCTTCCACGCAGCCCCTCTCCTCTGTAGAAGAGTCATTCACAGCTGGGTAGCAAGAGGTGTTCTCTGATGTTCTGGCTCAGTCCAGAAAACTGTGTTGCACCTGGAATCCTGGGGTCAGGTTTGGGCCCCTCACTCCAAGAAAGACATCCAGAGAAGGGAAGGGCCTGGAGAACAGGGGTTGTGGGAGCGGCTGAGGGCCCTGGGGCTGTTTAGTCTGGAGAAGAGGAGGCTGAGGGGAGACCTCATCCCTGTCCACAACTGCCTGAGAGGAGGCTGTGGTGAGGCGGGTGTTGGGCTCTGCTCCCAAGGGACAGGTGATGGGATGAAAGGAAATGGCCTCAAGTTGCATCAGGGCAGGTTTAGACTGGATATCAGGAAAGATTTTTTCACTGAAAGGGTTTTCAGGCCCTGGCAGAGGCTGCCCAGGGAGGGGGTGGAGTCCCTGGCCCTGGAGGGGTTTAAAAGACGGGCAGATGAGGTGCTCAGGGATCTGTTTAGTAGTGGACAGGGACGGTTGGACTCGATGAACTCAGAGGTCTTTTCCAACCAAACAATACTATTATTCTGTGATTCTCAGGTGTGTGAGGGTCTGGCAGCATTCCTTCTTCCTCAGAGTTGATGTTCATACAGAACTTCCCCAGGAGAGTCTGGTTTAAGGTCGACGTGGTCGTCCTGACCACTCTTTTCTATTTTCTAAAACCAATACAATAAGAACTTCTGGGCACGGAAAAAAGGGAGAAAGTAGCAGAAATCATGGGATTTGGAGGAAGACTCAGTGCAAAATGATGTATTAAAAGCAGAGTAGCTTTGAGATGGTCTAAAACCAAATCCTCACAGTTCAGTGTGAAGTGAAATAGAGGATGTGTAGCAGACTTTTAGAGTCAGGAAGGTAGTTTTTTGGGGAAAATCTAGCACCTTGAGAAATAGTGGGTTTTTTTAGAGACTTTAGGAAAAATGCATAAAAAAAGATGACTAATCTAGATGTGGGGGTTAGAGATAAGATATCTTGGTTGTTTTATTCTTGCCTAGGGGGTGGCACAGTCAGAAGAAAATGAACATGAGGGAAATAAGAGATTGCAAGAAATGAGAAGAGGGCCAAAAAAGGATGGGATGGAAGCAAGCCAGAGCTCCTTGTTCTTTTAATTAGCTAGGTTTTTGGTTTCCTCACTGCTTTCTTTCTCTTTGGATCCAGAGGATTAATGGGATGCTTTGGAACATTTCCTCTGTAGTGTTTGCTCTGTGCTGGATTCCTCAGGGCAGGGTAATTCCCAAGCACAGGAATGAGTGGGGGGTGGCTGTGTGATGGGGCCGGGGAGGAAAAAAATCTCTCAGTAGAAGTTATTATGGGATGTTTTAGAGAGAGTAAACTCAGTAAATTCAGAAGAGAGTAAATTGGTAAATTCAGAAGCCAGTAATTTTTCATTGTAATGAAGCTTTATCTGTTCCCTATGCTGCAGGACCTGGCCTGGATGCTGACCTTCTACATCCGATTCTTCCTCACCTACTTGCCCTTGCTGGGGGTGAAGGGTGTCCTGGGGCTCCATCTCTTAGTCAGGTATCACTCAATTTAGAATTCATCCATTTTCTGTACTGAATTTCTATTGATGCTTCGTGTCAGCTCTCCTTCAGCCTCCTGGTTATCTTTCTCATCTGCTCCCTGTTCTTCTGGCTCCTCGTGCCTTTCAGCAAGGCAGAGGTTGGTGTCTGTCAGACGTCGTGTCTTGAGAAGGTAGAAAGTGTCTGTGTGGAAATTAGAAGATGTGTGTAGGTCTGGGTTTGGCATCCCTGATGTTTATTCATCTTCTGTGTGTACAGGTGTTTTGTACCAACTTGTTACAGCACCACTGAGATGGTTTTGTGTGTGTTTGGATGTGCAGGTTTATAGAGAGCAACTGGTTTGTCTGGGTTACACAAATGAATCACATCCCAATGCACATTGATTATGATAAGAATGTGGACTGGTTCTCTACTCAGGTAAGACCTTCTTTCCAGAGAGGCTTTGAAGGTGAGAAGTTATAGTTCTGGGTACAGAAGAGAGAAGTGATCACAGGACTGAGAGGAAAACATAAGGGCTTTGTCCTCGCTGTGTGAAGCGAGTGGTTATAGAAAACAATTAGAGATTCTACAGTGCTCTTCAGACAGAGAGCTTTTCATGCATGAAGGATGCAGATCTCTGTCTTATTTTAGTTCTGAAACCATTACACTGTTTTTTTAAGTGAGAGAGGTGAATTTTGTGGACCTTATGGCTTATTTGACTGGGGAAATCAAGTCTGTTCTCCTAAATTATGTCCCTGACAAGTGGGGATCCCAGCATGGCCACCTCATTGTGGCTGGAGATAGCTCTTCAAGTTGCTGTGTTGAGCCAGAAGGCACATCATGATAAGGAATTGTAGCAGTTTACTGTTGTGTTGGACAGATGTAAGAGAAGTGGCATTCCAAAACCAGCAGTTAAATGGCAGGGGGGCTGGAACTGGGTGATCTTTAAGGTCCCTTCAAACCCAAACCATTCTATGATTCTATGTTACTGCTTTTTCTCTCAGCTCCAGGCAACCTGTAACGTTCATCAGTCCTTCTTCAATGACTGGTTTAGTGGACACCTGAACTTCCAAATCGAGCACCAGTGAGTTGAAGCCTGGGTTGGGGGTGTGAGGGAATTTCAAGGGGGATGGAATGGAAACTCCAAGTGATGGGTCAGAAACTTTTGGTTGAGCCCCAGCCCCACTTCAGATGTGAGTAGCGTGGCAGAGGAGAGAGAGTTCACAGCCTCCTGGTTAGTACAGCTACTGACTGCAGTGACACGAGAGGGACAGCCACAGAGTGTGGACACAAGGGGAGGCCGAGGGACTCCCAGGTTTGGGCACAAAAGAGGGACAGGAATTCTGTGGGGTGATGATGATGTAATTGATTGGAAACCAGTCACGAGTGGTGTTCCCCAGGGCTCAGTGCTGGGTCCAGTCCTGTTCAGTATCTTTATTAATGACCTGGACGAAGGGATCGAGTGCACCCTGAGCAAGTTTTCAGATGACACCAAGCTGGGTGTCAGTGTTGATCTGCTGGAAGGAAGGGAGGCTCTGCAGAGGGATCTGGACAGGCTGGATCCATGGGCTGAGGCCAACGGGATGAGGGTCAAGAAGACCAAGTGCTGAGTCCTGCACTTGGGGCACAACAACCCCGTTCCCCACTTGGGGAAGAGTGGCTGGAGAGCTGCCTGGAGGAGAAGGACCTGGGGGTGTTGGTTGGCAGGGGCTGAACACGAGCCAGCAGTGGCCCGGGTGGGCAAGCCATGGTGGCCAATGGCATCTTGGCCTGGATCAGAAACAGTGAGGCCAGCAGGAGCAGGGAGGTGATTGTCCACCTGTACTGGGCACTGGTGAGGCCACACCTCGAGTACTGGGAGCAGTTCTGGGCCCTTGAGGTGTTGGAGCACATCCAGAGAAGCGAACAGAGCTGGTGAAGAGGCTGGAGAACAAGTCCTACGAGGAGTGGCTGAGGGACCTGGGGTTGTTTAGTTTGGAGAAGAGGAGGCTGAGGGGAGACCTCATCACTGTCTACAACTGCCTGAAAGGAGGTTGTGGTGAGGTGGGTGTTGGGCTTTTCTCACAAGTGACAGATGATGGGACGAGCGAAATGGCCTCAAGTTGCACCAGGGCAGGTTTAGACTGGATATCAGGAAGGGTTTCTTCACTGAAAGGGTTCTCAGGCCCTGGCAGAGCCTGCCCAGGTGTTTAAAAGATGGGTAGATGAGTTTCTGAGGGACAGGGTTGAGTAGTGGATGGGTACAGTTGGACTCCATGATCTCAGAGTTCTTTTCCAACCAGCTGATTCTAGGATTCTATCATTCACCCTATTCCTTTTCCCCAGCCTTTTCCCCACAATGCCAAGACACAACTACTGGAAGGTGGCTCCTCTGGTGAAGTCCCTGTGTGCCAAACATGGTGTTGAGTACCAGTGCAAGCCTTTGCTCACAGCTTTTGCAGACATTGTGCAGTAAGTAACAACCCCTGCATTCCCTGGGGGAAGGGTTTGCCAGAATTATGGAGTGAACAAGCACGGGACATGGGAAGGGGAGAGACAGCCAGCTTGGATCACAGAAGTTCTGTGAAGAGCTCTAGATAGTACATGACTGTGAAAGGGAATGGAAAACTGCTCAGCCACGTCCCTGGCTTCAGCAGCAGCAGAGAAAAGTGTCAGTAGGGATGACCCAATGGAGAGCTCCTTTTCTTCAGCTCTTCTTCTGCCATGCTCACTCCTTTGGGTTTCATTCTGTTTAAGTTTGCTTTAGCTTTCTGCTCTTTGATGTAACCCCAGTGGTTTGGGTCCTCATCTTTCCGATGAGCTGCAGTTTACGTTGCCTTCCCTCTGAAGATCTCCGAGCAACCAGGTGTGGCTGAAGGTGTCCCCACTCACTGCAGGGGGTTGGACTAGATGACCTCTAAAGGTCCCTTCCAACTCAAACCATTCTGTGATCTCCTTTGCTTAATCTAGAGATGGGAATTCTTCCCACAAGGCTTTGTTCTGTGGATGCTCTATTTCATTACTCTGTTTCTAAAGAAATGTTCTCTCTTGGCAGCTCTTTGAAAGATTCTGGGGAGCTCTGGCTTGATGCCTATCTACATAAATAAGAAGCAGTGGCTCCTTACAGAGGAATTCCCCACCCTTGTTGCCTCCTGTGGTGGTCACCATGAAGATATTGCCCAGAAGAGAGCGAGGTGACTAAGCCAGAGGTGGGGAGGTGGTGGAGCTCAATTCCATTGATGAATGTAATTAATATGATTTTTAAAAAGATGTGTTCTTATTTCTACTTGTGCTTCTTTCATTCCTCTTGTCTGGTGCTAAATTTTGGGGAGAAGCTGAATGGAGGAGGTTACTTTCCACTAAGCTGGAGGCAGCTTTGGGACTGGGAACGGATTCCTTTGTCTGATGATAACTTTATTTGCTGAGTACGTAGGAAGGAAGTTTCTTATCTAACATAGGCTGTTGTGAGGTGACTCTCATGATGAATGTAGCAAGAAAGTTGAGACAATGTGAAACTCAAAGAACGTGGGAGTTATTCAAATGTGGAATTGTATAGGTGCAGTATTTTCAAATATTTGTATGTATTGTAATTAACAGTGGTGATAGAAGTGCCCAGATGAGGGTGCAGTGGGGAGCATGGGAGAGCCCAGAGCAGTTTGTGTGTGTGTGAGTGAGGTGGAGAAGGTGCAGACAGCAGTTCTGGAGGAAAAAGCATGAGGAAAAAGATCTAATTAGAGCCCTAATGGAAGGAGGGAAACGGGAAAGTAGAGGTCGTTCCTCTCGCACGCGGATGTGAGAGCTCGGCATTCTGTGGGAATGCTCCCCTCCATCTCTTCCTTGGTGAAGGCCTCTGGGTTATTTGCCCAGTTGACACCTCCCATGGAGTCTCCCCAGGTGCCATATTTCTGTTATTGAACCAGCCACTGAAAGTCAAAAGGGACAGAAGTACAGCACATCCACAGTCGGGATCCCTGCGGAGGTGCCCGCGGGAGCTACAGGGACATCGGTGTGTGGCCACCCGGAGCTTTGCTCTTGGAGTGATTTAAGCAGAGGGCACTGTTGACTTTTGGCCCATGGAGTGGGAGGGTGTCTGAGCTGCAGACAAGTTTAATGAAGATGGAAAAGGGGTTGGGCCACTCTTTAAGTGCATTCAACTTGCCAAGCAGCAGCAGTCAGTGGGCTCCATGCCCGTAGGCTGGTCTTTCTTTGTTGGGTGATGTGCCTTCAAAACACACCCCGGGAGGGCACGTGTGATGTGTTGCAACATGAATCAGCCTCACTGCCTTTCCTGAGGCCTTTTCATTTACCACAGCAATATTGCAGATGCCAAACCAGGATGCAGCACCTGGCACAGCGCTAAGGAAGACAACTCCATCACCCCTTTCCCTCAGTGATGGGTGCCTTAGTCCCCAGAAGGGTTGGGTTGGGTTGGGTTGGGGGAAGAGATGGTACTTTTGTTCTGATCAACATCCAAAAAGAGCGTGGCTTGTGAGGGGATGGAAGAAATGCATCTTCCCAGGCCGTGAGTGTTGTTAAGCACAGAATAAAATTGTGATGGAAATAACAAAATAATCATTAAATCATTGATACCTGTTGATAAAGACCATAAAGAAAATGGGCTTTAGTTACTCTTTTACCTTGTTTTTCATGCTCAGTTTCTTTCCCTGTTGTTATTAGAACTGTTGATGGAGGAAAGTCTAATAATAAAACTTGTTATCTTACCAATTATTGCTGTCATCAGATTAAAATGTGTCTGTGCAAGGGTCTGCACTTTACCTGGAACAAATGCCTGTAGAGAGAGCTCCCATAAACCTCAGCATTTGCATTTCAGAGGAAGGAAATCAGCTTGTGTGAAGTGTCGAGTGTAAATAATTAATCAAAAGGAAGCTTAAACCAGCCATAACCAGTTCTTCCTCCAGAATGAGGAGGAAAGGGAAAGAATTAAGTACCATTGACTTCTGGAACTTGTGTTACTGGGTGTGTAGGAAGCTCTGCAAGGGAGCTGCTCTGTCAGCTCTCAGATGGAACGTCAGTGGCAGTTCCAGAAGTTCCTTCTGGTCTCTGAGTGTTGACCATAAGCCACAAAGGAGGTTTGTGATGCTGGTCAGGAGACCAATTGAGCATCTTAGCTCTGAAATGGAATCGCCCGGGCTAGGTGGGCTCTTTGTGCACAGAGAGACACCTGGACAAGTGGGGAGATGGCCAAGAGGAAGCACTGAAGACAAGGAACTGTAGAATCATTCAGGTTGGAAAAGACCTCTAAGATCATCCAGTCCAGCCACCAGCCCAACCCCACCGTGCCCTCTAAACCATGTCCCCAAGTGCCACATCTACCCAGTCTTTGAACATCTCCAAGGATGGAGACTCCCCCCACTGCCCTGGGCAGCCTCTGCCAGTGCTTCACCACTCCTTTGGTAAAGAATTTTTTCCTAATATCCATTCTAAACCTCCCCTGGTGCAACTGGAGGTGATTTCCTCTTGTGCTATTGCTTCTGACCTTGGAGAAGATTCCAGCACCCACCTCACTGCAACCTCCTTTCAGGGAGTTGTAGAAAGCAATAAGGTCTCTCCTCAAGTCTGCCCTGTGCTCCCTGATCAAGAGCCCCTCCCTAGCTTTCCTGGAGCCCCTTTCAGTCCTGGAAGGCTGCTCTAAGGTCCCCCCAGAGCCTTCTCCAGGCTGAGCAACAGAGTAACCCAATTGTCTGGCTGACCAGGAAAAGTAACGTGGTGAACGTGGCAGTTCTGAAAGGCAGGACCAAAAGGGGACCTGAATCAACGTGAGCAGATCTGTATATGCTGAGTTTCCAAGTTTTCCATGTGCAGAACAGGTCAGGAGGAGAAATAAGCTGTGTGGGAACTTCAGTTGCTATGGTTACTCTGGGCTGTTCACTGTCACGGTGCCTGATCAACCCTGAAGCTGTGTTCAGACACACGTTTTGGGGACAAAACTGGCCATATCTTTGCCATTTAGTGGAAGCTCTTTAGCTTCACGGTTCAGCCTTGGAAACACAGAACCTGAACATTGTGAAACAGCCACAGGATGGCAGTCAGGCATCAGAAGGGAAAGAACATCCCAGCCTCACTGGGAACTGAAATATAAGTGTTTAAAGGCTCTGGTCTTGTTATTATCTTACTTTTCTGTTCACTTCAAGGAAGTAAATATGAAATTAATGCACAGACTGTAAGCAGGAACACCTTGTTGGGCCTTTTCTTTATGGCTTTTTATTTTAGTTCAGCCTGAACTGTGGGAAAAGAAAGATACTCTAAAGATCTCTTACAAAGTTAATAAACATAACAATTATTTCTCTCTGAAGATCTCTGTGGTGGATCAGATGATAGACTCATAGAATCATAGAATCATAGAATGGTTTGGGTCAGAAGAGACCTCAAAGCCCATCCAGTTCCACCCACCTGCCATGGGCAGGGACACCTCCCACTGGATCAGGGGGCTCCAAGCCCCATCCAACCTGGCCTTGAACACCTCCAGGGATGGGGCAGCCACCACTGCTCTGGGAAACTGGGCCAGGGCTTCCCCACCCTCACACCAAAACATTTCTTCCCAGTATCTCATTTCAATCTCCCCTATTGCAGCTTAAAACCCTTTCCCCTCATCCTATCCCTGCACTCCCTGATCCAGAGCCCCTCCCCAGCTTTCCTGTAGTCCCTTTCAGTCCTGGGAGGCTGCTCTAAGGTCTCCCGGGAGCCTTCTCCTCTCCAGGCTGAACAACCCCAATTGTCCCACCCTGTCCTCACAGCAGAGGTTCTCCAGCCCTTGGATCATCTCCATGGCCTCCTCTGGACTTGCTCCAACAGCTCCAGGTCCTTCCTGTGCTCAGGTCTCCAGAACTGGACCCAGGGCTCCAGGTGAGTACTCCTTCATGAGGTAGGGGAGACTCATTATTCTTCTGCTGTTGGTAATTGTTCAAAGCCAAGTGACCTCCAGGGTGATAAATGTGGAGTCCTGTGTGTTGTGTTCATGTAGCCTGCACTTACCTGCTCTTTTTCTGCCACAGTTGCTGCTGGTTGGGCAAGGAAATGTTTGGATTACGTGATGTCAGGAGAGATTTAATGAATAGGATAATTATTAAAAAAACCCACCAGCACTGTAGCAAAGCTTATTTAGGGATGAAGACAGCAGTTACACCCAAGCTGAAGCCTGTTGGTCTTCAGCCTCTCCGTGGGATTTGCTGGTTGGGTGAGGATATAGTCCCTAAAGATGCTCAAAAGAGAAAAAAATTCATCAGGCATTCCCATGGAGTCTCAAAAAGGGTGGTCTGAGGTCTATGAGGCTTTGAAAATTATCCAGTTGAGTGGAGTATCCTTGGACAAAGGGGTGACTCCAGCCTAGAATGAATGAATTTGTTCAGATCAGTGAGGAGCAGTTTCAGAACAAAGTAGCTGGAATTATAAAAATGTTACTTAAACTTACTTTTACTTAAACTTACTTTTACTTAAACTTACTTTTACTTAAACTTACTTTTACTTAAACTTACTTTTACTTAAACTTACTTTTACTTAAACTTACTTTTACTTAAACTTACTTTTACTTAAACTTACTTTTACTTAAACTTACTTTTACTTAAACTTACTTTTACTTAAACTTACTTTTACTTAAACTTACTTTTACTTAAACTTACTTAAAACATTTAAGGGTAATGGGGAAAATTAAGAGGGAAATGTTGTAGGTTTCTCCTTCCCAACAACCATCCGTTTTGACTTGTTTGGAATTCTTGCCCAATCCACCTGTGGTTTTGCTTCCATAATCCTGAATTCCTGACAAGATGACTGATGTTGTTTATGGGAGTTTCTCCATCTTTTAGAAAAGGAGAATTGAAGATGATTTTAGGTCCTTAAAGGACACATAATGGATGCAGCTAAGCCTCTCGGAAAGAGGATGGTTTGTTGTTTCCCAAGATATGTTCTTTTATAAGGAATATAAGGAGATTTCTTAACAGGGCAGGTGTAGAAGACATGTATTAATGTAACACTACTCATGGGTGGGGAGAGAAAGAAGATTATATTGTGCTGGAAGAGAGTTCATTGGCATGAATGTGGTTTCTGTCCGATTTACGTCTGCTACAGAGACTCATATTAAATGTTCAGCAATAGGTGAGGAATTTCTGCAAGGAAAGTTTTGAAACAGCAATAAAAAATAATGCACTGATGAGAGCTTAGAGGGAAGGCTCATTATGAGAGTGTCCTTTAGGCAAAATAGTTTGCTTCTGTGAGAAGCAGTTCTGTAGAGCTGGAGGATCAAGTGGCACAACGCTTTTTTTCAGCTTATAAACACACAGCAATAAATAAATTATCATTTAAGATTGCAATTTTTAACCCTGGATTGCTTGTCTAAGGATAAAAGAGTCTTTATAACATCAAGGTGTGTGACACCTCCATTGGATGTTGTAGGAATACTGTGGAGACACAGTCATGGTGAGAATTGCCTTTCCATTTTTGTTGCTGAAGGCTTTGTTTCACGGGTTCTGCAATGCAATGGTAGCAAATGTGTGATGATTGACAGTCAGTGACAAAGTCTGGAAGGTCCTTTTGAGATGGGAAAACTGGAAAAGGTCTCACATGTTGAATGCAAAACAACACTTGCATTAATGGCTTTAAACTGGAAGGAGGGAGATTCAGGTTGGACTTTAGGAAGAAAGTCTTCACACTGAGGGTGGGGAGGCCCTGGCCCAGGTTGTCCAGAGCAGTGGTGGCTGCCCCATCCCTGGAGGTGTCCAAGGCCAGGTTGGATGGGGCTTGGAGCCCCCTGATCCAGTGGGAGGTGTCCTTGCCCATGGCAGGGGGTGGGAACTGGGTGATCTTTACGATCCATTCCAACCCAACCCATTCCATGATTCTATGATTTGCATCTCCCAAGGCAAAGAATGGTGAAGTGAAATCAGAAAGAGAAGCTGTTGGGTTATTTCCAAAGGTTCCAGGATCTCTCTTGTTTCAGTTTATTACCTGCTGCTTTCTTCACACTGGCTCAAGCTGCAGAAAAGGGAGCAAGATTTTACCCTCAGTAACAGGCAGAGGCTCTGGTGAAAAGCACACAGAATAAATGAAGTGACCCTGCCTGCTTCACTCGAAGTGTCCCCATGCAGAGTTCTGTCTGTGTGACTCATTAGTGAAATACAAAATCCTATTTCACCTGAAGAGGAGGCTGAGGGGAGACCTTATCTCTCTCCAACTCCCTGAAGGGTGGTTGTAGTGAGATGAGTGCTGGTCTCTGCCCCAAGTGAGAAGTGATGCGAGAGGAGGAAATGGCCTCAAGTTGTGCCAGGGGAGGTTTAGATTGGATATTAGGAAAAATTTCTGTACTGAAAGAGTGGTGAAGCCCTGGCAGAGGCTGCCCAGGGCAGTGGTGGAGTCTCCATCCCTGGAGGGCTTCATAAAGTGTGTAGATGTGGTACCTGGGGAGATGGTTTAGTAGGTGGGGATGGGCTGATGGTTGGACTTGTTGATCTTAGAGGTCTTTTCCAACCTTAATAATTCTATGATTCTAAAAAACAGAATAATGAGAACAAAACCATTCCAATGGGTGCCTTAAACTCATTTCAAATAGAACCAGCAACTGAGAAATTTAATCACTTTTGCTTTTCTGGCCTTTCCTAATTATCTCTGAGATAATTAGGGGAGCAGAACAGATAAAGACGTGGAAGTCACTCTATGTTGTGATGAGCTCCCAGCTGAATGATGCCCCCTGAAACACCTAAACAAAGACCTGTATGCCCACAGGCTAAAAGGGAAAGGGATAGAGAAGAATTCCTACTTTCTGCATGTCTGCTGTTGGGATGTTTTATTCAAATGTTCTGTCTGCAGTACAAAAACATTGATAAAGAGATGAAGAGGATACAGGGCACAGATGTTGGAAAAAAAATAAAGCCATAGGTAGGTTCTTTACTATAGAGGAATAAAATTTTCAGAGCCCAATAAAAGAAGAGGCAGTGATTTGATCATAAAATGAGGAATTTTATAGCAGTGAGTACTCTATTCAGGGACTAATAAAGAAATAATAGCTGAAACGTGAGTCAATACCAGTTCAAGATGTACAAAAGGTATGAATTCTTAGTACCCCAGTTAATTGGCCCCATGTTCAGTACACCAAGAGAATAACTTAATTTTCTAGACAATAATCCCTTGTGAACTGTGGCTGTTGTTTGCTTTGACTCAGAGAGCTATCAGGGCAGTCTGGTGGCCAGTATTATCATAATTAGGTCACCTCCTGCATAATTGACCTTCTGGAATGAACATGGGTGCTTCTGGAACACTCATTTTGATACACAGCCTGGTAGAAGTGTAGCTTCTCCTGGCAAGAAAATATGCAAATGTCCTAAGGAGTGTGTTTGAGCTCCTGTCCAATATCACCTCACAATGGGTTATGAAAAGGGAACAAGATGTAGTAATAAACACTGCGTGTTGCCCAAGAAAAAGAAAAGGCAAAAGAAGATGTTCCCGATGAGTTCAGGTTAATTCTTGGTCAGTTTGAGGTTGTCTTTATTTTATGTATTGATTATTTTATTTCTGGAGGAAGATCAGAAATGTATGACTTCATTTCAAATTAGAAGTATTTTTACCTTTAGAAAATACTCCAAAACAGAGGAATAAATAAGGGGGAAAGCCTGCTGGAGGCTAATTCAGACACCAGAGAAGACTTTCTGAGTAGCTGGTTCATGTTTGGGTCTATATAGCAGAGACAGCTTCTAGTTCTTGGAGAAAACTTTTCTTCTGAGAGAACAATATTGCTTTAACAGAAGTTTTCACCACCCAGAACTGCTGTGAGGCAGAACATGTCAAGACAGGGATGGACAGGGATAGATTCCTAAACTTTGTGTCATCAGATGCAAGACAAGAGGTAGAATATGTGGAATGGAGGAACTGGAGCCACGGTCTCCTCCAGCCTGTTGTAGCTGTCAATGAGGCACTGGTCAGAGGGGACCAGGATACTGCCTGGCCCAGGAGCAGAAGGACCTGGACCTTCCTGTAATACAGGAGGAAACATCTCAGTCTCCAAAGGCCATCTCTGGGGTACTGGGCTATATTTCTTACCCATGCTTTTGAAGCATGAATAAGATGTGTGTTGGCTCAGACCATTTCATAGAAACATAGAATGGTTTGGACTAGAAGAGATCTTAAAGTTCATCCAGTTCCAACCCCCCTGGCATGGACAGGGTCACCTCCCACTGGATCAGGGGGCTCAAAGCCCCATCCAACCTGGCCTTGAACACCTCCAGGGTTGGGGATGTAAAATTAACGGTACTTGGGAACCTGACAGAGTTAAAATGAGATCCAGCATGATGCCTTCTTGATTAAAATGGATAGAGGCTGAATTTCTTGTCATACGTGTCCCACACATGCATTTAAAAGCCATACACCTACTCCATGCTGCCTCAAATTTTGGGGTCATGAAGAAGTTTTAGTTCCTCCAGGGATGAAGAGGCCTCTGCAGTTATGTTTATTAACGTGGAGTTCTACCTCAGGAGAGTACATGCTTCATGGGAAACCTGGATGGAGAAAGTGGAAATAGGTGGACATTGGGCAGAAACTGCTACTGCAAAAGGGGGCACCTGGTGATCTGAAATAGCATCAGTCATAGAATTAGAATCATAGAATCATAGAATATCTGGGTTGGAAGAGACCTCCAAGATCATCAAGTCCAACCCTTAATCCAACACTATCATGATTACTAGATCATGGCACTAAGTGCCACATCCAGTCTTATTTTAAAACCCTCCAGGGATGGTGAATCCACCCCCTCTCTGGGCCATTCCAATGCCTGGTTACTCCCTCTGTGAATATATCAACAATACATCAACACAAATGAATAATACATTTGATTGTCCACATATGAAAGCTCCTGCCATTCAGTCTAGCAAGAGGGTCACACAGAGGTAGGATGCCATGTGGTGTTCCAAATTTAAAGAGAATTTCACCATAGTTGTTGGAGAGACATGTCCAGAACTATGTGTTTGACATTACCTAAAAACGAAAGATACAGTCAATGAGAACTCGGGAGCAAACATAAGCACCAAACTCTGGAGTCCTCAGCCCAGGAAGGACCTGGAGCTGTTGGAGCAAGTCCAGAGGAGGCAACAGAGATGATCCGAGGGCTGGAGAACCTCTGCTGTGAGGACAGGGTGGGAGAGTTGGGGTTGTTCAGCCTGGAGAGGAGAAGGCTCTGGGGAGACCTTAGAGCAGCCTCCCAGTGCTGGAAGGGGCTCCAGGAAAGCTGGGGAGGGGCTCTTGATCAGGGAGTGCAGGGATGGGATGAGGGGGGTGATTTTAAGCTAACAGAAAGGGCTGACTATCAGCCCTCTTAAGCACATAAACACACTCCTTACCTGTATCTACAAGCACTTCTCTGGGCTTCCCATTTTCAGAGAGGTGCAGCTGATTCCCCTCCTTAGACAACAATAGTCCTTAGTAAAATGAATAAAAGCAAAACAGATACAACAGAGACTTAGCAAGAGTTCCTATCCCTGCAGCACAGGGTTCTTGGGCCCTGGCCATGCTGTGTCTCTGCCCTTGCACATTATTGTGGAATATCTAGAAAGGGGCACAGAACTCGTTCCATTTCTGGCTGAAGTGATTGGCTGTCTTAGGGCTGAATGTTGTGCTCTGCCACCAGAGATAAAAGAACTGACTGGTAGGTGTGTATCTGCACCCACATCAGAGTTACATAGCTTGGCTACGTTGGATTTTGACCCTTTGCTGCTTTTATTTAAGAGTAAAGATTGAAAAATGGAAGAAATTAGTCATTATAGTCAGCTGGAGTAAGGAGCTCTGACAGGAGGATGGAGGAGTCTGAGACTAGGAAACCTTTATGGGACTTACATCCCTAGCAAGGAGAGGAGAAATAAACTCAGGGTTGGATTTTGGGTTGATAAGGAGCTATCTCTGAGGTGGAAGAACAGGGGAAATGTCATGGAATTCAAGCAGGAATTGCTGAAGTGCCCAAGAAAATCAGAATTTGCGAAAGAGATGAAAACAAGTAGCAGCCATATAGATGAAAAATACGAGTTATGTCCTTGTGGAGAGGATGGGATGTAGAGTTTAAGGTTGATGCCTGCCTCTAAGTCAAAATTCATTTGTTGCCCTGCTAAGATATTGGGCTGTAACATGTTTCTGAGGCAGATGGAGAAGGCCAGAGAATTGGATTGTGATTGAACAGTGCAGGAGGCAATTTGTTGCAGGATCCTTGCCTCACACATTGCAGAAGTTGGAAAATGGCCCAAGACCCATAAGAAGGACAGAAGGAAGGAGGTGCTCTGGGTGTAGGCTCTGGAACCACTGTGGGTGTTTTAATCCTTGCTTATGCCACGCTGTTCCTAATTGCTGTTGCAAAATTCATCTGTTAAAAAAAAAAAAGCCTTTCAAGCACGGCCACCTCCTGGAGAGTTCTTTTTGTAGATGCACAATTTCAGACAGCCAGGGCTTCAGAAATGTGTCTGTCAGTGGGTGCTCTTGCACTGAGCACAGAAAATGCTCTAAAAATGCTTACAAGTCAGAAAAAAGCAGCCCCAAATACATGAGAGTGGGAAAACAAAAAGGATTTGTTACAGGCATTTAACAATTATACCTTGAATCATGGTGTCTCTCTTTATTCTTTGTAGCAATATATAATGGTATCTGTGTGCTTGAGACAGAGGGGGTTTAACACTTAAATTTAACTGCTTTTTAGCAGTTAAATTCAGAATTTATTATTTCAAATCAGCTTAATTTCTGTCTTAAAGCCACAGAAGAACCTCTGAGGTTCCGGATTCCATGAAGCTGGAGGATGCAAGGGGTTATATCATAGGAATTGCAGGTTAAATGAGATGCACAGAACAGAAAAGTACATGGTGATTGTTGAAGAGATTAATATCACTCCTATTTAAAAAGAATTTGGGGGGGGTGGTGGGTACAGATAATGTGTGAATAGAAAGTCACATCAAAATTGCAATATTAAATCACGTCAAGGTTTACAGCTGCATCCTCTGTGCAGGGGTTTAATAACTTCTTCAGAAATACAAACCGTTTTTATCACATAATTCAGTGTCTTAATGCAACAGTTTTAGATGAGAAGGCTCGCAGTGCTTACTACAGAATTTGATGTTACACCTCATTATAATTAACATCTTGGATTTTGATTGTTTACCCAGGAAATGAAACCCAAAGCAAGCAGTGAAAGCAGAGTTTGCCCCCACCCAAATGGTAGGATTTCAGGGGTGTTTCTTTTATTTATGCAAAGGATATAAAGATTGCTTTCACAGAGGAAATGCACCCATTTGTTCATTAGCTTCCTGCTGATGTCTGGATTAAGGAACAAAACAAAGTTAATCAGGGCTTTGACTATCTGAGCAAATTAAACCCCTGAAGGGAGGGGAGAGGAGAGGAGAGGAGAGGAGAGGAGAGGAGAGGAGAGGAGAGGAGAGGAGAGGAGAGGAGAGGAGAGGAGAGGAGAGGAGAGGAGAGGAGAGGAGAGGAGAGGAGAGGAGAGGAGAGGAGAGGAGAGGAGAGGAGAGGAGAGGAGAGGAGAGGAGAGGAGAGGAGAGGAGAGGAGAGGAGAGGGGAGGGGAGGGGAGGGGAGGGGAGGAGAGGGGAGGGGAGGAGAGGGGAGGAGAGGAGAGGCTTCAATTTCAAACTGAACTCTGTGCCCTACACAAAATACGTTTTCTCTTCCCATTTCTCGAAGTACATGATGTTCCTGAAAAGTAGCCCCATCTGTGATACAGGGTGGCGTCTCATTAATTCATAATACATGAAAAACAGGAAAATCTGATCTTTTTCCCCTCCTGACTGCCATAGTGACTCTTAACATTCTTATCAAGCAAGCAACTACTGTATTAATTTTTTCCTACAAAACATTTGTTCAAGACGTAATTTTGCAGTCTGGAAAAGTCATTGTCTCTTTAAAAGATTGAGGAGACATTTCAGAATGTAGCCTTGCCCTGGGTTATGGATTCCTTATTAAGTTTTGTGCCAGAGAGAATATATTTTTAATGATTCCTGTTTCCTTGTAGTGTTTAGAAAGAGACACATCATAGTCACAGGATAGTGCTGAATGAGGACACTCGAAACACTTGAAGGAACACAGGTCCTTTCCACAGGAGTGGGAGCAGATGGGTGCAGGTCAACTCGCTGCCAGAGGTCACAGCAGAGCATTCATGAGACCTCCAGAAGCACAAGGTGCTGCTCCACTAGGGCTTCAGACCAGCCAGGGCAGGGCAGAGAAGCCCAGGTCTGGGTTTATAGGTAATTGCATCTGTAATTGTAGGTGCAGCTGTGACTGGAGATGCTTTCCTCCAAGGTCACAAGCTATCTGCTGTGTTGACATCTAACTCTGGAGACACATACAACCCATAGCTGTCTGTGTTATGTCTAAGTTCTCCTCCTGGGTGAGGCTGTGCAGCTTGTAAAGTGGATGTTCTTCAGCCAGTCCTTGCCCAGGAGTCTCACTTGGCAGAAGTTCTCACAGCACATAGAATCATAGAATGGTTTGTGTTGGAAAGGATCGTAGAGGTCATCCAGTTCCAAGCCCCCTGCCATGGGCAGGGACACCTCCCACTGGATCAGGGAGCTCAAAGCCTCATCCAACCTGGCCTTGAACACCCCCAGGGATGGGGCAGCCACAGCTTCTCTGGGAAACCTGAGCCAGGGCCTCATCACCTGTGCCAGGGCTTTGTGAAGAATTTCTTCCTAATGTCTAATCTAAATCTTCCACCTTCTAATTTAAAGTCATCCCTTCTCATCCTATCACTATCAGCCCCTGTAAGAAGTCCCTCCCCAGCTTTCCTGAAGTACCTTCAGGTACTGGAAGGCCACTGTGAGGTCTCCCCAGAGGCTTCTCTTCTCCAGGCTGAACAACCCCAGCCTGCCCTCATAGCAGAGGTGCTCAGGTCCTTTGATCATCTTCGTGGCCTCCTCTGGACCCATTCCAGCAGTTTCATATCCTTCCTATGTTGGAGATTCCAGAACTGGACATGTGACAGTCTCCAGGCAACATTTAGTTTACGTAGAAAAGGTGGTCAAAAGAACCATAGGTAGCATTTTATACCACAAAATTGCTCAGATCTTAGAGGGCTTCACCAGAACAAGAGATTTTCTTAGGCACAAAATGCTTCAGTGCATCTTAGCCCTGGATTTTCTTCTGGACCACTCTGCTGTGCCAGTTGAACTCCAGTGGATTGTGTAAACTGCAAGCATTCACATGATACTGGATAAAGACATTGCTGCAATATCTGCCAGCTGAGCATTCACACACTGCCTTTATGGAGATCTGGAAAACCACGTCAAAAGCCTGTGCAAGGAGCCTCTTAGTCACAAAAGAGGGATGTAGAACAGCTCTGGGCACGTGTGTTAGCACCCAGATACGTGCGACACGGGCTTTGGCAGCTGTGTGGGCAGTTGTTGCAGAACACAGAGTGTGGTGTAAATCCACTGTATCGGATTTCTCAAGAGTTTCTCTGGATGAGCACGACTCTGACTTTCACTCTGCATCTGGGCTTTTCCATGCGGCTCTGAAATTTGTTTGGTGACCTGGGAAGGGCCTTGTTTGAGGCTTTTTAATGTAGTGGAATATCGATGGGTGTTGCAGGACCCTCTGGATGGGATATGATGCTAAATAAATCAGCCATAGACTCATAGAATGGATTGGGTTGGAAGGGACCTTAAAGCCCATCCAGTTCCAACCCCCCTGCCATGGGCAGGGACACCTCCCACTGGACCAGTCTGATGGAAGCCCCGTTCAACTTGGTCTCAAATACCTCCAGGGATGGGGCATCCATGACTTCTTTGGGCAACCTGGGCCAGGGCCTCACCACCCTCACAGAACATTTCTTCCTAAGATCTCATCTCATTCTCCTCTCTTTCAGTTTAAGACCATTCATCCTTGTCCCATCCCTGCACTCCCTGATCCAGAGCCCCTCCCCAGCTTTCCTGTCACCCCTTCAAGTGCTGAGAGGTTGCTTTAAGGTCTCCCCAGAGCCTCTACACATAATCCACACTAGGACACGAACACCTCATTAGTGCAGACACAAGTAACTTTTATTTAGAGCAAGATAAGGGTTACAAAATGCAGTGTGACAGCACAATAGAAATTATTCCTCCCACTCTTTTATCAGTGCCTTCTAATGAATACCAATACATTTCTCTTTTAGCTAGGGTGGTTCAACTATTGCCACATGTCAGGAACTTTGAAATGATTGTTTTGTGCTTGGCTGATTAATTTGCAAGATGTTACATGATTTAAAGAATTAGAATTGCCTAATTTATAGTTCTGTGCCCACTCCATGCAGGGCTGAGGGCAAGGCAGGTGTCTCTGCTATGTGAGATTCCATCTGTGTCCATCCAACTGTTTTTGGGTTACTGTTAATTCACTGGGAAATGCAAAGAAGACAAAAATCAAGACTTCAGAGTCTCCACTGTATTTGCAGTCTGAGACTTGAACAGAGTTGGCTAAGACAATTGTAAGCTGAGAAGATTCATGGACATTTATATCAGAACTATCCTGTCAACTCCATTCCAGAGTCCCTTAAGGACAAACTCTTCAAAAGGAAGTTATTCTATATAATTTATATGGTGGTTTTCTCCTGATACAGAGATCAATCATGTTGTCTTGGCTGTGATCAGCTCTTCCCTAGGCTTCGTGCATGCTGTCTGCTTGGGAGGCAGGGAATGCAGCCATAATTTCACCTCACCTGGCCAAGGTATCTTGACCAAGAACATAGTTTGTCTTTCTTATGTTTCTGTCCTTCCTGAAGTCTGCAACTTCAGCTGAGGCTTTTCAGCTCTTCTCAAAACTCATCATTTTATCTTCATCAGGGAGCACAGGGATAGGACAAAGGGGAAGGGTTTTCAGCTGAAAGAGGGGAGATTGAGATGAGATCTTAGGGAGAAATGTTCTCCTGTGAGGGTGGGGAGGCCCTGGCCCAGGTTGCCCAGAGCAGTGGTGGCTGCCCCATCCCTGGAGGTGTTCAAGGCCAGGTTGGATGGGGCTTGGAACCCCCTGATCCAGTGGGAGGTGTCCCTGCCCGTGGCAGGGGAGTGGAACTGGATGGGCTTTGAGGTCTCTTCCAACCCATATAATTCTGTGATCCTATCACAACACCACCTTTTTCTTTGAATCACAATACCTGAATTGTCTGCCAAACTCTTCATCACAAGAGATAGTTGAGACCTAAAACTTGTTGGGTTTCAGGAAGGGACAGAGCATCATTGTAGACAATGTTTATAAACCTAATGAATGCATAAAACCAGGTAAAGTGGAAAACTTATGATTTGGGATTTAACTCAAGATTGCATTATAAAGGGATAGGATGGAAACCTAATGAGGACAAAGTGTCCCACACTACACCTACTGTTGCAACCTTCCCCCAAACCAGCCAAGGGTAGTAAATCTGGATTAAAAAAAGACACACGATGAGGAGAATCCTAAATCTCAAGCAGGGCAATATTTCATATATGCAGCCTTAGTTTTTTCCTGGGTCACCCTCAATATTGATGTGATTTCATAGGAAACCCCACATTGCTCTCCTTTTGATATTTATTACAGCTTAGAACTCAACTCTTTGCTGCACAGCAGATCCTCTCTGAACATGAGAGGCATTTATGGCTCTACAAGACTAATATTTAAGTAAGGTTAATTTTGTAAACAGTGCTGTTAAACATGGTTTTAGGAACTCCTACTGCGAAACTTGGTGTTAACTTGTGGTGTTATTCTCAGCCACAAAATCTTTTAATGTCAGTTATTCACTTATGAATTAATTACTCAGACAATGAGATGATTGAATGACTGGAGTATATACAGACAGGAAAGTCTGGGAACAACTGTGTGCAAAGTATTGCCAACGTGCAAGCTAAATTAACTGGAAATAAACAATGTTTTCTTAATATGTTCTTTATTCTGAGCTGGTGGCATTTTGATCAACAATGCTTTTAATTTAGAAGGAGACATGAATTTAGTGTGTCAGGGTCACCATGGAATGTTTCAATGACCAAGGACAAGACCGTTAAGAGATGCTTCGTGGAGAGATTGCAGAGCTTGGGGCATTGTGCTGTTTTCACTATGCGAGTGTACAAATTGGCCCCATGCCTTGAAGGCAGGAATTACAGCTGAATTAGAGATGTTAACAAACATGTTTAATAACAGCCTTGGCTCTCCCACACAGGCTCCTCTACAGCTTTACTTTCTGGTGCTCTATGATGTGATAAACCTCCACTGTGTGGCAAACACAGGATTTCCTGACATTAAGGACTGATGAAAGGGTTAAAGGACGTTGGCACCGCTTCAGTTTTCTAAGAAGGTCTCTGAATATTTGCTGCAGAAGAGCTGCCCCCAGCTTTCCTCAGAGTCCTCTTGTGGCTGATCCCCATATTGACTCAGCAATATGGAAGGCAGTTAACAGCTTACCTTATCCAGGTCCTAATGCTCTGTGAAGATGCTCACTTATTGGTCCTTTCTGTCATTTTATTTAATCAAATAACAGATTATCCTCCCAAGCCTTCCTATTTATGCATTTCTATATTCAGTTAAGTAGTCTGCAGTCCTCATGAGTAATTAGACCTTCCAAAGGCAACTCAGAAAAGACAAGAAGGAGCAGGGCTTTTATTCAAGGGCGTGTCGAAGCGTCTGGTGTGAACATGGAAGAGGAGGGAGCTGTGGAAGGGTGTGTTTGAGCCAACCAGCCCTAGAAGCACAGGGAGTGGCTTGGGGTGGGACTGTATAATGGGCACCATCTACCTGGATGCAGTGCTGCAAGGCTTAGGCTGGTGGACCTCAGTGCTGGTTGCACATCCACCAGTACGGATGGCTCCACAGACTGGTTCCACCGAAAAGGAGGCACCACCTGTCTCGGCCTTTCTCCAGCTTTTCACTTGGGAAGAGATCAGAATCCACAACGGCCGTGGCCAAAGTCAGGAGCAGTGGCTGGTGATCGACAGGAAGGTTTATGATGCCAGTGAGTTTTCCAAGAGGCACCCCGGAGGCAGCAGAGTTATCAGCCACTACGCTGGGCAAGACGCTACGGTAAGGTCCAGGAGGACACTGGAAGAAGGTGGTTCCACCAGGGCAGGATGACACGGTGGGACTCCAGTGGAGAGTGCTTGTGGCAGTTGGCATTCTGCTTGATCAGACAATGCAGTGGGCATTTCAATACTGTCTGTAGAACCCTTCTGGTTGCCTTCAAGGTCAGAGCTACCTGCTATGCCCATTGTAAAATCTGTCTAGGTTCCTTACACACTGCAATATCCATGCGAGTTGTCTTCCCACTAGGCACCATCCAAATGTCCCCAAAGCCTCTCTGTGGAGCAGTGAGAAAGGAAAAACAGCAGGAAGCAACATGCTTACTGTGTATTTTCACTTAAAAGCTGCTCTTTTGGGTAATGTGGATGTGCTCAGCCACAAGCAAACGATAACCAAAGAGCAAGGGTAGGCAGGTAGATAAGAGAGATAAGGAGGAGTTAATATCCAAACATAAAGTAATTTTGAGGGCAATGAAGTAAAAGAAGAAGATACTCAAGGAGATGACACTATTTTGTACAGGTAAGTGGGAAAAGGCTGTTTCAAAGAAGAGGGAAAAGAAATAAAAGAAAGGAAAAATACCTGAGAACACAGCAGAATATTTGGCTGCAGCATATGAAGAGAACAATCTACAAATAATCACTACTCCAAAATAGATTTTTCAGAGATTTCTGCATAATTCTTTGAGTTACAGGATTTCTGTGAGATAAGTTATTGCTTGTTGATAGAAATAATAAATTCCAAGCAGATCTCCCAGAGGAGATACCGAGTTTCTGAATAGTCAGAAATATGTCCATACCAAACATGGTCACAACCTTGTGATATGGGAGATCCAGATTTAATTCTTGTCATGACAAGACATTTTGGCTTCAAGGAAGCTGCTTAGCCTGTCTCATTCCTCAGATTTCCATGTGAAAAATGGGATAGCACTTCCCAACTCATGGCCCAGAATGGACCAGATCAGTTATTTTGCTCATTTCATTCCTTTCACTCTACTTGAAACCGAGGCAGAAAAAAATCTCAAGTGGCCTCAAATGAAGAAAAAGAAGGCTTCTGAGTCCTGTTGGTTTTCTTCTCTATTTCTCTGGCTGATATAGCCCTGATTTGAAGAGTTGGTTGTGTGGCCATAGTGCAAAACCTGTGAGGTGTGAGATTGCAAGAAGTGCTGCACCAAGAGCTGAGTGGAGAAGGGACACTGACCCTGCCTGCCAGCCACTGCTGGCTGTCTCACCAACATGTTACCTTCCCAGCAACTCATAGAAGAGAATCCTAGACCAGTAGAACAGTTTGGGTTGGAAGGTTCCAAGAACAAGAATATATGCCCTTCTTTGTTAAAAGTATAATGATAATAGTAATAATAATAACAACTTATTTCTAGAATTCTTTATCATAAAATCATAGAATGGTTTGGGTTGGAAGGGATCTCAAAACCCATCCAGTTACAACCCCCCTGCCACAGGTAAGAACAATTTCCACTGGGTGAGGTTGCTCAAAGCCTCATCCAACCTGGCCTTGAACCCCTCCAGGGATGGGGCAGCCACAGCTTCTCTGGGCATCTTGCACCAGGGCCTCTCCACCTTCACAGCAAAACATTTCTTCCCAATATTTCATCTAAATCTCCCCTCTTTCAGCTTAATTCTGTTCTAGTAATCCTCCTGTGTGTGCTAGTTCACTTGAGCCTCCTCTAAAGAGGATTTAAGCATGCTAAAATCTTTTTCTTAATGAAAACCATGTTTTTACTTAAAGATGAATGTGCCAATTTTAAGCCAGAACAGCCCTTGCAGATGATGGATGATGGTTTGTGTCGTGCTGTAATGGCATTAATGCATCAGTAGAGACTCTCAAGAGTGTAAGAGCAGCCCAGAGGTCCCTATAGCCTGGTGCCATCTCCTG
Organism: Dromococcyx pavoninus; assembly: GCA_033558185.1. Classification (NCBI taxonomy): domain Eukaryota; kingdom Metazoa; phylum Chordata; class Aves; order Cuculiformes; family Neomorphidae; genus Dromococcyx; species Dromococcyx pavoninus. The sequence goes on along the minus strand of JAUMJL010000770.1, from coordinate 321,720 downwards.
GAGTTTCTATTACTGGGCTTTTACAAAAGGACTCAAGGAATACAGGATGCATGGACTATTTGGTCCTTAGGCTATGTCCTCCCACGTTCTGCAGCCACCAGTGCAAGAGCTTGCATTTAGATTATTACGCTTTACAGACACCCAGGGGGTTTAACTGCAGTTAATTTGTCTGGTGTGAATGAGTTTAAAGAATTACCTTTGATCTTACTTGTGTTTGTTATTACAATAACATTACAATCTGTTTTACCTCATTATTACTTTTGTACTTTTTAAACCTACTTCCAGATAATTTCATTCTTGTGTTATGAAAACAGTGAATAAATTTTCCATCACTTTCTCATTTTTGCATATGAGTTTTTTAAACTCTTTTGTTACCTCTTTTCCAATTCACTCTTCTTGTATGAAAGCTGTACTAGAACTATATTCTTCTTTATTTTTGCTATGTATGGTTGTATTACACCCCTTTGAAGATAGAATGGTTTGGGTTGGAAGGGACCTCAAAGCCCAGCCAGTTCCACCCCCTGCCACGGCAGGGACACCTCCCACTGGATCAGGGGGCTCCAAGCCCCATCCAACCTGGCCTTGGACACCTCCAGGGATGGGGCAGCCACAGCTTCTCTGGGCAACCTGGGTCAGAGCTTCCCCACCCTCATCATGAAGAATTTCTTCCAAATGTCTAATCTCAATCTTTCCCCTTCCGATTTAAAGCTGTTTCTCCTCGTCTTGTCACTCCATGACCTTGGAAAAAGCCCCTCCCCAGCTTTCCTGGAGCCCCTTTCGAGGCTGCTCTAAGGTCTCCCCAGAGCCTTCTCTTCTCCAGGCTGAACAACCCCAACTCTCCCACCCTGTCCTCACAGCAGAGGGGCTCCAGCCCTCGGATCATCTCCGTGGCCTCCTTTAGACTTCTCTAACAGTTCCATCTCCTTATGTTGGGGATTCCAGAACTGGACAGGGTACTCCATGCAGTAGTCAAGATTGTGGATACACTGTGGATTTATGTTGCATCATAATTACATCCATCTGCCTTGCTCTATATTTTTAGTCTGCTTCTCTTTATCATTCTCTTTGCTTTTAAAACGCTGCTGTGTTCAGATATTCTGAGATTTTACAGAAAAGCAGGACTGGAAGGTGTCTCAAAAGATCATCTGGTGCATGAGTTTGCCTACACCCAGGGCCCAGGACTTTATTGCAAGTACTTTTGTCTACTCTAGAGCTCACAACTGTATATACATGGTGAGAATTGTCTTCCTCTAAAGCTCATAATTATATACATATGGTGAGAATTTTTTTCCCCCGTGTGGATTACATCAACCATACATTGATGACAAATTTTGTAGGTTAGGTGTGTTGCAGATGACAGCCCTAAAGTTTAGTCTCTCATAAGATGCTAATCAAGGCCAGAGAGCAGGAAGGAGAAAGAACAGGTTGCAGGACTGAAAGGTTTGCGTTTCTGTGATAGGAATCTCTGACAATGATATTGTAGATAGGAAATTCTGCTTAAAAGCATTCTGGCTCCTGTTTCGAAGCTGCAGAATGGACACTCAGACCTCAACTCAGTTTTAGAATTCCTGGCAAGAGAGAGCTCCATAAAAATGAGTAAAAAGCTGTAGGGTGAGGGGAATGGAATCATAATAGAAAGATTTCCCCAGTCCTGTGGGTCTGAACACAGCTACTGGTTTGTCACTGAGGCAAAGGGTTGCTAGAGATCTGTAGGAAGCTCATCTGACTGAAAAATCACCTTGCTCTCTCTTCTTCTAGACAAAGTTATTCAGAGATAGACTGTCTCTGAACAAGAGACTCCAGATATATGTTTATACATCCATTTATACACACATTCTTTCTGTCTTTCTGTTTGGGGGCTTACAGGAAAGAAGGGGAGGGGCTCTTTATCAGAGTGCAGGGACAGGATGAGGAGGAATGGTTTTAAGCTGAAAGAAGTAAGATTTAGGTGATATCTTAGGAATAAATATTTTCCTGTGAGGTTGGTGAGGAACTGGCACAGGTTCCCCAGAGAAACCGTGGCTGCCCCATCCCTGGAGCCCCCTGATCCAGTGGGAGGTGTCCCTGCCCATGGCAGGGGGTTGGAACTGAGTGGGCTTTATGGTCCCTTCCACCCCAAACCATTCTGTGATTCTCTGATTCTATAATTTTCTTTACCCTAGCATAATAAAACAGGATTTAAAACTATCTTTATTTTCTGCAAAGGATGGTGGAGACACCTCATTCATTGATGTGTTTTCCCCCTCCTGAGTCCCATCCACAGGGCAGGGCTGCTGGCTGGAGCCTTCTAGGGAAGGACTGTGCTGAAACAAGCAGATTAAAGAGCATGTTTCCCTCTGCAAAGAGGTTTTCATCAAACACTTTCATGTTTATTACCAGCCTCACCCAGGTACTTTTATGACATCTTGTTTCTTGGAGCTTTTCCAGCTTCCTTGGGCCAAGCTCCAGCTGATCACAAAGAACCACAGGAGCATCCAAAGGGATTCAGGTGGATTGCGTACTATGTCAAAGAGCTGGAGAAAGGAGAAGACTTTTTCTCACCCCCTTTCTTTCTTGTTTTTCTCAGGATGCCTTTGAAGCGTTTCACAACGATAAGTCTCTGGTGAAAAAATACTTGAAATCACTGCTAATTGGGGAGTTGGCACCGGATCAACCCAGCTTTGAGACTAATAAAAAAGTAAGTGTCCTGGAATTCCAGCTGTGGGAATGACTTGAGGTTGAGCACGGGAGGAGAAGGAAAATAAGAAGAGCTGGCAGAAAGAGTTTGTGAAGCAGCACACCTGGTACTGTGCCATAGGCTGGGTGGTGGGGAGGGAGCTGGAAGTGGTCACATGTGGAAACATGCAGTGGCCCAGAAACACTAAATCCACACCTGGGTGGAAAGAATGAGCCCCAGAGCCCCCAGTTCTGCCTGGTTCTTCCCACCACAGTGTCTCAGTTACAGAGTGCCACAGGGACGTGGGGATACTGAGATGTGGCATCCAGGTGGGATGGGGACATGGGGATGAGGCACCCAGTTTGGACATGGGGATGTGGGGATGTGGTACACAGGTGGGACATGGGGACATGGTACCCAGGTGGCACAGGGACATGGGGACACTGAGATGTGGCATCCAGGTGGAATGGGGACATGGGGACATGGGATGTGACATCCCTGTGGGATGGGGACATGGGAACATGGGGATGAGGCACCCAGGTGAGACATGGGGATGTGACATCCAGGTGGGATAGGGACATGGGGACATGGAGATGTGGCACCCAGGTGGGACATGGGTATGTGACATCCAGGTGGGATGGGGACAAGGAGGTGTGGTACCCAAGTGGCACAGGGACATGGGGAGAGGGGGACATGGGGACATGGGGATGGGTGGGTGACATCCAGGTGGGATGAGGACATGGAGAGGTGTCACACAGGTGGCACAGGGTCACGGGGACACTGAGATGTGGCATCCAGGTGGGATGAGGACATGGGGACATGGGGATATGGCTCCCAGGTGGGACATGGGGACATGGGCTCGGGGAGACACTGAGATGTGTCACCCAGGTGGCAAAGGGACATGGGGACAGGGGGATATGGGGACACCAAGAGGTGGCATCCCAGTGGGATGGGGTCATGGGGACATGGAGACATGGAGAAATGGTACCCAGGAGGCACAGGGACATGGGGACACTGAGATGTGGCATCCAGGTAGGACAGGGGAACCTGGGGACATGGGGACACTGAGATGTGGTATCCAGGAGGGATGGGGTCATGGGGACATAGGGATGTGGCACCCATGTGGCACAGGGACATGGGGATATGGGGACACTGAGAGGTGGCACCCAGGATGGGGTCACGGGGACATGAGGAGGTGGTACCTAGGTGGCACAGGGAGGTGGGGACCGGGGGTCTGGACACCCATGAGACACGGGGACATAGAGATGTGTCACCCAGGGACATGGGGATGTGGGAACAGGGGGTCTTGGGGACACAGAGATGTGGCTTCCTTGTTGTCCCCCCGTCCCTGTGTCCCCCTTGGTCCCTCTGTGCCAGCTGGGTGCCAACTCTGACAGTATCTCCTCTGACTCCCGTGGCTGCTTTGGGATTCCTTGGTCTGCTGTGTTCCATTTTCAAAGTAAACAGAGCATTAAATACTCCCTTTGCCCACAGAAATCACTTTTAGAGGATTTTCGTGAGCTGCGCTGCACTATTGAGAAGATGGGACTTCTGAAACCAAATTACACCTTCTTCTTCCTGATTTTCCTTCACCTCCTGGTGCTGGATGTTGCCTCCTGGCTCGTGGTCTGGTACTTTGGGATATCCTTAGTGCCTTTTGTCGTTGGCATGGTGCTCTTCACCACTGCTCAGGTAAGATGACAGCGGTTCAACACTGCAGACCTGTTTGGTTCTTCCACGTGGAGAGGATTGATGGAATGTTCATATCCCACTCGTTGCTCTCCTGCCTCTTCCTGTTACCTGGCTGAAGACAACCAGCACGTTCCACACCACATTTTTTTGTCTTGTCTCCAGCAGATCTCATTTTGCTGACAAGCTGCTCACTAGGGGTTGGTGGGGTGTTGCAGAGCTGGTGGTTTCACAAGATGGGATGAGCTGATCTAATCACTTTTGCTAAAGAGGGAATACTCCAATCTCAATCCACTTTTGGCTCTGTGTTCCTGCCTGATGGCTCTGGTGTTTGTTGGGTCCTCTACGAGCCAATTACGCTCACAAGCCCTGGACAGTTTTCTGCTGGGTGGGTAAACTGAATCATAGAAGGGCACAATGAAGTCAGGATCAGTGTGGGAAAGGTGGGAATAAGACTTTGTGGTCCTTAGATGGGAGAAACGGGAGGGTAAGGGGAGGATGAAAGCAAGATTTTCTTAGCATTGAAATCTTGCTCAGACATCCATGGAACAAGTGCAAAATAACTCATTTTTTAAACTAATCTGTTCTACTTACCCAATATCTGCTAAGGCAGGTATTCCTCAAAAAGCATTCTTGTATTTTCATGAGAATATGAAATGCAACAAAGCTGTGGATTTGTAAACTCTTACACTTTCTGTCTGGTTCCTTGGAAATTATGTGTTTGCAATGGGAGCAAAACACTTCCATGCTGTAGCAGTGAAATGAATTGTAGTGATGCTTTGCTGCTTTCCCTTTAGCTGCTACGAGACAAAAATAATATCTGACCCAGGGCAGTTTTAGTGGGCAGTGGCCTGGAAGGAAGTTCTTAGCATTGAGCACGTAGGACAGCAGGCTCCAGGGAGACCTTGGAGCAGCCATCCAGGACTTAAAGGGGGCTACAGGGAAGCTGTGGAGGGGCTCTCTATCAGGGAGTGCAGGGATAGGAGAAGGGGGAACAGTTTTAAGATGAAAAAGGGGAGACTGAGATTAGATTTTAGGAAGAAATGTTTTACTGTAAGGATGGTGAGCACAGGTTGCCCAGGGAAGTTGTGGATGTCCCATCCCTGGAGGTTGGAGCCCCCTGATCCAGTGGGAGGTGTCCCTGCCCATGGCAGAGGGGCTGGAACTGGGTGAGCTTGAAAGTCCCTTCCAACACAAATCATTCCATGACAGCAGGCAGTGTCTGTTCTCCAAACCAGAAGGCAGATGCACTCACACGAGGAAGTTACAGAGACTCCTGAGGCAAATTAATACAGCGCCGCTGCGATTCTGTATCCTCAGTGATCCTTTTGTCTCCCAGATCCAGATGGGCTGGTTCCAACATGATCTGGGGCACTGCTCTGTCTTCAGGAAGCCTAAATGGAATCGACTTCTGCAGATCATAGTGATAAACACTCTTAAGGTAACTGCCTCGTGGTGGGAATACTCTCTAGACAAAGCAATGAATGGGAGCGTCCCTGCATTCAGGGAATATAATCTGTGAGGGAAGTGTAGTGCAGATGTCAATAATAGGTGGATAAATAGTGATGCAATTGTTAATATTGTTCTAATTTGAATCCCTGGTGTTCAACTTTTCCTGCAGGGGTTGCCAGCCAGCTGGTGGAACCACCTGCACAACCAGCACCACGCCAAACCCAACTGCTTCCGCAAAGACCCTGACCTCAACATGCACCCTCTCCTGTTCAGCTTGGGAAAGACACTCTCCATGGAGGTGAGCGTGGGCATGTCTGGAGACACAGAGATTGTAAAGATGGGAAGCTGTAGAGAGAGGTAAAGTAATAACTCAAGTTGAGCCTTTCTGCATAAACTCATGATAGAATCATGGAATCATAAAATGGTTTGGGTTGGAGGGGTTCTTAAAGATCATCCAGTTCCACCCCCACATCATAGGTAGGGACACCTCCCACTGGGTCAGGGGGCTCCAAGCCCCATCCAGCCTGACCTTGGATACCTCCAGGGATGGGGCAGCCACCACTGCTCTGGGCAACCTGGGCCAGGGCCTCCCCACCCTCACGGGAAAAAAATTCTTCCTGATATTTAATCTAATTTCCAAGGTGTGAGTCTCATGGACTGACTGGTTATGATGATGCTTAGGCCATCAGCTCCTGAGAAGCAAAGGGCTATAATCAGTGCTTAAATTCTCTGTGTCACTAGAAGAGTAGGGTAAGTGCCTTGAAGATGGTCCAAAGAAGAAGTCAAGCAGACTGACTAATGCCTTAGTGTTAGGTGGTGTTGGTGATCCTGCAGATAGTGAGTCAGCTCCTCTCTCTGGTTCCTTTTGACTGTGGGAGCTGTTTTGCATCTAAATCCTTCAGGACCACTATAGTAGCTACACACAAAGCACAAGTGTAGCAGATTATTTCTCAATCACAAATGTTATGGCTTTCATAAAAATAAAAACCACGAACAGATGTTCCCTGTCTCTTTAGGATTTCTGATATAATCAAGATAGGAAAGATCTCTTTTATCTTTTCTTTCCCTGGCAATTCCCTTGACTCATGGGGTGATGAAATGGCTTTTTTCTAGATAACCAGCCTCATAAAATAATGTCTCTCTCTCCTTTAACTGATAATATGCATAGAAATTACAGTTCTCCAAGGCAGGTGGAAAAATTCCAGCTCTGCTGTCTCAGAAAACACCTGTTCATACAGTTTAGACAGTTTCTTAGACAGTTTATACAAAACATTTCTTCATAATATCTGACCTAAATCTCCCCTCTTTCAGCTTTTCCCCTTCATCCTGTCCCTGCACTCCCTGATCCAGAGCCCCTCCCCAGCTTTCCTGGAGCCCCTTTCAGCTGGAAAGCTGCTCTAAGGTCTCCCCAGAGCATTTTCTTCAGTAGACTGAACAACTCCAACTCTTTCAGCCTGTAGAGATCACTGGAAACTCCCCCTACAAAAATTCTTGTGAGCATTTTTGTGATTTTTCAGCATTTTTGTGTCCTGCCATAAATTTTAGAATTCTCCTAAGAAAATGACTCTGTTCTGACATCAACACAACATTGATATGTGAATACAGAGGGTCTGATGAAATCAGCTTCTCTCCATTGCTTTGGAACCTCAGTACCTGCTTTTCAAGAAGAGAGGTTGGATTAGAGAAATTATGAGGTAGTTTTCAATGTGTTCATTAGACAGGAATAAGAAAAACCTTGTCAAGGTTCTCAGTTCTCTAACTGGCCCATTGCAATGTCTTTTCATCCTTCAGCTTGGAAAACAGAAGAAGAAGTTCATGCCTTACAACTATCAGCATAAGTATTTCATCTGTGAGTATCTCTGCTTCCTTACAGTGCTGTAAGAACTTCACCTAAAAATCACAACTGTTTCTCCCCCAGCAAATAATCATTTAAAAGAAACTCCCATTGAAATCACAGCTTCAGGACACTTCCTTCACGTTAAAGAGGAGGAAATTGCTCCATCGTATTTCTTTGCTAGGATTATGTCATGTTAGGAATTAGATATGGGTGAATCAAGTGTGAGAATGAATGGGGTGGGAAAAGAAAGAAGAGGTGAGATGAAAAGAGGAAGAGATGATGTAGATGCACAAAAGTTAGTGAAAATGGAAGACAGCAATTTTTCTTCCACTGGAAAGAAGAAGCTTTCTTCTTACAGAAGAATATAGAATCATAGAATTATCTGGGTTGGAAGAGACCTCCAAGATCATCAAGTCCAACCCTTAATCCAACACTATCATGATTACTAGATCATGGCACTAAGTGCCACATCCAGTCTTATTTTAAAACCCTCCAGGGATGGTGAATCCACCCCCTCTCTGGACAGGCCATTCCAATGCCTGGTTACTCGTTCTGTGAGGAACTTTGTTCTGATATCCAGCCTAAACCTTCCCTGGCAGAGTCTGAGCTCGTGCCCTCTTGTTCTGTTGCTGGGAGAAGAGTCCAAACCCCACTTGACCACAACCTCCTTTCAGATAGTTGTGGAGAGCGATGACTCTGTAAAATTTATGATGCAGTGAACTTATAAATGTCTCTCTTCCTTCTTTCCTTCAGTACTGGCCCCACTTGCACTTGTACCCTTCTTTCAGCTGTCCATCTTCTACTTTGCAATCAAGAGGAAGAAGTGGTTGGTAAGCACTGCTGGGGTTGTCTGGAAGACTGTCCAAAAATGTCACCACTCTGGCTTTACTAATCTCCACCTCCGGTAATTGTGGGGCTTAAGATAGAAAAAGCTGACTCCAGGCTTGCTGCAGCAGGAATCACAGAGTCATTAAGGTTGGGAAAGACCTCTAAGGTCATCCAGTCCAACCATCAGCCCAACACCACCATGCCTGCTAAACCATGTCCCCAAGTGATACATCTACACATGTTTGAACACCTCCAGGGATGGAGACTCCACCACTTCTCTGGGAAGCCTATTTCAATGATTGACCACTCTTTTGGTAGAGAAAGCCTTTCTAATATCAAATCTAACCCTCCCCTGATGCAACCTCAGATCATTTCCTCTCATCCTACCACTTGTTACTTGGGAGAAGAGTCCATGCAGTCAACTGGTCCAGGGAGAGAATTTTTATGAGAGGTTTCTTTTAGCCTCTGAGCACCTGAATAAAACTGAACAGAAAACTATTAGATCCAGGCAGAGTGTGATTAGAGGGCAGTTTCCTGGTCTTCAGTTACTGATAGGAAAGTTGGTTCTAAGGGAATATTTCAGGGATGCACTCAACTTGAGGCAGAATGATGATGTGGACGTTATCCTTGATAAGTAAGTGCAACTTTTTTATGCTGCACTTTGTATAAAGAGGAGAGGAGGGAGTTTATCAGCAAAGGCTCATTTTAAATATTTATTTGGGTTTTTTTGTTTCTTGGTTTTGTTTTTTTACAGGACCTGATACTGATTGTGTCTTACAACATCCGAGTCTGTCTCATGTATGTTCCTTTAATGGGATTTAACAACTTCATGGTGTACTACTGGCTGTCCAGGTAACACACAGCATACCCAGAGTCCCCAAATAGTGAGCTTCAATAAATTAAAATTAGTTCCAATCACTTCAATTTTCTCATAAATATGTAGCCAGTCAAGAAGGAACAGCACAACTTCTCAGGAGGGTGGGGATGGTGGCTGCTTGGGTACATCTTCAACTACAAATTTAGTGGTTCTCGAAAGGAACTCCAAAAGTCAGGAGGCAAAGGAATGGAATAGAAAAGGCTGAATTATGTAAAAATGCTCTTTTATTTACAATGAGACTTGGGAAAATGTTTTAACAGTTAATCTGGCTGGGTTTAGAGATATAAGTGTTTCTGTGTTTATCTGCCCAGGTTCCTAGAGAGCACCTGGTTTATTTGGGTCTCACAAATGAATCACATTCCAATGGACATTGATTATGATAAGAACAAAGACTGGGTATCTACTCAGGTGAGAATCTCCTTTCCTCTGAGTCTGCAGTTCTGAATTATAGGACAAAGACAATGTTATTCTCTTGGCTTCAACGCTGTGTCAATGAGGTTTGTCCTTGTTATTCATTAAACAAGAAGCATTTCTAGAGCAGTCTACACATTTAAAACTTTAGCTGAAAAATGTGATGTGTAGGTTAAAAAAAATCTTATTTTTCCACCAAAAGTTTTAAATTTATTTTTCACAACACTTTCCTCTTCCTATTATGAAAAAGCAGCAATGGTAAAACAGTTTCCTTCTTAGGCCAACTAAAGAGAAGCAAATTGAAACTGGATACCTTCGTATTTTTACCCTGTGGGTTACAGGTTTGCAAGATAAATCTGTCAACATTTAAGTGTGAAAAAATGGAATATGTAAATACAACTTTACTCACATAAATCTGTCAAAATTTAAGTATGAAAAAAATGAATATGTAAATACAAGTTTACTCACACCTTTACTGCTTTCAACAGTGCAAACCCACATAGCGTGTTCTTAGCAATTTTCCCTATTTTAAGAGAAAAAGACCCACTCTGATATCCATCTGAGTATTTCTTTGGCCTTTTTCCCTCCCAGGTCCATGCAACGTGCAACGTGAACCAATCTTTGTTCAATGACTGGTTTACCGGACACTTGAACTTCCAAATCGAGCACCAGTGAGTATAATTCTAGGGAGAGGAGTGGGAATAATATGGGACACTTAAAAGTGAGAAAGGCCATGTGGTGTCACATTAAACCACCTCAGCAGACCCTTTGCTCTCTTTCTAGGGGAGGGCAGGGAAGTATTTTGGACAAGAGGAAGAAAGAGCAGTGCAAGCAAAGTCTTTCAATAACTCTCATTCAATCCTGCAGCCTTTTCCCCACGATGCCTCGACACAACTACTGGAAAGCAGCTCCTCTGGTGAAATCCCTTTGTGATAAGCACGGCATTGAGTACAAGAGCAAGACTTTGCTGACAGCCTTTGTAGATATTTTGCAGTAGGTATCAATTAACAAGAGAGGTTTGGACTGTAATAACATTCAATGGAGGGTCGTGGGAAACCATATCCAATCAATGGAGACATTGAGTTTATTTAGTTTTTTGTAAATGCACTTTTGATTTTCAAAATGTTTCAGGGTTCCAAGGATTTTTTTTCTCTTCCTTAAATCTTCTCACCCTATTCCCTGCAGTCAGAATTTTCTATGAGATGTCCATGCAGTTTTCAATCCAATTTTCCATTCACTTCCTTTTAAACCTGAACTACAGTTTCCTTCCCACGAATCTGAATATTGTCTCCCCACAAGTGATTCTTTTTCCTTTCTATTCTTGCAGTTCACTGAAGGATTCTGGGGAGCACTGGCTTGAAGCGTATCTGCACGGGTAGAAACTGGGACACCTCAAAATGAACCTTTCCACCAGACAACTGCTTCAAAGAGTCAACACAGACCAACAGTGTGTGTGTGCTTTCTGGCATAGAAACTAGGGAGCTGGGCAAAGCTAATTTCAGTAAGAATGGATGGGAAAGTGGGTTAAAGATACATTTTTAACTTGTTCCAAACCATGAAACTATATTTTTCCTGCTCTTAAATTCAGCATTTAGAGCCGTGATGAGCTGAGCCTTTAAAGAGGGGAGAAATAGCTCTTGAATCAGCTTAATCAGTTTGCTTCATTAGAGGTGCCAGCCCATTGCTTGAAAGGAAATACTACATAGAGTCAAAGAATCATTGAATGGTTTGAGCTGGAGGGGCATTTAAAGATCATCTGGTTCCAATCCCTCTGCCACGGGCAGGGATATCTTTCATTCAGAAAGATCAGGGTGCTCAAAACCCCGTCCAACCTCATCCTGAATATTCCAGGGGTGAGGCATCCGTGACTTCTCTGGGCAACGTGTTCCAGGGCATCATCATCCTCACAGTAAAGAATTTCTTCCTTCTATTTAGTACCTTTTCCAGTTTAAAACCACTGCCCTTTGTCCAATCACTACAAGTCCTGGCAAAAATGTCTCTCTCCATCTTCCTTGCAAGCCCTCTTTCAGTATCGAAAGGGCGCAATAAGTTCTCCTTCTTAGCGGTCTTGGCTCAGATGATCAGGGAAAATGGGACAAAGCAAACTTCAGGAAGTCAAGACACAATAGGATGGGGAGGATCTTTATGGGGTATTCCAGAATACATAAAATAAATATGCAAAATACAAGATGTCCTGGGATACATCTCCATTTTTAGTGATACACACTACTTGCTGTAACTCCTTGGCTGTTGTGAGTAGCACTGTTCATGGATTGCGTAGGGAGGTAGTTTTATACTTGTAATAGTTTGTCTAAATACAATCCAAAGAACCTGTATAGAATGTATAATTTATATGCATAAATATATATCTATTTTAATGGAGTTTTGGTGACTGTGTTGTGTCTGATTAGCTTTCTCATGTAGACCAGCTTTGAATAAGACCGAGGAGCCAAGGAACTGAGGAGTAGGCCAGGCCTGCCAGGCTGTTTAGGGTAATCTTGCTTTTATTGAGTTTTACATAGACTATTTTTTATCTAAATGCTTACTTCCCGGTGATTCTGAGGACCTGTGGGCATCTACACTGATAATTAGGCAACAAAGTACATTTGTGGCTCTGATTGTACAGCCAGAAAAGGAATTAAATCATAGTTAATTCTGTCATTCCATGCAGGTCTCTTTGGGCCTTGCAAACTTTTCTTCTCTTTAAGTGTCCCTAAGAATGAGCTCCTTTCCTGGAACTCTCTCTTACTGTTTTTGTACCTGGTACTTTGCTGTTTGGCTCCAAGAAGGACCTAACTCCTCCATGCTTATGGTTTACAGCTTCTGGAAGGGTAATGACCACCTGTAGAGAGGCACAACATCTCTCCAAGAACCCTTGGTTTTTGAGAGAGCCACCAAAATGAAGAAGATAGGAGGGGGCCTGTGGAATCATTAAATCATTAAGGTTGGAAAGACCTCTAAGATCATCCAATCCAACTGTCAGCCCAACACCACTGTGCCTACTAAACCATGCCCCAAACTGGAATATCTTCACTGAAAATGTTTGAAACCTTATGGGAAAGGGAAATTGTAAATGGGTGGAGATGAGCATCAAATAAGAGACAGAAGAAATAGAGGATGCATGAAAGAGCAGGGAGATGTGTAGGTGTCAATTAATAGCAGGGATAAAAAGAAGGGGAGAAAAAGCTGAGTGGTGATAATATAGTTATTTGGAAAAGCTAGAATACAGGGAAAATAAAGACATTATAAGAATATCAATAAAGCTCCTCTTCATGACTTGTAGATTGAAAGTCCATACTTGTTTTAGAATGAGTGCAACGGCCTCTGACATATCTTGCTGATTTTATAAAGGAGTGAATGATGATTCAGTGATTACATTTCCTAATATCATTTATATCTAATATACTTCATCAGGAGGCAGTTGAGCCATACTGGCAAAACCTGTATTGTATTGTGGTCACCTAACTGACCGAAACCCACAAAGGCAACAGCACACAAGCAGACAATTTACCAATAAGAGCAAAGACTATGTGGAAGAAAAGTGGTTCTTCTCCTCTACCATTCATATCCACAACTCTACGCTCCAGCTTGCAGTGGACAACCCATTCAATAAAGAAAACATGGAAGATCTTGAAGTTAGGTATTACCATGAACAACATGACCAAGCCACTGATGAGCAACATACACATATTACAAGCTACTGACAACAACAGCCACCTTCTAGGTAGCAAATAACATCAAGCCCAATGCACAAAACAGAAGGAGTTTGGATTTTTTAATTTTTACCTTTGTTCTTTAAGAACATCTCAATTCATTCTTTTTATCTATATTTTTGTTCTGGTTCTGTTCTCGCTATTTCCTAATAACAGCTGAGAGACATCATTGAAAAGGATTAAAAAAGTCATTGCATTGAATGCAGTTTGGAAATTCCTTCTAATTAGTACCAAAACCAATTCTGTGTTCCCAAATCCAAGGTTGGTTAGACTGGTGATACCCAGAAATATGTGCAAGCCTTTAAGTGTTAGTACTGTCCTGAGATGAACGCGGGGATGTCACTGCATGCTCTACTTGGTTATACATAAAGATATTTTTAAATGTCTTGGTGATATAAATATTAAGGATTCCTGTGTTTTTTTACTGGTGAGGCTTGAAAGCTGTGCTATTTAGATCCTGAGTCTCACTGAAATCCTTTAAATACAAGACTGACACTCATAAATCAAACTGATTGTTGTGTTTAGTTAGCATTTGAATGCAGTAATTTTCATTTTAATTGAAATGTTTCAGTCTCTTCAATTTATACATCAGGCTGCTCCGTGTGAATACTTATCTCTTTATCTATTTCACAAAGTTTATTAACAATTAAGCAGGTTTACCTTCATCCAATTGAAGAGATTGGGGTGAGAAGTTGGCAGATCACTTCATTTTGCATTCACACTGAGGTCTCCAATAGCCTCATCTTAATGAGTAATAACTGGGAATAAAAAGTGCTCAGGGAAAGCTTGTTCAAGAGGAAACGTACATGGCAGAGACTAAGAGGATTGAAATACATATTTTGTGATTAAATAGTGTTCTGGAGACTGTAATCTTATCCATCATGGGTTTTGTAAGTGTAATCTTGCCTGAAAGATAATATCTGGAATACCTGGAAGAAACAAGGAAATAGCCTGCAGCCTCCTCTACCCAGATTCTCATAGTAATTCAGCATTTAATTCTAATTGAAATAATGGGGAATAAACTTCTTGGCAGCATCCAACTTGTACATCCAACAGTATTCCCATCCTCAAAGTTCCTTTGCCTTAATTCAGGGATTTAATGTAAGTTTAAATTCATAATTAGTCAGCCTGTCAAATGAAATTGTTTGTTTCGAGGCATTACCTTTCTTAATGGTCAACATTTCAAAGAACACAGAGACTTTAGAGAAAAAACATAATCAAAATCTCAGCCTCTACTAAAACACAGTTTTGAAGAGAAATAAACCCAAAGTCAGTCTCCTGGATGCACCATTTCAGTCACCTTACGGAGAAGAATGAACGTAAGAATGTGTGAATAAAGTTGAATATTTAGGTTATATGAGTGAGAGCCTTTCTGGATTTGAGTGATCAAGGTGAAATGAATATTCCAGAGGGTTCCTAAGACTGCCGTGATGAACTAAACCTCTTATATTCCTTCTCCTTCTATTCCAAACGCCAAGTCCCCTCTTCAGGCCACTGTTCCCTTCACCTCTTCTTCTTGGCTCAGCAGGGTCACCTCTCCCAACAAGCTTCTCTCTCAAATTGGTGATGGACACTCTGAGTCTGCCTCCTTCCCTCTGTTGTCAAACACTTCACACTCTTGATGGTGTTTAGGCTTTTTTAATAAGAAATACAGACAACCTTTTGTAGTAAAAGGAGGAAGAATGCCATAAATCTGTTATTTCTTCTTTGCTTAACTTCCTTCTTCTCATGTTACACAACTCCAGCATTTCCCTTTCACTTCTCAGCTTCACTCTCACTCTCCTCTTGGGTAATTTTAATCATTGCCTCCTTTAACCCTTTTCCATCAACCTCTTTCCCACCTTCAGCTCATGAATATTTCCTGTCTCCTTGTGGTCAGACAGGCTGTCTATCTCAGAGGTCTCTGAGAGCCTGGAAGGATGCTGATTGGTGGCTGTTTGTATGCATAAACAACACCAATGAAGCTGCAGCACTTACAGAGACAGAAAAGGATTATGAAGCTTTGTGGATACGGATAATCTTGGCTGAACAAAGCTGATTCCATGATGAAGGGAGGCATAAAATGTTACATTCACGTTCCTAAAGCTTTTGTTCTTAACTCAGCCTCTGGATTTAGGGAGGCAGCTGGGTAGAGATGCTTTGAGTGAAAGCTGACTGAAAGAGTTTAGAAATAGAAAGTCCAACTCCCTTTTCTACTGATGCTTTGCTCCATGTGGAAGGAGTTCAACTCAGTAACTACCCTCTCTCCTCCCACCAAAGGGTAAAATGATTCCCATAAAAGACTTGTTCAATGATTCCTCTTCACACCTCCCCCTGAAAAAAAAATCAGTGGCATTGCATAAACTCTTAAATAATTGATTGGTGGCCAAGGTGTTTATCACCTGACAATGTATATATACATATATATATAAATAAGAAACAGTTAACCAGAAATACAGACCATATCTACAAGGAATTCTGATGACATATTCCAGTTCACCACCTAAAATGCCATCTCTTCAGGTGTTGCTTACAGCTGGCTCAGTGTGTTCTGCTCTGACTCTAAAGCTCTTTAAACGCTGAGCTATGCTCCTGTGCGTGTACAGAGCTGCCTCAATCCAAGCAATTTTCATCTTATCACCCACCTAAGGGTGGGGCATGTTCACTTTTCCTCTCTGTCATATTCCCTGAGGGACCTGATCCCATAGGCATGGAACAGGTTTGACATATTGGCAGGGCTACGCTTTCCAAAGAACATTTACATTTATTTTCTTTCTAAAACAGAGTTCTATAAGGATCATGAGAGAGACTATGTTAGAGCAATATTCCAGATGGTTGAGTGTCCAAAAAGGGATGCCTGAAGAAGGATATAAAAATGGATTTAAAAGGGATTAATTACAATATCTATTTTATTATCATTTATGGAATGAATAATGGTGAGTTATCCAATGTGGGAAGGAAAATAATAGTGGTTCTGGCTAGAGATTGCTGACTGCAGCATTGAAACAGGCCGAGCAGGGAAGTGATGGAGTCATCATCCCTGGAGAATGTGTAGCTGTGGCACTTCTGGACGTGGTTTAGTAGGCACAATGGTGTTGGGCTCATGGATGGACTGGTTGACCTTAGAGGTCTTTTCCCACCTTAATGATTCAATGATGCTATGATTCCTCTTAGGAATTAGTTATTCCACTCCCACTGACCTACCAGGACTCTTGAAATCCCATCCTCATGCTAGATGTCCCAAGTATCAGTCTAACTGTTCCTTCTGGATCATGAAACAGCCAAAGAAGCTTTGGCTCCTTGCAGTACAAGTGAATTTATCCACCTGCAGCTCCTCATGAAGATTAAAAAGGGTTTATCTTCAGTTTTTAACATTTGTTTGAGTGGGCACTAAAGCTACAAACACCATGAAAAAACCTCCACAGTAATAATAGATATGAAAAAACCATCGTGGTCTGTTTTCTGTGTGATTTTTCCTTCCAGCATGTTTGGAGAACGCACACCCTTACCTATAGTATGGAGCTTATCTAAAAACAGAGAGCTATGCCATTAGAAAAGTGATTTCAGACTGAGAGTCCTTGTAGTGTTTTTCAGACTAAGATTCTGTGTATTATTCCTGTTCTCTCAGGGTGAGCAGAGTCAACCAATTTTGGAATGTGATACCTTACATTCTACAAGGACTTGCTGGGATATCATAAAATGTTTTGGGTTGGAAGGGACCTTAAAGGCCATCCAGTTCCAACCCTCCTGCCATGGGCAGGGACACCTCCCACTGGATCAGGGGGAGAGCAGGCTTGTACTACCCCTAAAAATACACATTATAATAGCTTTAAGGATGTGGGACATGAGCAAGAAGTTTGACATTGCAGCATCCACAACTTGCTCAACGTGTGGACAACAACGTAAGCTTCTTAAGCCTGTGAATAAAAGGTGTGGGCGTGTGAAAATGAGAAAGAGGTTCTCGGGGTACTTTTAAATCCTTTTTAAACTCTGCTTTTTTTTCACTGCCCTTATCAGCTTTTAAATGAAAAGATACCTTCAGTAAGAAGCTGTGACATGCTGACAGCCAGGGAGATAAAACTCAGCCTTCAGTCACCACGGCAACTCCTCATCCACCCATCAAAGCTGTACCTCTCCAATTCAGAGAGAAGGATGTTGTAGGTGCCCATGTCCTTAGTGTGACCTCTGTAGCTCTTTCCTTGTCCACTAATATAGTCACTCCACCATGATTTATTCACTCCTCACTTGCCAGCCTTATATATTACAAATTATTTAATATGGGTTTTTTTACCACTGATGGTCAAAAACTACTATAGACACAAGCAAGACAAAAAAGCTTTGAAATGGCAGCCTGCATTATGGTGAAAATAGTGAATTTTAGTTATCAGGCACTGGAACAACTGCCCAGAGAAGTGGTGGATTCCCCATCCCTGGAGGTATTTAAAAGATGGGTAGACAAGGTGCTCAGGGATATGGTTTAGTAGTGGACAGGTATGGTTAGACTTGATATTTTCCAACCAAATGATTCTATGAAAAGAATTAATTCATATGTGTAGGCCTTTTTTACAGTTTTCTTGACACAAGCTTGCTTTGGAGGTTTTGGAGCACCATGGCTTGTCCTTAGTCTTTGTCTTCTGGCAGGTTTAAACTTGCAGAGGTCACATTCATTCTGATGATTTATAAAACAAAGTTAAATATTAAAACCTTCC
This sequence comes from Dromococcyx pavoninus, assembly GCA_033558185.1. Taxonomy (NCBI): domain Eukaryota; kingdom Metazoa; phylum Chordata; class Aves; order Cuculiformes; family Neomorphidae; genus Dromococcyx; species Dromococcyx pavoninus. Next base: position 303,569 of record JAUMJL010000770.1, on the reverse strand, counting down.
AACTGAAATTGGATTTTTACCCCTGTTTTTTACAACTTTGAAATACAGGGGAAGCCTCCACTTTTTAGAGGTCTCTAACATATGTTGCATGAAGGATGAAAGAGGAGTGACTGAAAGCCTTCAAGTCCAAGGTTGAGTCTCAAGGTGCTGCATGAAGTGTGATTTTATAGCAATATTTGCAGTTGTAAATGTAATTCATGAATGTGAATTTTATTTACTGTGCTGGAAGACTCATAACCAGGATTGTATGCAAGTTAGAAACCCACAGGAATTATTTATTGCACATAATAAGTGGCTGGAATCCTATTGGAAAATGGATCTTCCACTGCCTCTGCCCGGCTGCAGCTAAAACTCTGCATTATTTCCTCCTCAGGTTATCCTTCTTTGCTGGATTCTTTTTCTGCAGCAAACTCCTTATGCTGAGAGGAAGCTCCAGGTGCTCTCTGCCAGCTTGGATAGACTTTGGGAACAGGTGAAAAGGAGTGTCCAGGGTCTGAAGGCAGGTGACTTCTAAATAGAAGCACAAAGTGCTTTTTACCCACAGGATGTTAAGGCAGCACCTTGGGAGGGCATCCTGACTTCTGTGCTCTCTGGCATGAGATGAAATTCAGCTGTGTGTAACAGAAAAAGTGCTGAGGACACTGTTCTCTGTCTCAAATAAGGTGTTCTTTTGCCTGTGACTGACAGCACAACCATCCCTCTAAAACGTGTCCTCTCCGATGAACCACGGGACCTGGTTTCGTGAAAAGTCTCAACTCCTTTTTGTTGCTTTAATCCTTTTAAGTCTCTGTATCATGAGTTCTTCATTTTAACTACATATTTGGTGACTAAAAGCAGTATGTTTTATTTTTAACTGCCATCTCCTTTTCCAGAATGGACTGTTAACTTGCACCCTCGCTACCCTCACCAGTTGAAGATCTCACTATCCCTAGACAGCTCCATTGTGGCTGTAAATACAACCTGTGTCAGTTATCTTGTCACCTTCATCTCTTGCTAATAACACCTTGTGAAAAGATTTACTGCTGGGCTGCTATCTGCAGTTTTATTGCTCCTGGTGTTTTGCCAGTCTTTCTCCCCACAATAAGCTGATTTGATACAAATCCTGGTGGGATATCAACTACTATGCCTGGATTTAGGCAGTTGGACTGTTCCTTTGGGAGATGCCCTTCTCTATAAATGAAGTCCACTGTTTTTTCTTACCACAAGCACCCCCAGAGCCTTTTGTGCAGCAGAGGAGAAGAGATCCTACCAAATTTCTTGCAGATCTATTGAAATGATGCAAAAAGTAGCAGAGATAATCTCAAAGGATGAGTGCAGTGCACTTAACCCTGGCATGAACAACTTGCCCGTTGCCAGCCTAGCCAGGATGGATCATGGGAATAAAACTTGCCCTACATTTTTTTCCTGATTAAAGCATGACTTTGGAAAAAAATCTGTGGAGTGCAATTTCCTTTCCTGCTTCTTCTTCAGAACTGCAATTCTTGTGGAGCAAAAGGCTCCTGGAAAAGGAATACTCTTGATAAGCAAGTTTTTAAAGAATACCTCAGATACTAAAAGCAAGATTGAGGTGTTGCTACCATGTTTCTATAGACTATTTTATCATCTCCCATAAGTGTGTTGTCACTGTTTGGTTGCATGAACCAGGGTGTGTCTTTTGTTCTTCTTGCTCTGGTGTCTCAATCTGCTGACAGCAATATAATTCCTCTTGTCTCTAATAAAAAAAGCCTCTTAACATGTTTCCTGCTGATAGAGTTACCCTGGGGGCAGGGCAAGGTTGCATGGATTTCAAATAAAATCTATGGCAAGGCAATCTGGGGTTGTCTCTGATCATGGAATCATGGAGTGGTTTAGGTTAGAAGGGCCCTTTAAACATGATCTGTTACAATCCCCTCTGACATGAACAGGGACATTTTTCACTAAACCAGGCTGCTCAACCTGACCTTGAAACACTTGAATGATGGGGCATCCAGAAGACTGTCAATCTTTTTTTGTGCCCAGACTACAGAATTTGGTTTGTTAATGTTTATAAGGTAAGAGATCTATAGATGAAGAGAAAAAATAAGCAGTGACTAGAAGCTTCTGCATCTCTACAACAGCAGTATCTGACCATCCCACCCCACAGGTTTTGTTTTTCATCAATTGATCTTCATAATCCTTTTGGGAGCTGGAAAAATGGTATATCCATTATAAAGAGAAAAGTCTCAACACCTGCCTCTGAATGGTTTGAGAGTGCAATGAGTCTTCTATTTTTATAAGAAGACTGTGGTGGAGAAGGTAACACAGTCCTAGTTTCATGCATCACTGAACCCTTTGGGAGAGCAAATGGCCATGTAGATGTGTCAATATGAACAGGAGAGATTCTGGTGTAAACAAGATGAAAATAAATGTAAAATAGCAGGTTAGAAAGAGGTTGGAGGTGTTCGAAGGTGAATGTTTGCACTGGTAAGAGAAATGGGCTCGATCCCTTCTTGCCTGGCTCAGTTCCATGTGGTGGGACTGCCAGGAGAAGATGGTAAGACCTCTTTCTACTTACTGACAACCAGACCCTCCCATTTACATTGCCCTTGGATTCTCCACTGAACACATCTCCAAGCTGAACGTGTCCTTTGGGTCATTGCCCCACGGTTTAGTGTCGTCCCCACCTGTAACTGGGAGCAAACGTGCCTCCTCCAGGTCCTGCCTGGTTCGTGGGCCTCCCACAGCTCAGTGGCAGCCATGGCAATGAGCTCCCCCCAGTGACAAAGACATCAAAATGAAAATGAAATCCGTGCCTGGATTCTACTTTACGTTTTCTAAACCCGAAAGGCAATCCTTAGATATAAAATAAAGAGTTCAGAGTGCTCAATAATTGCAACACAGTTGTCCACGTGATCTCATTTGCTTTGTAGAGATCTAATGTGTGCCTGGGAGAACAGAAACATCTGAGTTAATAATAGATTGATATCGGGACAATTAATAAGAGGAAGGCTAGAGAGCCTCAAGAACTTGATGAGAAAGCTGGAGTCGTTGGGAAGGTCAGAGTAGTATTCAGATTATGAATATGAGCTTTGCATGAGATCACATCTTGCTCATTGGACCAAATTTTGAAGTGGTGGCCTACAGTATTCTGCATTTTTTTGGTCTTTCTCTGGCTCAATACAACTTGAACCATTTGCTGCACAATGACAGCCTTGATAGCAGAGAGGAAAGGACTCCTTTCTGGAAGGGAATGAGCTGAAAAGTGGGGAGACACCAGTTGGAGAGAGTTATTTCACCATTGGTCATAAAATCAGGGGATGGTTTGGGTTGGAAGGGACCTTTAAAGGCCAAACCCCCTACAGTGAGCAGGGACTTCAACCAGAGGAGGTTGCTCAGAGCCCCATTTGACCTGACGTTGAATATTTCCAGGGATGCGGCATCTACAATCTCATAACATCATGATCATTTCTCTATTCTTTTTCTAAGAAAAGGTGAATTATCAGGGTCTTGAGTACACTGAAAGGTCTTAATGGCCCTGGCCAGCCTCACACCCTGACCAGTGTCCCCATGTAAGCTCAGGTCAGGGTGGTCAGTCCCTCCTTGAGCTCAGCTGAGCCTGGCCATGGACCCCATTGATCCTGACCTGTGGACCAGCTTCACAACCACAAACTCTTTCGTGGCTTTTAGGACTGGGTGGAGCCTGGTCACCATCCTAGGCCTGCCCTGCTCACCTCAGGCACTGTGAGACAGGCCCTGGCTGACACTGTCCTGCTGCCTGAGGTTCTTCCATTCTCCTGCTTGTGGAGAGCTGCCCACTTTGGCTGCATCCTGACAGACTACTCAGACCTTGAGTGCCATCTAGGTCTTTCCATGGCTGGCCAAAGCAGCTTCCCAGAGCGTTTGCAGCCTCCTGAACTGACTTGTGTCCTGCTCATTTCACTTAGAATCACAGAAGTTGGAGGACACCCACGAGGATCATTGAGTCCAACTCTCTGCTCCTTGCAGGAGTGCCTAAAACTTAAGTGCACGACTTAAGGGTATTGTCCAGACACTCCCTGAACTTGGTGCCATGGCCTCTTTGCTCCTTGAAGTGCTCGAAGAGGTGGAAGATGCTGGCATGATTTCCAATCGACTAGTTTAGAGGTACAGCCTCTCTCAAGGAGGAAAACAGGAAAGGATTAGGAAAAATAATCCAAGCTTGCCTCCTTGTGGTGCTGTCCCACTGTTACACCTTTAAATGGACTGCTTTTTCCTTTTCCTCTCTGAATTCCTCCCTGTTTGCTGCTGAGACTGGGACAGCTCCGTTCACAACGGATTGTTTAGAGCATCCCTGGCCTTTCAACACTTCAGATGTGATTTTGGAGCCTCTGAACGGCAGCCAATGTTGTTCAGGTAGGACAAAGACAGGATGTTTGGCCTGATAATACCTAGTCCTACAATGCAGAGCTCCTGGACTGAAGCCCTGAGTGCCTCACACAGAAATAGTATCCAAGGAAATACAATGACAATATAAAAATAACTTAATAACTTAATAGTATTCTCCTGGATTACTGCTATTATTTGAATATTAAAAGGTGGTGGGATTGTGACAATTAATTATGCAGCTGGAACTATTCAGCTGAAGCGCTGTTTTGGAGGTAGAAGAAGCCAAATGCTCTTCAGCAAGAGAGTCCAGTAGTATTTAAGAGAGCAGGAAGCCAACAAACATTTAAAATATGGCTAAAATATAAGGAATTTAAGGAATATAAGGAAAGGGGCCTACAGGAAAGATGGGAGGGGCAGGGATAGGATGAGAGAGAACAGTTTTAAGCTGAAAGAGGAGCGATTTAGATTAGATCTTAGGAAGAAATGTTCTCCTGTGAGGGTGGGGAGGCCCTGGCCCAGGTTGCCCAGAGAAGCTGTGGCTGCCCCATCCCTGGAGGTGTTCAAGGCCAGATTGGATGGGGCTTTGAGCAACCTGATCCAGTGGGAGGTGTCCCTGCCCATGGCAGGGGGTTGGAACTGGATGGACTTTAAGGTCTCTTCCAACCCAAACCATTCCATCTTTCTATGATGCTATGAATTGCAGGGAAAGGCTTGGGAAACAGCTAAGGGCTTTTCTCCTTAGACAGCTTCCTCTCATGGATAAAAGAGAACTTCATCCTCTGGCAGTTTTGTGAAAAAATCTTATGCCCAGGGAGGAATGGAACAACATTCTTTGGAACTGGTGGACAAACTCACCAGCAAAGCTCCAACTCGCTTGCCAGGTGCCTCTGATCTTTGGTATCCTTTCAGCAACACACAAACCCATGCACAACCAAAAGTAAAAGCCACAGCAGTCTACACATCGTAAAGATGATTTCTAAATGACACATAAATATCACTCTTCTTAGGCAGAAAAGAACTTTGCAGTCAGAAACTGTAATAACTGCATAGAAAAGAACAACAGGAATATTTGGGTCAGGCTCTGATTCCCAGCCTAAGAAAATGCAGAGCACAGCAAGGCAAATTTGGTACTTCTGGTTTTGAAAGCAGAGTTGTCTTAAAGCCATGATAAAAAAAACCCCACAGTAGTGGGCAGGGAGACCACATGGTGCCAGCTGTGGCCACTTGAAAATACCAGTTTGCAAGTAGCTCATAAAAGGGAGAGAAGATAAGATGAAAACACTAACCTGTTTCAAGCTGGTTCATGAGTATTGAGGAAACCCAGAGATATTCCTCTCAAAGGTGGGTCCCACTTCCTTATGCAGAATAAATGGACCTGTTTTGGAACACATCTAAAATCAAATGCAAAATTCAAGTGACAGGGTTAAACTGAGAGAACAGGGCTTTTTAAAACCTACAAATGTCAACAATATTTAAAAATTAAAAGAACATTTAAGGAATTTAAAAGGAATTGCATTCTTTCCCACTCTCCTACAGCTGCCCCAAGAAAACCTCCCACAGAATCAGGTTGCTCAAAGCCCCATCCAACCTGGCCTTGAACACCTCCAGGGTTGGGGCAGCCACAGCTTCTCTGGGCAACCTGTGCCAGTGTCTCACCATCCTCATCGTAAAGAATTTCTTCCTAATGTCTAATCTAAATCTTCCCCCTTCCAATTTAAAGCTGTTCCCCCTTATTCTATCACTCCAGGCCCTTGGGAAAAGTCCCTCCTCTTCTTTCCTGGAGCCCCTTTCAGTCCTGGGAGGCTGCTCTAAGGTCTCTCTGGAGCTTTCTCTTCTCCAGGCTGAACAACCCCAACTCTCTCAGCCTGTCCTCATAGCAGAGGTTCTCCAGCCCTCAGATCATCTCCGTGGCCTCCTCTGGACTCGCTCCAACAGCTCCATGTCCTTCCAGTGCTGAGAACTCCAGAACTGGACACAGGGCTCCAGGTGTGGTCTCAATGGAGTGGAGAAATGTGGGAGAATCCCCTCCCTCGCCCTGCTGGTCCCACTGCTCTGGATACAGCCATATGTGTTGGGGCAGTTTATGGAGAGCCTAGGATCTAATTATTGCTCCATGTAATATCCTGTGGCACATGAGCACCTGGTGGGACTGACTCCAACAGCCTGGGTTAAAGAAACTCATTCCTTTGCTTCAGTCTGCAGCTCACAAGGCCCTTTTACACCCCCTACAAAAGAAAATGATGTATTTTGTGCCTGACATATTCCCTTTAGTTTCAATTTGATTTAATCACATTGTTCTTAGCCTTTTGTCCCAAGACACCAGGAGATCCTGCCATATAGGAGGTCCTTTTTCAAGATCCAGATCTCCCAGGCACAATCTCAGTTGTGTTTCACATCCAAAAGATGGCACTTGCAGCACTGTGTGTGCCAATACATTGTGGAGTGGTTTGTGTGTCTGGCACCACTGCCTCCTTAGGTTTATAATCTGTGAGGATTCAGAATAAGCTACTAGTGGCTGCCCAGGGCTAGGATTAAACACTTAGCACTCCACTTGAACTCTCAAAGGTGTCCCACAGGCATCATTTAAGGCCTCTGATTTAGACTGGATGTAAGGAAGAAATTTTTTAAAAGGAGAATGGTGAAACCCTGGAAGAGGTAGTGGAGGCCCCATTGCTGGAAACATTGATGGTCAGGTTGGATGGGGCTCTGAGCAACCTGATCTGGTTAAAGATGTCCCTGTTCCTGCAGGAGGGTTGGACTGGATGACCTGTAAAAATCCCTTCCAACCCAAAACATTCTCAGATTCTATGATTTTATGAGATCCACTGATATTCACCACATTGGACAGGCACGAAACACTCAGGAAATGTGTTTTTAAAATGCAACCCATTTCCTCCCAAGGTCCATTTAAAGAAAATACCATACTGGAACCTGGTGTTTATAAGACACAGAAGAAAAATCATCCCATCTAGTTAACCTATAAACCAAGGAGGTAGAACTGCAAAGGAATGAGGTGCAGCCCAGAGCCTGAGGCTCAGTGAAGGACACACTCTATAAACTCTGATTCTTGTCACACAGGATGCAATTATCAGGCAGCCCATTAGGCTTGGCTGACAACACAAAAGGCACAAAAGGAGGGGTTATTTACAGGGAAGCTCACAGTATCCCTTCTCTCCATGTGGCAGCTGTCCAGGGAATCCCAGGAACTGGGAGATGGGATTCTTCAGATGAGAAGAAAACTCACCTTAAGTCCACATTAATCACCTGTTCTTTATTCTTACCAGGCTTTATAATTTTCCCAGTTCCCTTTTTGAGTCTGATAATAGCTTTCCCTACCTCAGTAACTATGCCTGCCTCAGTTGTAACATTTCTTTATCTTTCAAGGATGCCTTTTTGGCTTTTTAGGAAAACCTTTTTACCTTCAGTTTTGCTTAAGTAGTTTTAAATTATGTATACTCTGAATAAAGCCCTGTGAACAGTTTCTCTTTGTTATCCTTTACTGACTCGTAATTTGTAAAAGCCAAAGTAAAAATCAAGTGGTAAAAGTTAATCTCCTGTGGTTTTGGCAATTTCTCTTTCAATAACATGAGCCAGCTTTAAATGAAGGGCAGAAAATAGTCTTCTAACAAAAATAAATAAGCATGGAATAATCTAGTAAACACAAATAATAAGTGAGGACAGGTTCTTAGGCTTTGAGCAACTCCGCATCTACATCAAATAATTAGATTCATGACAGAACTGATCTGATGACATCAGAAAAGGAAAATAAAATGCTGTGCAGCTGCTCTATGGAAGTTATGCAGGGATTGTGCAAGTGAATATGAAAGTATTTGTCATAACTTATGAATATTTTTCCTAATGACTGTTTGAGACGTGTCAGACTTTCCATCCCATGTTCCTTACGCGAAGAATAAACTGTGGATACAATAGCTCACATTTAAGCTTTGTCAGAAAGACCCTGACAGCACATCCATTAAATTAAAAATTTGAAGACAGGAGGTGTTCAATTACATTTATAAATACAATGAATAATTTTAACCTTATGGATTCTTCAAGTATTGATTTTGGAGAAGACAATTAGAAGTTCTGTTTGACAAAAAGAAACTTCAATTATGACTAAGTAGGACATGGAAAACTTTGATCTTACCCAGATTTTTGGGAGTCCAACTGCACTATTTTAGTGAAAAAATTAGCTAAACAAAGTGCAAATGTCTGTTTTCTGTCTGAACACAAACAACAAGATTTTCCACCCTTGGATGAAGATGTTTCTAATATAAAAACCTTCTTGAAGGAGGTACCACAATGCGACAGTCACTTACTCACACTCAACTACTTAACACCACTTATATATGTTTATTGAACTATATTATCTGTTCTTTGCATGTTGGACCACTACACTTGTCTTCTAATTTAATTATAATTATAACACTATTTTTATGGTCCTTTATCAATGTGTAAGAAGCTCTTATTGTTGTACACACATACATATTGTTGTTACTTCTCTCAAGTAATAAGTGACAGGAGGAGAAGAAATGGCCTCAAATTGCACCAAGGGAGGTTTAGATTGGATATTAGAAGAAAGTTCTTTACCAAAAGAGTGATAAATCTTCAGAGCAGGCTGCCCAGGGCAGTGATGGAGTCTCCTTCCCTGGAGAGGTTCAAAAATCCTGTAGCACTCTGGGACATGGTTTAGCAGGCACAGTGGGGTTGGGCTGAGGGCTGGACTGGGTGATCTTAGAGGTCTTTTCCAACCTTAATGATTCTCTGATTCAATATTAAAAGGCACAGATGAGCCTGACTTATCTGTGATTTACATAGCATTGATTGTTTGAGTTGTAGCCTTGTTTTACAACACTGAAATTGCAGTTAATAAATCCACATCATTCCCAGAGCCAGCTGTATTGGGGACATGAGGTTGGCATGTACCCTACACCTATGCCATCTATCCAAATCCACATTTCCAAATGCAACTGCAATCCAAGGTCTCTGTTAACCTAACAAACTCTGGCAAGCAAGCAACATTTGTGTGGCTTGGATAGCATAAAAGCTAGAATTAACTTCCTATTTCTGCTTCTTTCCCCTTAGTGGGGAAGTAAAAGTGAGAAGATGCTAAAAGAAAGGATGAGTTGTGATGAAATATGGATCCAGCCACTTCAGGTGAAATAAGGCAATTAGGTAACGCAGGCACAAGTTGTGTAAGGAACCAGTCCAGCTACAAAATATAGATCCTCCCTCTTAATCTTGATTATGGTTCCTAAGTGACAGAATGAATTATATGGACCTGCTTTGCTCCCCCTCCTTTCCCTCAAATAAAAGGGACCAAATTGTTCTCACAGAGTGAGTGGGTGTCTGGGCTTTTGTAAGACAATTTTGAGGTGCAATGCACCAATTCTCAATTGGGATTGGTTGAATAATTTTACTGTGATTTTAATGTTCTACCTCCTTTGGGGAGAACAAGGAAGAATAATGTAGACTCACTACTGAAGGTGAGGGATGATGAATGCACATTGGTGATTGTAGGAGAGTAATTCTGCAAAAGGCTATTTTAATTGTTTGATTTTCCATTTCATAGAATCATGGAATGGGTTGGGTTGGAAGGGACCTTAAAGATCATCCAGTTCCAACCTCCCTGCCACGGGCAGGGACACCTCCCACTGGATCAGGGGACTCCAAGCCCCATCCAACCTGGCCTTCAACACCTCCAGGGATGGGGCAGCCACAGCTTCTCTGGACAACCTGGGCCAGGGCCTCCCCACCCTCACAGGAGAACATTTCTTCCTAAGATCTCACGTAAATCTCCTCTCTTTCAGCTTAAACCATTCCTCCTCATCTCATCCCTGCACTCCCTGATAAAGAGCCCCTCCCCAGCTTTCCTGTAGGCCCTCTTTCAGTCCTGGGAGACTGCTCTTAAGGTCTCTTGGGGAGCCTTCTCTTCTCCAGGCTGAAGAACCTTAACTCCCTCAGCCTGTCCTCATATGGAAGGGGCTCCAGCCCTCGGATCATCTTCATGGCCTCCTCTGGACTCACTCCAACAGACTCAACAGCTATTTCAATTGCTTCTGCAGACATTTTCCTGAAAATTCTTTCAATATCTCAAAATAAGCAAAAAACAGTGATAAGAGTTGAAAGTACAATTCCTGAAAGAGCTCTGTTATTTCACCTATGAAAGAGAAGAGAGGTAACTTGGTCACTGTCCATAACAAATGAAAGAAAAACTGAGTAGATCTCAAGTGCTTCATTTTTCTTGAAACCTCAAACTTGTGCTGCCTCCAGCAATGACTGTTCAGAAAAAAAAGCTTTATCAGCCCTAACATTAAAGGACCCAATAATTAGGACTCACCTTGCTTAGCTTTACGAAGCTAAGCATCAAGTCTCAGCTGGTGTCTAGGTTCTCTTGTCTGTGAAGCAAGATAACCATCTCTTGATGTAATTTATCTTGTCCATTTTCTCAAATCATTGCAGGGAAAGAATAAATAAATCATTTAGATCATGCATTTTTAGACAGGTAAAGCTACCTGAAGGACTTCATTCGTTGTATCTGAATTATCCTGACGTGTGCATCATCCTTTTTGAGACAGAGAGGTGCCATGGAGCACGTTCTGTATCTGCATCATCATAGAGAGAAGCCTTCTGATACCAGAGAGCTCTGTTCACTACATGAACACTGAATAACAGGTTTAAATTCACTCAAAGTTTATACTGAAGATAATGTTCATTCTGTAACTGATATAATCCACTTGAAATTAATTGAGATATAGTGAAAATATTGATGAGTTAAAACCACTTAGGTCTACTGCTGCCTTTAAGTCTTTGTTTTCTTGTTAGAATTTTGTAACCACATCTTTCCACACTTGGTTTTCGTTTTCAGGTCACTCCTATGGGGAATTCCTCAGGCAGTGCAGGGATAGGATGAGGGAGAATGGTTTTAAGATGAAAGAGGGGAGAACGAGATGAGATCTTAAGAAGAAATGTTCTCCTGTGAGGGTGGGGAGGCCCTGGCCCAGGTTGCCCAGAGCAGTGGCGGCTGCCCCATCCCTGGAGGTGTTCAAGGCCAGGTTGGATGGGGCTTGGAGCCCCCTGATCCAGTGGGAGGTGTCCCTGCCCATGGCAGGGGGTGGAACTGGATGGGCTTTGAGGTCTCTTCCAACCCAAACTATTCCATGATTCTATGAAATTTTTTCATGATGTTTCCAGTACTTTTCTCCAAATAAAAACTCAAGAACCAATATGGCAGTGATTTATACACATATTTTGTAGAACAACATGACTTCCACCTGCTCCTTGTAGGTGCAAAGAAACACTCCATTTGCTCTCACTGGTAAAGTGCTTAAAGAGAGGAAGTACCTTTCATGAGATCTAGTGAAAGAAGCACATCATGCCCATATTGTTATAGAATTGACTTCCCAAGAAGCTGATTTCTGGTGTTGTGTAAGGTGTTTTCACCTCCTATTTGACGTGACTTGCCTGTACCTGTCGACATTCCTCAGATAGGAAGGCTGGGTGGATCTTTGCCTTGTACAAATTGTAATAACCAGTTTTCTCCAAATGCTAATGCAGACAAGGCTTTCTGCAGAAGGCACTAGTGAGACTGTGCAGAGTGTGGACACAATCCATGTGCAGGAAATCATCCTGGTTGCCTCATCTCTTGAAATTCACAGTTCTTGTCCTATATAGGGAAAAAAAAGAGGGTGCACTGGCATATATGTAAGAATATCCCTCTCTTTGTCTTCCTTTCCAGGGGAATACGTGCACTAACTGTGGACACTGCCACAAGATTCTCTCAAGATTTGCTTTAAGGACACGAGTGATTTCAGGTTTTTCTGCACTTCCCTAACCTTGCCACTGGTGTGATGGCAGCACAATTACTGCCCTTACAAAGCAGGGTAGTACTGCTGGCTCACACTGATGATGAGCCAGCAAGGTCCCCTCGTGGCCAAGAAGGCCAAGAGTGTAGCAAGCAGGTCAAGGGAGGTTCTCCTCTCCCTCTGATCTGCCCTAGTGAGGCTCTGTCTGGATTCTTGTGTTCTGAGCTCCCCAGCTCCAGAAAGACAAGGAACTACTGTAAAGAGTCCAGCAGAGCAGGGCTGGAGCATCTCTTTTAGGAGTTAAGGCTGAGAGACCTCGGTCTGTTTAGCCTGGACAAGAGAAGACTGAGAGGGGATCTCATCAATGCTGATCAATATCTAAGGGAGGATTGGGACAGACTCTTCCCAATGATGCCCAGTGACAGGACAAGGGTCAACGGGCACGAACTGGAGCATGGGAAGATCCACCTCAACATGGAGAAAAACTTCTTTACTGTGAGGATGGCAGAGCACTGGAACAAACAGACTGTGCAGGGATGGTGTGGAATCGCCTTCTCTGGAGGTTTTCAAACCCCACCTGGATGCACTCCTATGAAACATGTTGCAGGTGACCCTGCTTTAGCAGAGAGGTTGGACTGGATGATCTCCAGAGGTTCTTTCCAACCCCAACCATTCTATGATCCTGGGAAGTCTCTCTGCTGACCTTCCATCACCAGTGAGAACCATGTCTCACTTTCTAGGCCATATAATTTGATTTTGGTCCTTTCCTTTCATAATCCCAAAGTCTTGTTAAAACAGATTTAGACTTGCTAGGCTGTTTCTTTGGCCTTTTCCAAATATTGTCCTCATCAGAGCATCACTTTCTGAAGTTTAGAAAAGGAAGTAGCTATGGTTATGACACATTTCAGAAAAACAAGAACTAAGAAATTAAGAAGTATGCAATAACAAACACTCTTGATGCTCTGATACAGGAAGATCTAACACTTTTGAAGGGATTTCAGCCTCTCTCTGACCATTTTTGTCCAGAGGACAGTGTTACCCTTTCAAACACTCAGCCATTACTTCTGTCTGTGCTGGTTTACATAAAATCATAGAATCATTAAGGCTGGAAAAGACCTCTAAGCTCATCCAGTCCAACCATCAGCCCAACACCACCGTGCCTGCTAAACCATGTCCTGGAGTGATGTCTACATGTTTTTTGAACACCTCCAGGGAAGGAGACTTCACCACTTCCCTGGGCAGCTTGTTCCAATGCTATATTACATCAATTAGCAGGAAACAGTGATTCTCTCACTCTGGAAATGACCCAGAGTAAAGGAGTTGTAATTTGATCTGGGTGTTTGATGGTAGCAAGGTAAAAGGGTAGTGCCAGAATCCTAGTCAAGAGACTAAAAGGATCCAGATTTTAAGACAGTGTAGTAAACTTTATGGGGCAAGCTATGACCACACAAAATGGAATCCCCCACTCCAAGTCTCACTGCCCTGGCCAGGGAGAGCCTAACTCTTAACACAGGCAGTTAATTGATGTTAGACACTTAAAATTAGGTATGAAAAGTCTAGATCTAAATATTTGGCCTTGTAGGGAAAATGAAGACAAATTCTGTTCACTGCAACTGTAAAGTAAACTAAGAGTGTCTGTGGGGGGAGAGAGGGGGAAGAGAGGGACCGGTAGATTAGGGCAGTATTTAAATAATGTAAAGATCTGGGCAAAAGCTTAACTATGTTTTCAGTTCTTCATGTAACTCAGTTTGAAACACTTTGTTTCCTGATTTTCAGGTGTTTGGGTTTGTAGAAGAGCTGTTCTCTAAATAGAACAGGATAAGGAGGGAAAGATGTAAACCGATGAAGCTTTCAGTTGCTGAATTTCCTACTTGCTGTTCTACTAAGAGAGTGATGCTTCCTGTGGGAGTAAGTGACTGTGCATTTAATTTTACATGTAGGTTTTATTAGAGGTGCTATGTGATTCTTCATAATGCCTTCCCTTTCTGTCTTCTGCTGTAAGAGCAGGGTAATTGCCATCACACCTCATAAAGTTCATGAGTTCCCCAGTAACGTTACGCAGCAACTTTATGAGTACAAAGGTCTCCATAACTTTTGTATCCAGCATCTTTCTCAGCTTATCTTCCATTTATCCTATTATTTATAGAATCATCTGGTTGGGAAAGACCTCTGAGATCATCAGTTCCATCCATCCCTGTCCACTACTAAACCATGTCCCTAAGAAGCTCATCAACCTGTCTTTTAAACACCTCCAAGGATGGTGACTCAACCCTCCCTGGGCAGCCTCTGCCAGGGCCTGAGAACCCTTTCAGTGAAGAAATTTTTCCTAATATCCAGTCTAAACCCGCCCTGGTGCAACCTGTGGCCCTTTTCTCTTGTCCTATCACTTGTCCCTTGGGAGCAGAGCCCAACAGCCACCTCACCACAGCCTCCTTTCAGATAGTTGTAGACAGTGATGAGGTCTCCCCTCAGCCTCCTCTTCTCCAGGCTGAACAACCCCAGTTCTCTCAGCCTCTCCTCATAGGACTTGTTCTCCAGCCCCTTCCCCAGCTTCATTCCCTTCTCTGGACACGCTCCAACACTTCAAGGGTCTTCTTGGAGTGAGGGGCCCAAAACTGACCCCAGTACTCAAGGTGTGGCCTCACCAGTGCTGAGTACAGGGGCACAATCCCTGCCCTGGTCCCGCTGGCCACACTGTTTCTGATACAGGCCAAGATGCCACTGGCCTCTTTATTCCATGTTAACACACCCAGGAATCAAAATGTTCAGTAAATTCCTGTTTTCTTTGCTGTGTTGCCTAAATTGGAGACAATCCTGAAAAATTAAGTCAGTTTGGCTACTGACTGAGCTATTCTTCTCCACTTGCAACATGGAATAGTAATTCCCACAAACTACTGTCTCACAAAGGATGTACATCCTCTGTATATTTTGTTCCTCTCTTCCCTATTCTTGTGAGATAGTATTCATAGCTTGGCTCAAGTGACTTTCAAAGATGTTTTCAGTTTCCATGGCTCTGGGAAGATTCTCCCTCATCTTGACACTCTTGCCTGCCTTGTTCAGACATGCAGAGCCACATACTTAGTGCCTCCTCAGCACTGAATTTGAGTCAGGGAACTTCTGGGATGATTTAGATAGAAGAATGGTCATTTTCTGCTTTGAAAAGCAAGTTGGAATGAAGTAAATAGAAAAAATGCAAGGTTTCTTAAGGGTTTAAGTTGTTAAAAGTCAGGAAAAGCTGGTGGGAGAATGTTCCCATATGTTTCCTTAATTTCTTCAAGAGGTTAAGGCATCCACCCCCTGACTGTGTGTGCAGCTATTACCAAAACAGGGCATAACCAGCTGTCCCAGCCAAAAAGGGTGTAACATGGTATGACAGAAAAGAGATTGTATCACTCTTTCTATTCAGCAAGTCTGTGCTGCAGATGTTGACTCATGGGCTGCTGCTTTTTGGGGGGCAGAAGATAAGATCTGTTGTTATGAAAGAAGACCTTACATCATATGAAGATGCAAGGATACAGTTCTGTCAATGATGGGGACAGACTTCTTAGCAAGGCCTGTTGGGACAGGACAAGGAGTAATGGTTTTGAACTAAGAGAGGGAAGATTTAGACTGGATAGAAGGAAGCAATTTGTTGCACTGAAGGTGGTGAAAGGCTGGCCCAGGTTGCCCAGGGAGGTGGTGGAGACCCCACCCCTGGAAACATTCAAGGTCAGGTTGGATGGGGCTTTGAGCAACCTGATCTGGTTAAAGATGTCCCTGCTCCTGCAATGGGGGTTGGACTGCATGACCTGCCAAGGTCCCTTCCAACCCAAAGCACTCTCTGATTCTGTGCCACCCTTTCTCTCACACTGTAAAACCCTGCAGCTGTGTTTCAGCATCGCTATCCCTGCAAACCAAGCAGCCACACCACAACTCTCTCACGTGACCACCGTGAGAGGGGAGCAGCAACAAGTTTCTAGGCATGAACATAAGAAATCTTTCAGTCAGAATACAGTGAGATTTTTCCTCTGAACTTACAGCTTTTCTTTGTCTCCTTGCTGACCTCCACAAGGTTACGTTATTTAATCTTCCAGAAAGAGAAAGACCTTTGCCTGTGTCATTTGAAGGACCTCTCAACACAGTGCTACTTAATTAGTGGAACACACCTAAATGAGGGCTGGAGCATCTCTCCTTTGAGGATAAACTGAGAGAGTTGGGGTTGTTCAGCCTGGAGAGCTCTGGAAAGCCTTTACAGCAGCCTTCCAATACTTAACAGGGGGCAACAGGAATGATGGGGAGGGTCTCTTTATCAAGGAGTGCAGGAATAGGATGAAGGGGAATGGTTTTAAACTAAGGGAGGGTAGATTTAGACTGGATATAAGGAAGAAATGTTTTAAAAGGAGAGTGATGAAACACTGGAACTGGTATCCCATGGATGTAGTGGAAGCCCCACCCCTGGAAACACTCAAAGTCAGGTTGGATGAGAAACCTGGTGGGGTTAAAAATGCCCCTGCACCAGTGGTGGGGTTGGACTCGATAAGCTGTAAAGGTCCCTCTCAACTCAAAACATTCCATGATTCTATGAATAATGGGAAACATCTGGAAAGAATATAGTCAGCATCAGCTCTGTGCCACATCAGCTTCCCCACTGAAACACTATTTATCAGAGCTCTGCACTCCTGCATCTTTCCCAGAGCAGTTCAGGACCACAAACAAAGTGCAGTAAAGAATTTCTAATGATTTACTAAAGGCTCTTGCCAGCAGTGTTACTGCTCCAACCATGTGACTCTGCTGTGTGGCTCTAGAGAAAGCAGTTGGATTATGCTACATGCCACTGGACATCCCTTCCCTAAAACATGAATTTAAATCTATAGCAGAAAAGGGAATGTCCATGGTCATCATGTAGGCCTAGGAAACAACAACAGCTGCAATGAACTGGAGGGGAAAAGGGATCAGCATGTTAGGATCTGGGTTTTATGCATAGGGTGAGTCACCTGGAAGGATTTTTGCAGTGTTCCTGTAATCAACTTTCATGAAAGCTATAAAGAGTTCAAGAGGTGTTCTGTTACACTTTTATATGAGTCCATTGCTGTTTACATTTGTCAACTTGCTCAGTGAGCACGGAAAATGATGGGGTATTCAAAATTTGTCAGGGCAATGGTCTCACTACTCTTCTTGTTAAAAGCAAATTCTTCCTTATGTTCAACCTAAATCCATTCTCTTTCAGTTTAAAACTGTTGCCCCTTTTCCTGTCACTACTGGCCTTGGTAAAATGTCTCCCTGCATCTTTATTCTGAGCCCTCTTCACAGACTGAAAGGCCGTGGACAACATCCTGGTGCACTTGCTGATAGAAGTCACCCTTGGGTTCCTAACACTGTGAGATGAGGTCAGCAGAGGTGCAGAAAGACTAAAGCACATTTTGGGTGTCAGCAGTTAGCATGAAGCTGTACAGATATGTGTTCTAGAACACCCCAAACCCTTTTAGACCCATGCAAAGTGCAGTGTCTTATCCATAGCATCGTTTTGGTTGAACAATCCCACATCCAAAGCCCTCTGTAAAACATCAGGACCTTTTCAAGTCCCTGGCATGGAAGCTTTTCCTTCTTGTTGCTGTAAACCCCAAGAAGTATCCCTGATCCTGCTTCTCAATCCTCTAATGTGTTGCACCACATGAGCAAGAAGAATCAGAAAAGGAAAGGAAGGAACAGGAGTTACAGGTTGCAAATAATTACTTATGGATACAACTTGTGTTCTCCTCCTACATATTGCATTTTCAGAAATCATGCTTTATTTGATTTATTCATATTTTGTTATGGTTTACTCAATTAGCACTTCTCTTTGGGTTTGTGTGTGTGTGCTCTTTTCAGAGGTGCCTCTTTATGGAGATTTTGGGGCTGGCTGCTCTGATTATACCCCTCACTGTTGAAATTCATAGCATCAGCCATTACTGAAATTGTTATTGCTGCCCACACAACTGTAATGAGAAAGGAACCCATTAGAAAGATTCTCCTGGCCTACAATAACAAAGGAAGCAGCCTAAGCAATCCAATAAATTGTTTTTCTACAAGTCCAAGGGAGCAAACAGGGAAGGTACACTGAGTCTAATACGCTTCTCATCAGGCAAATCAACACCTTGGCTTCTTTCTTGCTGTCCACCACAACTCAAAATATTTTTCAGAGGCAAATTGTTGCAAATATATTGGCAGTTGCCCCTTCGGCCAGGATTAAAAGTACAGGCCTCTGCCACTAAATATTATCTGAGCAGACAGGGACACACTCAATGTAAAGCATGGCAGGAATGCCAGCACCACAAAGCCTTGATCATAGAATGGTTTGGGTTTGAAGGGACCTTAAAGATTGTAGGTCAGTTCCAATTCTTCTCTCCTCCCCTCCCCTCCCCTCCCCTCCCCTCCCCTCCCCTCCCCTCCCCTCCCCTCCCCTCCCCTCCCCTCCCCTTCCCTCCCCTTCCCTTCCCTTCCCTTCCCTTCCCTTCCCTTCCCTTCCCTTCCCTTCCCTTCCCTTCCCTTCCCTTCCCTTCCCTTCCCTTCCCTTCCCTTCCCTTCCCTTCCCTTCCCTTCCCTTCCCTTCCCTGTGGCATGCAGAAAGGGTTCTAATAAAGTTTCTCTGAGAGTCAGCAAATATATTAACCACTTACAGGTGGGAACAGCTCAGTTTGGAGAAATCAATGTTGAGATTTTAACCTGCATACAAATCCATTTAGCCCTGCCCCAGACCTTTTTGTTGCTCATTTAGGCTCGATGATACACATATTAACACAAGAGTTCCAGAAGGGACCATAATGCACATTTGGTCCACTTCACCCTGGTACAAGGAAAGGGAGAATGGGTTATAGAGCATAAAAACATGGGACATGTGAGAGAACAAGTGGATATCAAGTCATAATTTGATTTTTATCTTATCAGCTGAGATCTTTTATTGTGAAGAGCCAGACTGCAAAACATCAAAGCAGAGACCTGCAATACTGGAAATGTCTAAGTTTAGCTTAGTAGGTGTTCCAGTAAAAAACTGAGTAGTTGGTAACTTGGTGTAATAGCTGTTGTTCAAATTAATGAACTCTCTGTTACCAAATGTATTGTTCCATTGTAAACACTGGTTGACACAATCACAATTATCACTATCATCAGCTTTTCTATTAGAGTGATGTCTACAAGCTGATACAGTTGTACTGCCATGAGTGCCACACAACCCATGGAACAGTTCCTTCTCTGAATGGGTTGTGCAGCTCATTCCTGACTAATTAAAGCTTCAGTTATCCAAAGGTTTGACATACAACCACGAAAGGATTTAATAGCCTGGCTACCAGTTTAGGTGACTGAAGGCAGTTCCTAAAATCAAAAGCTGTTGCACATCTCCCAGAATTTCCAGGTCCTCTGTCCTCACTGAAGTTCCCAGACACTGGTTTCTGAATCATGCACAGAAGTTGTTTGGGGTTATTATTGACCTCACCTGTGGAAACCTAAATGCACACACCTGCCTCACCCAAGAGTGTACTGGGGGCAGCTGAGCTGTTGGGTGCTTAGGACACTAAAATCCTTGGGGAAAAACCCCTTCCCCTGCCTGTCTTACTGATCCAGTGGCAGCTGCAGCTTTACATCAAAGATGACAGGAAAATAAGGTGATTTTATCTTTTATTCAGCAATCTGTGATTCACTGAATATTTTACCTAAAATATCAAGGGGTTTGAATTTATCTTGTGTATTGCTAGACTGCCCTGGCCATCTGAGGATCCTCAGGTGGAGAACAAGATGAAAAGGAATCTCTCAGTGATGTTGTTAAAGCCATTTAACTTTGTGCAGGGTTTCAGGATCACAAAAAGCAGCTAAGGAGGCATGAAGGTAGGACGGGGGAGGCTGAATTCTTCCTCTGAATGTTCAATGTTGAGTGTTAAGTGTAGGAGGGGAGTTAAAGGAACAAGTTCTGCTGTATTCCCAAAGGTGTGGACTGGAGATTGCTTATCTCAAATATTGTGAAAACCTATTCTGTTAAAAAGTACCCAATGTGAGCCTAAGGGATGGAAAGGCTCAGGAAGGAGAAGGAAAAGGTGTTTTCTGAATGATAGGGAAGAAGCAAAGAAACAGATTGATTATAATGACTATTAAACTTCTTTTAAAGGCATTTTATTTCAGTGGGAGCTGGGCTGAGAAATCAACTTCAGTCTTCTCACGTATTCTCATAAGCAACTGAACTATAATAACTATATGAGATTTCTCCTTGCTCTTTGGATCAGAATTAGCCTGAAATTATTATTATCAAGTGAGAACTGTACTGGCTCAGGCAGCCTTAAAAGCAAATGAGCACTGAGGAACAAAATTCACAAGTAGATTTGCAATAAATATTACAGATGTATAGGAATTAATCCAAATTAAATGCTGTAACTGATTAAGAGATAGTCACTCAGGCAAATTAATTTCAGCTTTGATCACATGCTTTGTAAACTCTCTCCTAATTGTGTGTTGCTCTGTCTGGGCTGATGCTGGTGTGGGTTTTAACATCTGTTTTTATATAGACTAAATAAACTATTGACTTAGCCATAGTTTTATATTTTCCATTGTTTATGGTCTGCTGTGATAAAAGAAAATTATGTGAGTGCTGTGACTGTTTTAGAAAGGTAAGAAAAGCAGAACTGTTTTTTGTAATTAATACTAGTTTCCTGGAATCCCCAATCCAAGAGTTTATTTAATAATTTTACAAACAAGAAGAGGGCAGGGAGAGTGGAAGAAAAAGCAATTTCACAGCCTACCATCAGAACCTGGGGTAACATTTGGCTTGTGCCACCCCAGGCTTACCCAAGGTAACAGAAGCACCAAGTGCAGAAGATTATTACTGTAAAAGGCACTGTGAAATCCTCCCCCTCCCTGCTCCATTCTTGCTATGAATGCTGGAGAACTGGAAATACAGAAATAAGTGGTTTCATCGGGTTCTAAATATAATGCTGAGTTCTTAAGAAATTGGCTTGTGTTTTGGTTTTTTGACATCAGGCATAAGAATGTGTGTAATCAGTGTTCCTTCCAAAGGGATTCATGGACTGCAGCATCTAAACTAGAATCATGGAATGTTTGAGGTTGGAAAAGACCTCTCAGCTCATCCAGTCC
The DNA here is from genome assembly GCA_033558185.1 of Dromococcyx pavoninus. Taxonomy (NCBI): domain Eukaryota; kingdom Metazoa; phylum Chordata; class Aves; order Cuculiformes; family Neomorphidae; genus Dromococcyx; species Dromococcyx pavoninus. The sequence goes on along the minus strand of JAUMJL010000770.1, from coordinate 282,348 downwards.
AACCCCACCGTGCCAGCTAAACCACGTCCCAAAGTGCCACATCCACACGCTTTTTGAACATCTCCAGGGATGGAGACTCCACCACTGCCCCGGGCAGCCTCTGCCAGGGCTTCACCACTCTGTCAGTAAAGAAATTTCTCCTACTATCCAATCTAAACCTTCCTTGGGGTAACTTAAGCAGCTTTAGGGATCGAGAGGCACAGCCCAGAGCGGCAGGAGCTCTGCCTGCATCCCTGCCCACTCCCAGGGATGGGAAAAGGAGAAGGGCGGGGATGCAGGGTGGGTCAGGGCGTATCCCAGCCTTATATTCCACGGCTGGAGAGGGGTGCCGGGAAGCTGGAGGGAGGGATGACGGTCCTGCAGGGTGCTGGGGAGGTGGGTGAGGAGCATGAAGGGGATCCAGCGGCCAGCACGGAGCTGCGGCGCTTCACCTGGAAGGAGATCGGGGAGCGGAACGGCCGGGGCCCGCGGACACAGGAGCGCTGGCTGGTGATCGAGAGGAAGGTGTACGACATCAGCCACTTCTGCCGGAGGCACCCGGGAGGGGCTCGGCTCATCGTCAGCCACGCTGGGCAGGACGCCACGGTGAGCGGTGGGGCTGCGGGGGGCGATGGGTACCGGTTCCCATTGGGATGCAGGGCGAGGAGAACACCGGTACCCGGGCAGCATCGCGCAGAGAGAGCTTGGGAGGCGAACTTGGGGGGGCTCCGGGGTGCGGAACAACTTGGGGAGGGGGGGCTCTTTATCAGGGAGTGCAGGGACAGGACTGGAAGAGAACTTCAGACATGCTCATGTGGGAGCTTTCACAGGAAAGCACGCTGATTCTTTCTTAATGGGACAGAAGAAAAAGGGAAGGCAACAGAAACTTTGCAAATACCTTTAAACCACTGTGAAACGATCATAGAATGGTTTGGGTTGGAAGGGATCTTTAAGATAATCCATTTCCAACCCCCTATGATGGCACAGATTAAAAAGATCTTCGGCTCTCAGTCTGAATTCAAGAACTAAGTTGGAATTGGTTACTGACAGGCTGAGAGAGTAGGAGTTGTTCAGCCTGGAAAAGAGAAGGCTCCACGGAGACCTGGTAGCAGCCTTCCAGTACTGAAAAGGACTAGAGGAAAGCTGGGGAGGGGCTCTTTCTCAAGGAATGCAGGGTAATGGGGTTCAAGCTGAAAGAGGGGAGATTGAGATGAGATTTTAGGAAGAAAAGTTTTCCTGTGAGGGTGGTGAGGCCCAGGCACAGATTGCCCAGGGAAGTCATGGATGCTCCCTCCTTGGAGATGTCCAAGGCCAGGTTGGATGGGGCTTGGAGCCCCCTGATCCAGTGGAAGGTGTCCCTGCCCATGGCAGGAGGGTGAGAACTGGGTGATCTTTAAAGTCCCTTCCAATCCAAACTATTCTATGACTCTAAGATTACTTTTATTTCTTGGTCTTGCTTTTGCAGCTACTGCAAGTGCAGTGATTGCTTACAGCCAGGGTAAGGTGAGGATGCTGCCACAAGTAGAGCATCAGCCCTACAGCAGCAAAAGTAGCTGCTTCCACAAACATGCCTTTGGGAAAGGTATCCCTCCTGATTGCCACCTGGCATTGCTTGCAGAGAAACCAAAGACAGGATGTTTTCCCCTTCCAGAAAGGCTTCTGTCGTTATTGCGTGTGGTCCTTCTGACCCTTGAGATGTGTAAAATGGAAAGGATCAGCCAGATAAGTGTCCAACTGCTGGTGAGTTAGTCTGTGGGCCAAAAGAGTTCTATTCATCATGTTTTCATGGCTGAGTGCTCTTTTGATGCCATGGACAACCTCTGAGAACACACACCAAAATGTTCAGAAAATTCCGTGGATTTTTCACCTCCTGGTGTATGGAGGGAGTTAGAAAATAGTGGTAAATTAACATTTATACAAAGATATGATAAATGTGATTTCTTCCTTGTGATGTATTTTGAAAGCAAAAAAACCCCCAAGCCAAACAGTTCCCTGATCTTCCATACACAAGGGGTGGTTGAGATTTATGGAAATACAAGCACTTTTCAATCCACTACATTTAAATTTTGATTTCTATATTAGCTACACTTTGCATTCTGTATTTTCCTTCATTCTTTTAGTTAGTATTGTCAGATTTCTTTTATTTTAGCATGTTGGAATAGCCCAGACAATGGATGGACTTGGAAAATACAGATAATTTGTTTCTGGGATCTGAGCTGGTTCTTGTAGGTTGGATCCATGTCCAAACCATTATGTTCTGCCAGACTTCAGCCCCTTTTTTGTGGCACCAGCTCAATCATCTTCACACACAAGTGTGCACCAAAGTGGAAGAATGCCTGGTGATTTTCCTCCTCTCTTTTTAAGCACATATGGTAATACTCCAGCTCAAGGGCTGTAAGAGAAATAAATAGGGAATCGTTTTACTTTCACTCAGAGATGCTGAAGAACACCTCAATCTTCATCAACACAGCACTTTTGGATGTGTATTTTGATAAATCAAGACTTTATTTTAGTTTGACTGGATGATTTTATCAAGGGCAGGAAGACTTGGAAGATGAGAACCTGGCAGAGGATGAAAAACGCAGGGAAGGCTCTCGATAAGAAAAGAAACCTAAGGAACAGAAAAAATGGATATAATTAATGCCACAGTATTAGTAAGGATGACACTGCATGAAACTGAAGAGGAGTCTTTATTGCTGCTTTTTGTTGTGGTGTTTTTTCATGAGAAAAAGAAGAGCAGCATTAAGGAAAGAGATGACTTGGAAAACAGGAGCAATAATCCTCAGAGTTGCATTTTTGGCTGAATTTGGCAAAGCTGTTGAATTTTGGAGACTGTAAAAGTCTCTGGTGTTGCAACATCATGAAATAACCAGGTGCCTGCTGTGGATTATTTTGCAGAGAAACTGTTTTCTGATTTTTGGATTCATCAGTGACAGCAATTACGTGCGTGGTGTTTAAACCCAGTGGATGTTACATAAACACTCACAGGCCCTGGTGCCAGTCCTGACATTGCCCAAACCTGTCACAGAATCATGCAATGGTTTGGGTTAGAAGGAACCTTAAAGCCCATCCAGTTCCATCCCCTGCCATGGGCAGGGACACCTCCCACTGGATCAGGGGGCTCCAAACCCCATCCAACCTGGCCTTGAACACCTCCAGGGAGGGGGGGAAGCCACCACTTCTCTGTGCCAGGGCCTCCTCACCCTCACAGGAGAACATTTCTTCATAATATCTGACCTAAATCTCCCCTCTTTCAGCAGAAAACCATTCCACTTCATCCTATCCCTGCACTCCCTGATAAAGAGCCCCTCCCCAGCTTTCCTGTGAGTGTTTGACACTTCTTGTGTCATTTTGGAGTAGAGAACAGAAATTCTGTAGCAGTTTGCTCAAAGAGAATAGCTAAACAACTTCATTTTGTGACATAACCCTTCTTAATAAACATTTGCCCAGAGTAGCTGTGGGGCTGGAATGTAGTAAAGCAGTGTTTTGGATCCATTTAGGATTATTAAATTGATTAGGATGAAAGATGGTGCTCAGGAAGGCATGGAAACAGCTCAGTAAGTTGAAGGCGTGGATGTACAAAAGCAATTCTCCATGGCTGGGGAATCTTCAGGGCAAGTTCCTTTCCTACAGAGAGAATTCACAGGTCAGCTCGGTCTTTGCTGTACTTCAGGGCTGTGGTTGCCCCCTTCATGCTCTGCATCCTGTCCTTTCTGTCCCCAGCCCTGCCTAGAGGCTATCACACCATTCCTTTTTTGTGTTCCTGTCTTTAAGAGAGATCAGTAACAATGGGCCTGGGCTTACCAATTGTGTCCTTGCACTAATTTCCTTCTGTAGGCTTCCAAGTGCTCGAGAGAAATAGGAAGTTCTCTGGTATCACTTGATCCTAGATGAACTAGTTCCTGTCTAAGTTAATTTTTGAGTGGCATTCTCTGGCAAGTGACTAAGAGGAACCACACTTTTCTTCTAAGCAGTTGGATTGAAAGGGCAATGGAGATGATCGGAGGGCTGGAGCATCTCCCATATGAGGACAGGCTGAGCGAGTTGGCATTGTTTAGCCTGGAGAATAAAAGGCTCCATGGAGACCTTAGAGCAGCCTCCCAGAACTGAAAGGGGCTGTAGGAAAGCTGGGGAGGGGCTCTGGATCAGGGAGTGCAGGAACAGGACAAGGGGGAACAGTTTTCAGCTGCAAGAGGGGAGATTGAGGTGAGATATTAGAGAGAAATGTTCTCCTGTGAGGGTGGGGAGGCCCTGGCCCAGGTTGCCCAGAGCAGTGGTGGCTGCCCCATCCCTGGAGGTGTTGAAGGCCAGGTTAGGTGAGGCTTTGAGCCCCCTGATCCAGTGGGAGGTGTCCCTCCAGGGGGATTGAACCTGGATGTGCTTGAAGATCCTTTCCAACCCAAAACATTCTACCATTCTTTGATTCTATGATTTTCTCTTCAGACAAATTACACTACAAAGAAGATTCCAGTTTGCTGATAAGAAAGGGGTTTTGGACACCTGGATATCCAAGATGGAAAGGTCACTAATATGGGGCTTGAGAAGAGGGGGAAGAAGAAAGGCAAGGGAACTAGACTCTGGTTCAGGTGTACAATGAAGATTCATGGAGCTTGCATAACTTTAGTGACTGCAGCAGTGGAAGTCAGACCTCTTCTGTTGTATCTCATTTAAGAGTGTAGGACAAAAGAATGTCAACAAAAGCTTGAGGACATCTTTGCTGTCGTGGTGCCTTCACAGTGAGTGTCTTACTAATCAGCAGATTGAGGTTAGCAACATGGAATTTGATTTTCTTACCTCTCCCTTTACTCTCGTTCCTTTGCAGGATGCCTTTGTAGCATTCCACGTGGACAAGGCACTGGTGAGCAAGTACTTGAAACCACTGCAGATTGGGGAGCTGGCACCAGATCAACCCAGTATTGAACCCACTAAAAATGTAAGTCTGTCCTCATAAATCAGACCAAAGAGAAATTAAAGGGAAATACTCTGAGTTTAGAGCTTTTTCTTCCGTATCAGTGTAGCTCCTGGAACAGTGAGAACCACGTTCTTCACAATTCTTTTTGCTACTACTTAGAAAAACCCCCATGAATATTACTGTAAATCCTCATTATGTGGATGAAAATGAGATTCCTGAAGATCAATTCATATCACAGCAACTCTACATAAGCAGCAGAGCCTTGTTTTGCTCTCATGAATTCCACAGCTATCACCTTTTCTTCTTTTCCTTGCTTTAAGGAAGATCTGACCACAAAGAGTGGCCTTGAGTTAAGTTTCACAGCCTGTATTGGTATTGCCCTTTTGGACAGCTTTCTTAGAGCAGTCTCAAGGTCATTCACAGAATGATCATTCACTGCTGATGGTTACTCTGGGTGCCAATCTGGTATGTCAAGGAGAACCTCATGAGAGAAGAACAGACAACAGAACACTTGTAGTCTTGGAGTACAAATATTGCTTGCTCTGGACGTTGCTCCCCACTATCCAAGACTGTTCTCTCCATTCCTGCCCTGTTTTTATCTTTGCATAGTCCCACACTTCATGTTGAAGGGGAGGCCGGTCACGAGTGGTGTTCCCCAGGGCTCAGTGCTGGGTCCAGTCCTGTTCAATATCTTTATCAATGACCTGGACGAAGGGATCGAGTGCACCCTGAGCAAGTTTTCAGATGACACCAAGCTGGGTGGCAGTGTTGATCTGCTGGAAGGAAGGGAGGCTCTGCAGAGGGATCTGGACAGGCTGGATCCATGGGCTGAGGCCAACGGGCTGAGGGTCAACAAGACCAAATGCCGAGTCCTGCACTTGGGGCTCAACAACCGCAGGCAGCTCCAGGCTTGGGGCAGAGTGGCTGGAGAGCTGCCTGGAGGAGAAGGACCTGAGGGTGCTGGTTGACAGGGGCTGAACACGAGCCAGCAGTGGCCCAGGTGGGCAAGAGGGCCAATGGCATCTTGGGCTGTGTCAGAAACAGCGTGGGCAGCAGGAGCAGGGAGGTGATTGTCTCCCTGTACTGGGAACTGGTGCGGCCACACCTCGAGTACTGGGTGCAGTTCTCGGCCTCTCACTTCAAGAAGGACATTGAGGGGCTGGAGCACATCCAGAGAAGGGCGAAGGGACTGGAGATCAAGTCCTATGAGGAACGGCTGAGGGACCTGGGGTTCTTTAGCCTGGAGAAGAGGAGAATGAGGGGAGACCTCATCGCTCTCCATGGCTGCCTGAAAGGAGGCTGTGGCAGAGCGAGTGTTGATCTCTTCTCCCAAGTGACAGGAGATAGGATAAGGGGAAATGGCCATGAGTTGTGCCAGGGGAGGTTCAGACTGGATATTGGGAAGAGTTTCTTTGCTGACAGGGTGGTCAGGGACTGGAACAGCTGCCCAGGGAGGGTTGAGTCACCATCCCTGGGGGTGTATAAAAACAGGGAGATGAGTTTTTGAGGGACAGGGTTTAGCAGAGGACGGGTGTGGTTGGACTGGATGATCTCAAAGGTCTTTTCCAACTGGAAGATTCTATGATTCTATGACCCCATGTAACACAGACATTGGAAATACAATTTAGAGCAGGCTGGGCGTCCCAGAATGGCCTGGTCATGCTTCCCATGTAGGTGGGAACCTAATGAACCCTCTTGCCCATCTGTGGCCGTGTCTCACCTCTGTCTCAGTCCCATAGCTTGCCTACAGACTCAGTTTGCTCCAAATGATTGAGAAAGCAGGCTCCTTTGTGGGTTGGGTTGCATGGAGACAGGAACCAGGCTTGGAGAGGCATCTGCAGAGCTGGCAAAGACAAAGGTGGGTTGGTCATACAGGCATTTAACCCTCTCCTAATAATCTTGGGAAGGGTAAAGTGAAGACATTTATTGCACTGGTGGCAGAAGACAAATAACTTAATCCAAAAGACCTACCAGGAGATGTTATGCCATGTTCATGCAAACAGAATACAAGTTCCACCTCAGCCCTATGCTTCCTGCCAACAGGGTGATGGAACAAGCACCCAAGATATAGTCCTAGGGGTTGGGGGTGCTGGCATCATGCTGTGTGGTGGTTGCTGCTTGCTCCTTATCAGCAAAGATAAGGAGAAGCTGTACGGGAGCAGTGGTGAAGTTTATTAACGTGCAAGCCCAGCTCTTGCCCATTTGCCCAGGTCCTTTGCTCTTTCTTTCCTCCATTAAAATGGTCCTTGTTTTTTGAAGCTGCAAAGTGTGTAACACTGCTGCTTCCCACAGAAAATGCTGGTGGAAGACTTCCGTGAATTGCGTGCTACGGTTGAGAAAATGGGCCTTCTGGAGCCAAATCAGCTCTTCTTCTTCCTGCACCTCGCTCACATCCTCCTGCTGGATATCGCAGCTTGGCTCATTCTCTTCTACTTTGGGACATCCTTAGTGCCCTTTGTTGTCTCTCTGTTGGTGCTGACCATTTCCCAGGTAAGCTGACAGCGTGTGGACTGCCATCAGCTTTCATACACACAACACCGTTGCAGTTCTCTAGTCCTCTGTTTCCTTACTTGCCATGGTTCTTCATCATAACCTTGGGGAGGTTTAGAATGGAGATCAGGAAAAAATTATTTACTGAAAGAGTGATGAAACATTGGAACTGGTTTCCCAGGGGAGTGGTGGAGTCACCATCCCCAGAGGTGTTAAATGTGGAGCTGTGGCACTTCAGGCCGTGGTTCAGCAGGCACAGTGGGGTTGGGCTGGATGAGCTCAGAGGTCTTTTCCAACCTTAAATGATTTTAAGAATAAAACCTCTTTATGTCATGTGTTTACAGAAGGTTTGAAGAAGAAATTCTGCATGTGGGGAGCTCCCACTGAATCTGGGATTCTTTCAGCAAGATATTTTCTGGGGGAAGCCTTAAGAGTGATATCTTAGGGATATGATTTAGTAGGGAAACAGGCACGGTTGGACTCGATCTCAAAGGTCTCTTCCAACCTTATGATTCTGTATCAGGATTTCATAGTCCCTTTTCAGGTGTTGCTTTGGAGCAGTGTCCATGAAGTAAATTTTGATGTTTCAAAACAAAGGAACTGTCCTGGTCTCCATTCCTGTTTTTTCTCCTCTTCCAATGTTTCCTTTTTCCTCTTCCAGGTCCAGGCTTCGTGGTTACAACACGATTTGGGACATCTTTCAGTATTCAAGAAGATCAAGTGGAACCACTTGCTGCATAAGTTTGTGATGTGCCATTTGATTGTAAGTACCTGCCCTTGCAAAACATCTTAGATTTGGTGGGTTTCCTGTAAAAGTGTAAAAGAGAAGACTCTGTGGAGAATTCCACGTTTGGCAAAGAAGGGGAACTGGAGAGAATCCGGCTCTAAAAGCATTGTAATTTTTCCACTTTGTCCTTCACTAAAACAGGGGGCCTCAGCCAAATGGTGGACTCTTCTGCACTCCCAGCACCATGCCAAACCCAACTGCTTCCAGAAAGACCCTGATATTGATATGCACCCCTTTTTGTTTACTTTGGGGAAGAAATTCTCTGTGGAGGTCAGTGTGTGTGTGCGTGCTCACGTACCGGGGAAGAACACCCCAATCAACAAAAACCATGCTCTACCACAAAGATCTAAAACTAAAATGTGATGACAGTTTCTAAAAAAAGATGGCTTTCGTCTGTGTGTGCTTTCTGCAGCCTTTGCAAGGAGCTCACAGCTCACATTAGGTTCCCTTACAGAATTCTTGAACAGCTGACAAGTCGTAAATAAACCAGGCATGATGTGTGTGCATCGTGTATGGGGTGGAAAATCCATCAGCAAAAAGACTATTAATAGTTACAGCAGCTTAATGACCTGGTAGAACAGCTCAGTAATTAATGTTTATTAGGTAATTTGTAAACATTAGCATAAAGCACATCTGCAGTTGGCCTGGGACTCTTAATGGAATCACAGAAGGCTTTGGGTTGGAAGGGTCACCCAGTCCAACCCTCCTGCAGGAGCAGGGACATCTTTAACCAGATCAGGTTGCTCAGAGCCCCATCCCACCTGACCTTGAGTGTGTCCAGGGATGGGGCCTCCACTATATCACTGGGCAACCTGGGCCAGGGTTTCACCATTGGTTAAAACCATTCCCCCTCATCCTGTCGCTGCCCTTCCTAATCAAGAGCCCCTCCCCAGCTTTCCTGGAGCCCCTTTCAGTCCTGGGAGGCTGCTCTAAGGTCTTCCCAGAGCCTTCTCTTCTCCAGGCTGAGCAATCCCAATTCTCCCAGCCTGCCCCTGTGGGAGAGGTGCTCCAGCCCTCGGATAATTTGTCCCTTTAGTGGGCAGAAGTCGTTCTCAGCTCCTGTTGTTGGGCTGCTTTCGGGAGCAACAACCAAGACAATGCTGAACCCCTTTTGCTGTACAACTTCTCCAGTTCTTGAGACCCTGTCAGAGCAGCTACAGCAGTGAAATATTTTTCTCCTTGAAAGACTTTTGCCATCATGGAATTGTCATTTAATTGTAGAGAATCAGAGAAACAGTAGGGGGAGGAAAGAGAGAAATAGTCAAGGATTTTTGATAACAGAACTTAGCCTTGAAATATGTAATATTTCACCAAATGACTTATGAATGTGGTAAGAACATGAACCCAAGGAAATTCACCACTTAAAATTCACCTCTATCCACCCTCAAAATTATTTTCATCATAACTTACAAATCACACCATCTTTTCATGGATGAAATGTTCTGATATAGTCTTTACTCCACCGTTCTTTTCCAGCCCAGACAATAGTGGTGTCTGCGATAGCAGTTTCCTTCTGACCAATGTAGATTCTTTTCTGATGGGCTGTTACCTCTCTTTTGGCTTGTCAGAAGTACATCCAGAACTACTCTTTCATCAATCACTTGATTTATTTTCCCCTACTGGAGAAAAATCACGTGCCTGATGAACAGTTTCTCTCTGAAGGATGTTATAAAGCTGTTAGGCATTAAAGCCTTACATTAATGGAATAAGGATTTATATAAGAGGTCTATTATGTGTGTAAATTAATAGGACAGGTAGACAAGAGGGAGACAGCAGAGAAAAGTGTGCAAGAAGCAGGTCTCTGGGGAAGAAAGAACAGAAAACCAGCAAGTTCCCTGTGCAGATTGCTTGGTTTCCACTCAGTGTTATTTTGCTCTTTCTTTTTACAGCTTGGGATCAAAAAGACAAAATACATGCCATACAATCACCAACACAAATACTTCTTCATCAGTGAGTATCTCCAGTCTCCTGCAATGCCATGAGGGCTACTAATGGGGCTTGTAGATCTTCCTTTTGACCTGCAGGACTTGTGCCTGCATCAAAGAACACAATAACCAATCTGCATCTAGTTTTTTGAGGAGTTGAAGACCTGACTGGATAAAAACCCTGAGTAATCTGATCTGATCTCATAGCTCTGAGATGCTGAGATCCTTTCCACCTTGAGTTATCATATGAACCTATGTGAGATCAGCTTTTTGTGCCCTTCTTGCCTCGAAACCTGTTAATTTGGTTTGGGAATTTCTAAGCAAATGGCTTAAGTTGATTCCAGAGTAGAAAAAGTAGTGGAGTAAACTTAACCCAAGTCATCTTAAAGCTGTACTGCTTTGCAAAAATGAGTTTATTTGGAAAGAGAAAAGGAGGGACTCAACTCTAATTAAGGCAATTACTTGGGAGGACAAGGTGAGGGCTCCAGGGGCTGTTTATGTGAGCTGGTTAATGTATGGCTAACCGAGTGTGTGATCAGAGCAGAGGGAACATCCAGAATTTCTCTACTGATGATACCCTGATCTCTGGGTTCTCACTCCTGCCCCCTTCTTCCCATCTTAGTGAAGCTTTATGCCTTTTGCAAAGCAGCACAGTTTCAACCTGGGACAAGCAGATGTCATCTCTTGCATCTCCCTAGGACAGCCTGGTGTGTTGCTCGGGATGCTTGCCTGAAACGAGGACAGTGTGAGTTTGAACCCTAAAAGGGCACTTCCAAGGTGTGATCCATTTCACCTCTTTTTCTCCTGACCTCTGAGGATGGCAGGAGCTGCAGTGGCTCCTCTCTTAAGTGGCCAGGCAGAACTAGCAGGGTTAATTCAGGAATGCATATCTCAGACAGACAGCGCTGAGCTAAGGAAGGTGGTCCTGTCACAGATCTCCCGTGTCCTCCACAGTGGCTCTGAATTACAATGTCAACTGTATCTCTCAGCAGTATTTAAATTTAAAGAATAGTCTGTCTGTGTGTGTTTTGGTTTGGTTTTCTTAATACAACTGAGATGCCCATTCAAAGAGTTGAGTTTGAGTTCTTCTTGCAGCCCAAAATCCCTGGCAGGCAAGGGATTTCATACCTATTCCTGTTGTTTCCCTGCTATGAACTGAATAGGGAGCCAGATAAGCTTTGGGGCTGTGGAAGACACTTCTCAAAATACTCCTTTGTGGCTGTTCCTCAGCAAAAGCCTAAAGTGAAATCTCCAGATTGTAAGTGCTATGGGATTGATGGAAAGGCCTAGGAATGTTCAGAGGCACTAATACAGCAACTGCCTGATATTGGGTTTGATGTTTTCTGGCAGTGGTTACTTACTGTGACACTCAACAGGATTGGAGGTGTTTGAGACCGGGTTGGATGGGCTTTGAGCCCCCTGATCCAGCAGGAGGTGCCCCTACTCATGGCAGGGAGGCTGGAACTGGATGGGCTTTAAGGTCCCTTCCAACCCAAACCATTCTACAATTTGATGATTATTGAGTTTCTGGGGTTTCTTGTCCTCCTTATTTTTCAGGTGCCGCCTTTCCCCTTTTTGTTTTCACTCCTTTCTGAACATAACCAGTATGAGGCTGTCCTCCTGAAGAGCAGGAAGTGCCTGCAGTGAAGCTTCAGACAGCTTCTTGTCTTACCTTTGTTTTACCTCTTGAGGTCAGCAGGCTCCCAGTTTGCTCTCTGTTTGCCTGTGATGATGCATGTTGATATCATCCAGAAAATCCTGCAGCCCTAAGACTTCTCAGAATATTCTCCATGTTGAGCAGCTGTTCAGGGATCCTTTACTTCCAGGTTGATTATCTGTTTGTTATTCAGTCCATGGCATTCCCAGTGATAATGAATTCTCCCCTTACAGCTCTTCCTCCGTTCCTGTTTCCCACCTATTTCCACTGCCACACGTTTTATATTGCATACACAAAGAGGTATTGGGCGGTGAGTATTGCTGCTTGGGCGACCAAAAAGGGGTCAGTTGTGGGTTTTCAACTTTCTTCTGAACAAGGAGCCAGGTTCTGGCCAGAGCTGGGTCCTTACTGTGTGATGCTATGCCATAGTTAAGCCTAATAAGACAGTTTGGTGCAGTGTTTTCAAGGGCTCTGCCTATCTTCTGCTAAACCCGCGATGATAAAGCTTGATGAGGGTCTGAAAACCACCAACGAGTCGTTGGGCTTCCACTGCTTTGCCTCATTTGCAGAACCACGAGGTGCACTGTCTCCTTTGGGTTGGGAAGCCAATTGGAAGGTCCATAGTGGTCAGGAACTGGGGGGATGTGAATTTATAGGAACTGCTGTGGTTGATTTCTAAGCAATGTGCATATACTTGGCATTACTTCCTATGCCAGGCAGCCAGAATTATTGCTTTATTCTTCTGTCTCTTGTATGTGTTGTGCATGCAGGAGGACAGAGCAACTTCCAGCCAAAATGAGACCATTGGTCTAGCACTTAGTTCACTTTGGAGTCCCAGGCAATGATTTGACACAAGTCTTCAACTGCTGTTCCTGCAAGTATAGTCACATTAATATATTAATCTGCTTGCTGGGTGTGAATGCTCTGAGTCATCTGTTAGAGCAAGCCAGGAAAAGAAGTGTTATGAGCTTCTCTTGCTCCAGATGATTCCACTTAGCAAAAGGCTGCAGAAGCTGAATGTAGATTGTTTTTCTTGTGCATGTAATATGAAGCTTAGAAAAAGATTTCAGCCAATGTAATTTATAATGATATTGTTTTCTTGTTGTCTCTGGTTCTGGTAGGACTTGGCCTGGATGCTGACCTTCTATATCAGATTCTTTTTTACTTATGGATCGTTATTAGAAATAAAGAGTCTCCTGGCGTATTATTTTATATTCAGGTGATGTCTCTTTAGAAGGTTCTTCAGCCTCCCTCTACGTATTATTTCCATCTGTGCCTGCCTGCCTTTCTGTTCCTCTGCTTATCCTTCTATGTTCTCCTTTACCTTCTCATTTCTTGCTTAGTTTTTTAATTATGTAAAGTCAAATTAAGCTATTTCTGCTCAATTGCCAGTTCAAGTTTTACGGCATTGGCTCTGGCAGCAAAAAGACTCCACTGAGTGCTGACCAAATTGAGAAATAATTACTTTATGTGACATTCAGTGCTCAAAGAGAACATTTAACAGAAACAGCTTAGCCTGGGCTTGCAGATGGCCAAGTGTTATCCAGCAGCTTTGGCTCAAAGGGACAATCTACTTGGATCATGTTGCTGATTCTAATCAGTTTGGCCCTTGGCTGCAGATAACACAAGATGAGTAATAGGCTACATGAAAAAAACATCTTAAACATGAGTTTTATAAGGAAATATGAAAATTCCAGGTCTTGGGAATTCTCCCAGGTGCTGGTGTTCAGCTGTTATTTCACTGGCTCATCATTGATTTGCTTACCTGGTCCTGATTTCTGGCCTCTTGTCTGACTGCACAGGATGCTGGAGAGCAGCTGGTTTGTCTGGGTGTCACAGATGAACCATATCCCTATGGATATTGACTATGACAAAAATATGGACTGGATGTCTACTCAGGTAAAATGTTTTCCATTCTTAAGAAGTGTGGCCATACGGATACAAATTCCAACCATAAGAAAGCAAAGCTTTTACTGCATTAAGGGTGAAACCTGCTGGTAACTGGGATGTGAAGGTTAAGAGGACAACATTCAGCCTGTAGAAGAGCAGGCTCTGGCAAGAGCTTACAGCAGCCTTCTAGTACTGAAAGGGGCTCCAGGAAAGATGTGGAGCAGCTCTTTATCAGGGAGTGCAGGGATAGGATGAGGGGGAAGAGTTTTGAGCTGAAATAGGAGAGATTTAGATTAGATCTTAGGAAGAAATGTTCTCCTATGAGGTTGGGGAGGCCCTGGCCCAGGTTGCCCAGAGAAGCTGTGGCTGCCCCATCCCTGGAGGTGTTCAAGGCCAGGTGGGATGGGGCTTGGAACCCCCTTATCCAGTGGACCCCATGGCAGAGGGTTTGGAACTGGATGACTTTTAAGGTTCCTTCTGCCCCAAACCATTCCATGATTCTGTTACAGCAACAGTACAGGAGGACAGCAATGACAAGTTCATGGGCAATCTAAAAGCTAGGACCCAGCTCTATTTCCTAAACATATCCACCTCCCCATTTACTGCATCTTTCTGTCTGGGATGTTTTCCTCTAATGTGGAGGTGGAAGTTTGTGTCCTGCTCTTGCTGAGGAGGATTATGGTTCCTGGACTGAGGTGGCTCAGCTTAGGCTAAAAGAAAGCAATAGAACAGCCTGGCACCTTCAGGCAAATGAGAAAGGCTGTGGTCACCAAACTGCACTGACTGAGCTTTCTTTTCCCCTCCTCTAGCTCAAGGCAACGTGCAACGTTGAGCAGTCTCTCTTCAATGACTGGTTTACTGGGCATCTGAACTTCCAGATTGAACATCAGTGAGTAACACCCCAAGGGAGGTCTTTCTGATATTATTGTAGAGATTGAGACCTCCTCAGCAGGGGAGGAGGAGGAGCAGGTGCTGAGCTCTTCTCTCTGGTGCCCAACGACAGGAGCCCAGGGAATGGCAGGAAGATGGGCCAGGGGAGGGTTGGCTTGGCCATCAGGAGAAGGTTCTTCCCCTAGAGCAGAGCAGAGGGTGGGGGAGCCCTGGAACAGCTCCCCAGGGAAGCAGGCACAGCCTGACAATATTCCAGCAGGGTCTGGCCAAGGCCCTCAGCCCCACGGGGTGAATGTTGGGATTGTCCAACAGGGCCAGGGGTTGGACTCGATGGGCCTTGGGGGTCCCTCCCAACTCAGGGCATTCTGTGATATGAAACTGAAGGATGGGCTCATCTTTTCTGTTCTTGGAGACGGCTACTTCTGGAGAAAGGGGAGGGGGGAAAGTTTCTTTCAGTTTATACTTGATTTGGAGAAATGTCACTTCAGGGATGCTAGAGAGAGCTGAGAAAAATAATGATGGGGGGAAAGCAGGGAAGTCTTAGGAGTTACTTGTGCTAAAAGCACTCCAAAGGGAAAGAATTGACAGGAGTAAAGACTCAGCTCAGCGTGAGATGTGTGATTCCTGGCAAGAAATAATGAACACGTGAAATGTAATATTTCTCATGGGCCACTGGAAGAGAATTTGTCTGTCTCCTGTTCACAGCCTTTTCCCCACAATGCCAAGACACAACTACTGGAAGGTGGCCCCTCTGGTGAAGTCCCTGTGTGCCAAGCATGGCATTGAGTACCAGTGCAAGCCTTTGCTCACAGCTTTTGCAGACATTGTGCAGTAAGTAACAACAAAAATAAGTGGCAAAACATTGCAGAAGGGTGTGGGGGAAAGTGGAATCCTAAGAATTCAAATCAACACACAGAAACCCTCGTTTCCCTTGTCCCCACCAACACCCCCCTAAGCAACACTGCATAATGTGGTCTTTTGGGCTGTCTCTCTCTCAGCTCTCTGAAGACCTCAGGAGAACTCTGGCTTGATGCCTACCTACACAAATAAGAAGATGAGGCTTGGTTCACAGCCTGCCACATCTTTGCATGCCCAGCAAGCTGAAGAGCAGGGACCACAAGGGGCTGTGGCAGAAGAAAACTGATAAGAACTGAAGGGTATGACTCCAATAGACATGAAGTTACCTGCATTCTTCACTTTTGGTCTTTCCTGGTGTTTTGGTTCAGATGTGTTAAGAATGGATGGGGTGAGCAGGAGCTGAATAGTTACAACAGGGAGAAACTCCACGTTAACTGTCTGAGTAAACGTGGCCAAGAGGATTTCTGAGCCTGAGTGTGTGGTCAAGTTGGACCAGGGACACACTTATCTTCATGTTGGAGTCCTCTGACCATCATTTTTTTAGGTACTCCTCATTTGGAGGGTTTAATGTTTAATATAATGTTTGCTTACTTGAAGTAATTTGAAACTGTACAGGACTGTGAATTAACACAGTGTTACAGCGATGTGCTTAAATCATAATTAATGATAATAAATACAGTATATTTACAAGTAATAATACATTATAATAAACTACACTTAGTTTATTACAATTAGCAAGTGCAATATGCAGTTGGATAACAACATAAATGTCACTGTTCTCCAGAGCATCCTCACTGTCACAGTGCCAGGCAGCCCCAGTTGTCAGGAAGAAATGCATTGCTTGAAGCCAGCTGAAGGCTCCCGCTCTCTTCAAAGTTCCTTTATTCATTGTTCATTTTTCTTGTGCTTGGTGTTGAGAACCATTATCAGGTCTGTACCCTGGGCAGCACAGAAGTGTAGATTGATGCCCTTCTTTGCCCTTTAGGTGGCTCTGGGTGATGGCTGGACACACCTTTTGGCACTCACAAAGCCTTGGTGCACATCACAGGGCCTTCACAGACCCCTGCAGGTCAATTAGCTCTAGGGCTGAGATAAGGATTAGAATAAGAGTTGAGTTTAGGGTAGGGTTTCAGACTTAGCCTGAGGCTCTGGGTTAACCAGGGCCCAGGTCCAAATGGACACCACTCAATTAGGGCTCCTACCCAGGAGGAGCTGGGAAGGGATAAACCAACACTTACTGAGAGAGCTTTTGAACCGGATCCAACAGCAGCTGGGACTGCTGAGGCTTTCCTGCTTCCTGCTGCGATACGTGGGATGATGCAGGGGACACCTGCACACAGGGATGGAGGAGGAAGGATGAGCGCTCTCACTGTTGGCTAGGGAATCAATTAAGAGTTATAAGGTAGGAAATCTTACGACCTGAGTGGTGAATAAGTAAATTTACATGATAGAGCAGTCTAGGCAACAGGGGATTGACCTCAGTTTGTTGTGGTTTTTTGTCATGTTTCTTAATAAGCTCATGAAATAAAGTTGAAATCGTGGAGTACGTTGTCCTGTAACTGAGAAATCCAGTCAGATCATGACAGGCACTAACTTTAACCCCAAATGAACCTGGGAGTTGGGATTACAAATTAAATCAGGTGAGGGAAGGTGGGACAAGAAAGGAGGGAAAAGGATGGAGTTGGATAGTTCCTTGTGCAAGTTTGGATTTCAGGAACGACAGCCACATAACTGATTATAGAATCATAGAGTGGTTTGGGCTGGAAGGGACCTTAAAGATCATACAATTCCAAACCTGTTCCACTGGATCAGGTTGCTCAAAGCCTCATCCCCTTGTAACACAAAGCTTAACTTGTCATCTGCCAGGGTTGAGTGACAGATACTTTGAACACAAGCACTGGCCGTGTATTATGTGGGAACAAGAGTACAGGATCCAAACTTCAGGATTTAAGAGAGACACAAACTTGTGCATCAGACCTTACTAAAGCAAGGTTTACTGAGCTTTCCTTCCAGCACTGAAACGGGCTCCAGGAAAGCTGGGGAGGGGCTCTGGATCAGGGAGTGCAGGGACAGGATGAGTGGGAATGGGTTTAAGCTGAAAGAGGGGAGATTCAGATGAGATTTTAGGAAGAAATGTTTTCCTGTGAGGGTGGGGAGGCCCTGGCCCAGGTTGCCCAGAGCAGTGGTGGCTGCCCCATCCCTGGAGGTGTTCAAGGTGTTGGATGAGGCTTGGAGCCCCCTGATCCAGTGGGAGGTGTCCCTGCCCATGGCAGGGGGTTGGAACTGGATGATCTTTAAGGTCCCTTCCAAGCCAAACCATTCTATGATCCCAAGGTAGTGTTGAGAGTTCAAGTGTGAACTGGATTACCTGAATGGGCTCAGATTTTGGCTCTGCCAGGCAGAAGGTGAGTCAGAGGCCACTCCAGGTACCCCGAATCGTCCCTGAGAGAACACAGTGCCTCTCTGTTAATTAGTAAGAGAGTGTGAAGTGAGAACAGTCTTGAGTACATCCTTAAACCTGAACTAAAAGACTAACTTTTGGAAAGGGGACTTTGGGAACAAAAAATTCATATGGGTACCAGCAGTTAAGACCAATTCCTTAAAATAATGAATGTGATAAGGTTAATAAATAGAGATCTCACTTGGTAAAAAGACATAAGAAAGCCTCTGATTAGATACTGAATGGACTTTGTATTGTTTGTGCAATGCTCAGCACTGACTTTTACTTTAAAACCTTTAACCCAGCAGAGTCAACCATAACATGTCAAAGATTTGTTATTTCTGCCCTGGAAAGCGTGCATTGATGTTTAGAGGTTAACAGCACAAAGTACAATTCCCAAACCATGGGAGTAAAAGTAGCAATTCCTGGGAGAGAGAAGAAATGAAGCAGGACCCTATCAGTTATTCACAAACACATTTCCACTGGTTTAAAAAGCCTTTAAAAATGACTTTAAGTAGTCTTTTAAAGTAATTTCTTTGGGTAGTTGAGAAAATTTGAAGAACACCATTTAATTTTTGGACCTTCAAAGTCATTTTCCTTCCAGTGCAATTTGCAGTCAGGACCCCTCAAAGTCTAAATACATTAAAAACCCCAAATCTGCAAATCTTTTCATTATTTGAGGAGGCAAAAGTGTGCAAATGAGGAAAGGTGTGAAAGAAGTTTGAGCAAAATAATAGTGCTGTGGATAAATGTGGAATAAAGCCTAAGCAACGTGGATCAATGTCAGACCAAACATGAGGAGCTGCTCAATTTTAACCCAGGTATCTCTGACCAGTCTTATCAGCAGGGTAGGTTTAGAGGAAAGATTGGCTGTGATACCTCAGCAAAGTATTTAATAACTTGGTGAGACTTTACACTGCAAGGGCCAGAAAAGGAAACAAATACAAATTAGACTTATAACCCAAAAGAAAAGCATAAAAAATTACTCTTACATAAAGAAGTTATCATAGAATGGGTTGGGTTGGAAGGGACCTCAAAGCCCATCCATGTCCACCCCTGTGCCAGGGCCTCCCCACCCTCACAGGAGAATATTTCTTCCTAAAATCTCATCTAAATTTCCCCTCTTTCAGCTCCAAACCCTTCCCCCTCATCCCATCCCTGCACTCCCTGATCAAGAGCCCCTCCCCAGCTTTCCTGGAGCCCCTTTCAGTCCTGGGAGGCTGCTCTAAGGTGACCCCAGAGCCTTCTCTTCTCCAGGATGAATAAGCTCCACTCTCTCAGCCTGTGCTCGTACAGGAGATGCTTCACCCTTCAGATCATCTGATCATCTTCGTGGCCCTCTTCTGGTTTCCAAGTTTTACCAAGCTTTAGTGTATGATCTGAAAATAAATGTCAGCAGAGCTCCTGAGGGCCTGTTGGCTCTCAGACTGCAATGCAGTCAGATTTCCAGCTGCACTGGAGGTTGAAGTTTGACTTTGGGTGGAACCCCACCATGACAAAGTTCAAGCTTTTATTGCACAACTAAAACACCCAAACTCTACCCAGGCTGTAAAAGTGTCATTGGTACCAGGATCCCAGGATCAACCTGCTTCACCTGGTACTGTTTTTACACCACCACCTTGTTGTTTGGCCTTGATTAGTTTCCCTAGACTACGTAATTATGCAACTCTTTCCAATTTTTTCCCAAACTAGAGGACTTCAGAACTTCTCATGTGGGAGAATTTTTCACAGGGAAGCACACTGATATTTTCTTAATGGGACAGAAGAGAAAGGGAAGGCAGCAGATGCTTTGCAGGTACCTGAAACAGCTATTTGTGAGATGATGGTACAGCATAGATTATATCAAGGTCTTTAGATCCTGAATCCAGACTAAAAGCTAAGTGGGAAGATATTTTTGACAGACAAATCACAAATCTGGCAAAAATGCCTTAATTTCATTTAAAGTCATCAAAATAGAGTCCCAGCTCTATCCAAAATGCTCTTATGCAACAGCTTAAGTCACATCCTCAACATCAGCTGAGGCCAGGTTATGCTCAAGTCCAGCTTTCCATGTCATGATCACACAGGTGTGAGCCCAAACATCAATTCAGATTAACTTCTGGAATACTGGAGGACGGGTCAGACTTTACCACACACAGTGTATCTTCGTGTAATCTGCTATCAGTAAGAGATAAGAACATTGCAACACATCACTGGATCAATCCACTTCTGCAGAGCTGGTCTGAAGCCCCAACCCCCACAGCAAACAAAAATGGGAAGTTTAGAAGGAATCATAGAATGGATTTGGTTGGAAAGGGCCTTTGCAGGTCGTCTGCTCCAATGCCCCTGCAGTGAGCAGGGACATCTTCAACCAGATCAGGTTGCTCAGAGCCCAGTCCAACCTGATCTGGAATGTTTCCAGGGATGGGGTTTCTTCCACCTCCCTGGGCAACGTGTGCTGGTGTTTCACCACCCTCAGTGTAAAATGTATCTTCCTTTTATCTAGTCTGAATCTCCTCTCATTTAGTTTAAAACCATTACCCCTTGTCCCATCACTACAGACCTTGCTAAAAGCTCTGTCCCCATCTTTCTTATAGGTCCCCTTCACTGAAGGCCTCAATGAGGTCTCCCCACAGCCTCCTCTTCTTCACATTGAACAACTTTAACTCTCTCAGCCTGTGTTCATAGTATTTCATCCCTCTGATCATTTTTGTAGCCTCCTGTGGACCTGCTCCAGCAGGCCCATCTCCTTCTTGTGCTGAGGTACAGAGAAGCTTGACTTGAGGTAAGGCCACATCTCTGTCATCCTCCCCTTGGACAGAAGGGAGAAAGGAAAGGACACAAGCCAGGAAGCATCCCACAGGCAGAATGAAGACTGAGCACTGGGAGAAGCAAACAAATTAAATTGTTCAAGAGCAATGGAAGTGAAGGTTAAGAGGATAAAGAGGAGGACATGACCTGTTAAAGCGAGTCCAGAGGAGGCCACAGAGATGATCCAAGGGCTGGAGCACCTCCCATACCAGGACAGGCTGAGAGAGTTGGGGTTGTTCAGCCTGGAGAAGAGAAGGCTCCGGGGAGACTTTAGAGCAGCCTCCCAGGACTGAAAGGGGCTCCAGGAAAGCTGTGGAGGGGCTCTTGATCAGGCACAGGGCAACAATGGTTTTAAACTAAGGGAGGGGAGATTTAGACTGAATATAAGTCAGAAATTTCTTACAATGAGGCTGGTGAAACACTGGCACAGGTCACCCAGGGAGGCAGAGGAAATCCCATCCCTGGAAACATTCAGGGTCAGGTTGGATGAGCTTTGAGCACCCTGATCTGGTTGAAGATGTCCCTGCTTACTGCAGGGGGTTGGACTGCATGGGACCTGTAAAGGTCCCTTCCAACCCAAACCACTGTATGATTCTACGATTTGGCAAATTAGCCTGATTAATTTACTGGACACTTAAATCACTGATACACAGTGCTCAGAAAACAACTTCCATCAGTGACTTTCATCAGTCCAGAAGTTGGCTGGGTTCAAGAGAATTACTTTTCCCAACATAATTAAAGCAGTACCTATCTGATCCAAACCCATCCCACCCTTTTTCCCCTGCAGAGAACATCTGGCAATCCCATGCACTCGCTCAGCTCCTGGCACAGCCCACTTCAAAAGTGTCCACTGAGATTATGAAACCCACTCATGTTTTCTGGCTACTTAAGTCCAAACATTTTGGAAAAGGGAGAAATCCACTCCCAAATCCATCCTTTGCAGATCCACTCCCAAATCCGTCCTTTGCAAATTCTTTCATTGATGTCCATCTAAAATAAAACACCAACAGGAAAATGCTGAACCATTCTTGTTCACACCTAACTGAAAACTGTATTTCAACAATCCATCAACAGAATATTTGATTTTACTTGAGCAGAACACAATGGCAAAACACAAGCAAGGCTGTCATGCCATGTAAAGTTTATTTATTCTCAAAGTAAGCAGATGCAAATAGATTTATCATCTGCTTTATTTGAAGAAATAGCATTCTTGTTCTTCCAGTGCTGCCTAACCCTCTTAGTACCTTTTGAAAAGCCAATTTTTTCTATATAACACTTCTTAAGGTCAGTTTAGCAGCACAGAACACAGGTCAGTCTTTCAAGCACAACTACCCTGAAACTGTAAGTTTTCAGAACAAAGGCAGCTGCAGAAGGTACACACATCCTACCAATGTTACTGCACAAGATGTGTTCTCTCTTCCTCATTCCCTACTGCTGGATTTTCTTTTCTGCCTCAGCACCATCCAAATTTTAGCCTAATGGCTACTCTAAACTTGTATGACTTACAGTAGAATTTATCAGTGATAACCATTTACAGGCATGGGCAGATAAAGGTCACCTGGACAGAGTTAATAAACCACCCATCCATATTAAACACTCTACTAAAACCTCCACAAGGTCGTGTCACAGTGCCCTTTCCACTGCTCAGGTACTTAACCACTGTTTGGTAACGTCTCTGACAATGCACAACGAAGCAGGAGGCACAAAGTTCCTTACTGGGAAAGAAAAAGTGGTGATGTAGGGAAAAAAACTGCAATAAGAAAAGCAGAACTGAGCATCTGGGCAATACAGACAGTAGAATAAATGAGAGCTTTTCAGAAGGGCTCTATGGTAGCTTTGAGAGACTGCAAGTGCTCTATTTCCACTTCACAATAAAGCAGGACAGCAACTTTTTCCCCATCCATAAGTCACAATTACAGGCACTACTGGACCACAGCATTCCCATTTCTGAAGGCTTAGGAAATTAAAGGGAAGGCTCCTAACAAGTAATTTCACATATTAGAGAAGAGCAGAATTTAGTGCTTGGCCCCTGCACTTTAATTCCAAGGGTCAGCCTTGAGCCCAAGGCTTTTGTTGGCAGCCAAGGCCTGTTCTAGCCAAATAACTTCAGTTCTGAAATAGGCAGCAATTACCCAAAACATCAAAGCTTCTGCATGACCCCCAAAACACAGATGAAGGGATGAACTTCCTAGATTAAAACAAACTGCTTGAAAACAGCCACAAACAGACCACGTGTCACCAAGAGATTTCTAAATTCAGTTTTATTTCAGAAATAAAAGAGGAAGACAATATAATTCATTTAGCAGACACAACCAAAACTAAAGATTAAGGTTTGCTTGCTCTTTTCCAAAATTCATTAGGATTCTATGTTCCAGCAAGAAATATTCCCACCATTCCTGCAGCTCTTTCAGCTCCTAACTGAATCCCAGAAGAGAGTTGGTATTATTTTACTGCATCTATATCACAGCTAATTTTTCACTAGAGGTTAGTTGATAATTGAGCTGGAGAAGTAGCAGCTTTCTACAATTTAGGGGAACAGCACTTGGTATCTACTCTTCTTTATCTGCCATCACTTCTTGGAATGCCAGCTCCCACTTAAAGGCCAAGTGAGGAAGTTCAAAACACAACTCCAGACAGAGCCAGAAATGCACTGAATAGTGGAAAAAAAACCCCACACTGCTATGATTTCAAATTTGTGTAACATTGGTTTGAGTAAAGAGCTGGTAGCTGGGCTCTGAAATCCCTCAGATCATCATTCCTGCCTTCTCCAATCCAAATGCTACTGAGGCAGCACCAGCAGGCGAAGGAGGAAAGCAAGTATTTCAAAGAAGGGGTCATACTGTGCAGCTAGGAACTGGACTAACTACACACATACACTGATCCTTCCCTTTGGGAACAGGAAAAAGGATCAGGAAGAGTATTTATTAAACTTTGCAGGACTTTAGACATGCAATGAATTGCACACTTCCAAAACTCTCCTGGTCTGTTTGGACAGGTATGACAGACTTTTATTCCAAGCTCCAAAGGTCAGCCTGGGCACTGATTACCCATAACTGAGTAACACTCCCCAAATGTTCATCCAAGAAAATACTAAGTGGGATTTTAGGAAACAATAGTCTTGTGTTTGTATGCTGACAATGAGCTTCCTTAGGCAACCACTACTCAATATTCAACCAAAGTAAGTCCAGAAATTCCATAATTACCATTTAAGTTCACAAACACAAACGTTTTTACCGAGTGCCAATTTGTAAGACTTGATTAAAGATTATACTCAAATGAAGACAAAAAAGTATTACTAAGCTAAAATAAATCCTTTGAATCTAAGGAATAATAATAATAATAGGGAATACTTTTCAATCCAAAGGGTTCCAAAATGTTTTGCACTGATTAGCTAAATTTTAAGTAGTAGGTGACATTACAACATGCCTAAAATCAGGTTTAATTATGTCTGTCTAGATGTAGATACCCACATTCACACAACCACACCACTTCAATTGAAGTCTAACTGTAAACTAGCCTGGCTTGATGAACAGAGACATTATGGCAGTAGAAAACCAGAATTTCTGGAGCTGCTGGGAATAGTTTTGAAAGTACATGAGCCTGAATTTGGCCAAGAAAAAAATATTCATGCATTTGAAGGTTAATTTCTCAGATACCTGGAAAAGTAGTATTTTTCCACTTCAATTCTTAGAGATTAGAAAGAAATGTATGATGTAATCAATTTAGTGTGTATGTAGTAAGAAAATAACCTTTGCTTACTAATGCTAGGTTGGGGTATAACTGACCTAGAGGAGATAGGAAAGTCTATCTTATATATTGGGACTAGAATTTACATATATTGAGACTAAACTTCCTGGTTAGCTTCATTTTGGTCATAAGGAATGAGACATGACCAACATTTTACTCGAACTACTGCACAGCATTTTACTGCTGGAAGGCCAAAAATGAAATTCAAGTGTCTGCAAACACATACAGATAACTTATTTATTAGAAATATTAAGCAACATCCACTTTTTAATATGAACAGGTTTATCTATAAGGATAATCACAGTGCCATCACAGAAGTTTTACTGTGGGATTTAACCAGGAAAGTTTTAGAATTAAAAAAATGAAACATTATTTTGATTAGGTTTATGTTCACTTCTAGAAATGAAGGCAATTTTTAATCATTAATTACCTTAAAACCAGCATGTGTTGTTAACAGCACTAGTATTGAAAGGCACTAGGATTGTTAGCTTGTGTTACCTAGTTTCCAATACAGATACAGGCACTTGAAAGCTTCATAAACCAAGCCTGTAAAACACTGCTGCAGTTGTGCAGAAGTCTGCTACATTCATTACCATCTTCATCAGGTTGTCTTGCAGTTATAAGGACGTAAAATTCATAGAGTACATCTCCAGAGCACACCTTACAAGTTGGATCTCTCTTTGGCAGACACACGAGTTGTGGACTGGGTGTATGTCCTAATCACATCCTAAAAATAACACAAAAGAAATATTCAGAGCAAGTTCCATTAGAAGTAGCTAGAGGAACTTCAGAGAAAAAGGAGTAATTGAAGCAATAATGTTGTTCTGTGTGGCAAGCACTGAGCCCACAAAAGGCCTGTGGACGTGTTTCATTATTATTACGAAGCATGGGTAATAATTTGGCCTGAAGGAGCAACCCTGAACACGTGGCATATCCTGTACAGTTATCTTCCAGAAGCCTTACAAAAACACAACTGAAACAAAGCACATCATTGGTTAATCAGCATTTAATTAAAAGTAATTAGAATGATGTTTCCTCATTTTGAGTTCTGCCATTTACAACAAATGGGAATCAAGACCGATTTCTCACTTTGTTGGATTTAGAAGAGAAGCAAACATAGCTCAGAGCCAGTCCAAATTCAACTACAGCAACCCATAGCATACCTTTTGCCCTCTCTCAGCATTGTATTTGTCCAGCAAAGCCTGAATACGGGCACCATACTCAGGATGAACATCAGTGAAGTTTTTCACCTAGACAGGAAGACAGAAAAGGCAACAGTAGTTTTTTCCTCCACTTCAAAAGTATTCTTGGACACATTTTCTGATCTACAAGCAGCAGGTATGACAAGGAAGAAAAGGAGGATGAAAACTCTTTCCTAAAAGTTTAATTCTTATCAGCAACAAAGACATCATCAAACACTCCTTCCATCATCTCACACACAGCTCTACTGATCTAAATGAAGAACCACTGGGAAGGATAAAGATTCAACCCCCTCACTGCCCTTTCCTTGTTCAGAGCAAAGGTTACACAGGCAAACCCCAAACTAAACACATAACACCACCCTTGATGTTCAACATCAATCCCATTCTTCCCATCAGGAAAGAGTTACTTTAACATGTTATACCTCATTCAGGTTATATTATGTCAATATGCATGTACTGAAGTGTTCTGTGTTGGTAATTACAGCATAAGAAAAAAAATAGGAACTAGGAGAACTCCTGATCTTCCTTTCTATAAAACCTGGAATAAAGAGCAAAGGCTAAAAACCAAAACAAGCCACTTACAGCTCGCTTCTGAACGAAGAGTTGTGCATCCTTAAGATGATCAGCAATGTTTTTGCACAGCCTTTGGCGTTCATCCTCCGTCAGCACTTTGGTATAGAAGTCTCGCACCTTATGATTGGAAATGAAGTTTTGTTTTGAAATGCCCCAAAGCAACTCATCCTGCCTGTACCAGCCAAAAATACCTACTAGATTTGAAGGAATAGCTTCCACTTACTATTCAGGCAACACTTAAAATAAGCAAAATAGTTAAAATCAAAAGGTAACCAACTTGTGGGTGTTTTTTCCCCAAACCTGCTGCCAAGTCTTTCTATTTCTAGCTTGGAATCACTGCTGCTTATTGAATTAATGGAAACAATTAATGCTATCGGGGTCCAATTCAGGAATTGACCACTGTGATAACATGCATACTCTAATTGGAGTATCAGCAGACAACAACTCAAGGAGAAAGTCACCCCCTCTAGATACTCATGCCCAGGATACGGATCACAAAGGTCTGTGGGAATTCACCAACCCTCCCGCCAGCAGAACTTCAATTATCCATGAAATTAAGTTGCATGGAGACCTTCCAAGCTCTCATGAAAGCTGAACTTCAGGTTAGCCCAGATGCTTCAGACAGAAGTCATGTTTGAATGATTCTTATGACTATTATCTAAACTCATCTCATGTATGAAGCAATATAAAGCCTTTTCCTGTATCATACCTGAGTCACATTGTCTTCATTTGCACTATTAAAGCGCTGCACGTCTCCCGAGACACACACACGGCTCTCCTTTGCCATGGGCTGATCCTCTGGACCAGTAAAACTATTTGGATAATAGTTTGGAGCACCACCTGAAAACAAACAAACCCCATGCTAAATCTCAACAATCAGATGTCAGCTCTCTCAGATTAAGTCAGAAGACAGATGTTTTTTGCCTAGCAGAACCTAAATCAATGACCCAGTTATGATTCACTTTATCCAAAACAGCTGTTAGCATTTTTCAGTCAACATACAGCTCAGCATCAGGAGCTGTGACTTCAGCCAGTCCTCAACAGCACTTACTAGAAACAGAATTTTAATAGCTTTTTGGGGGAGAAATTGATTTGTTCCAGAAATAAGGAGGTCTGGCCACCCTCAACCAACATTGCTCGGACAGTTTTAATAAACAAAGTCAAAGAAGCCATTCAAAATATTAGCCCAAGGCAGCATTAAAAACCAAAACCACTTCCATCTGCACAGCTGAAGTACTACTAATCTTAACTATGAGGGTTATTTTAAACACAGTGAACTAACAGAACTGCATCAAAATAAACTTCTTACTGGTTCTTGGGCAAGAGCAGCTTGTTTTCCAAATATTTCCTTCTCCTCCCTCAGCAAGAATTATAATAGATTTCATAGCCCAGAGGAATACAGTGGTTTTGGCACGAGGCACAGCTTAAGTATATCCTTGTTTACTCTCAGGTGTAAACAGTCACCATTGGCCAAACGCTGACAGAACACAGCGTTCGGCTCAGAGGCGAAGTTAAAGCTCTGGTCTTGGCATTTATACTCCTGCCTTTCGCAACCTCTTGGAAATCAGAAAGCAAAGCAGCTCAACAAAGTGGACTGAGTACATGAAAGTCAGTCTTAAAATTTAAAAAAAGCAAGTACAGATTTCTGAAAGACCATCTCTTATTTTTAGATTAGACTTTTGCCTAGAAAAAGGAACAAAGAGGTAGTAATTAACCTGTGAAAGCATTCCTCAGGGATATTTCTTCATTGTAAATAATTAAATGAAAAAGTTGTGAGCCTCTTTTAACAAGCATGTGTCTAGAAGTCTTTAAAGGAACATAAACTAGGCACATCACTGAATTCATTAGACTGGGTGTTCTCCTGCAAACCCCCTTTCTCTTAAAAAGCCTATTTCTAAGTTTCTAAACACACCTTAAGCTTCACTTGGGTTTAAACAAACTCCCTGCCCTCTGTCCAAACATCCAAACAAAGCCTCCACTCTTGGATTAACAGAAGAGATATACACCCATTCTAAACAATGATGACAAATATTCTGCTTTTCAGGAAGCAAGAAGAAAACCCCTTTTCCCCCACTGATCACAAAATTAAAAATGAGCAACAAGTAGAAGTTACGAACATAGAACTGAAATCACTTATAGTTCAACTACTTTGTACAAAGCTGTTTCTACAAGGAAACTTGTGCCCTGTGCTTCTTTTAAAGTCTCAAAGATACAGAGAATGTGATCTGTCATCTGCACAAGCATGCTTATGTTTTACAGCAAGGTTTGGATGCTCAATATTTGTACAAGACCAACAAGAGACACAGCAGATTCATGAATAGGAGTGATGAAGGCACTACAACCTATTCAGATTTAAGAATGCTTTCAACAGCATCCCTCAAACAGGAGATAACATGAACAAAGTGAGTGTCTTGTCAGTTAGCATCAAAACATAGACAGAGGAATAAAAGGTCACTTTTTGTAGTAAGAATTGATCAGGCAGACCCCTGTTAGTAGTCAACACATTCATAAAGTTACCTGAAAAGATAGTAAACAATAAATAGAGAGCTTGGCCTCTGCAAACTTTAACTTGGTGAAAACCAAAGCTGGCTATTTATACTGAAACATGACCTCATGCTACCAAAACAGCAGAAGAAAACCTGCTTTTCTAAAAACTATTTCATTTGTGATGTAATTCACATGGGGAACAGAAAAGCACGTGACTTTATCCATGCACAGTCACAGGTCCTGAGATGCATCGTTTCCTATCACAAAACAGATCCTGAATTTATGGTGTATTTTGAATTAAATTACTTCTTGATCACTCCTGAGTGCTGAGTTGAAGAAAGTATCAGGAATGGCACATTAGGACATTAGGAATGGACAAAGTTAGGACACTACAGAAAATAGCACGTGGTGGATTGTAACAACTACAGGAGAGGCCAACTAAACTCAAAAAGGATCCAGTAATATAAGGAAAGGTAGTACAACATTAGCAAATATGAGAAGTCAGCAACAGTTTTCACATTAAAGTACAAAACCAGATAGACTGGGAAGTCTGAGCTCAGAAAGTTACAGTGATGCCTGAGTTTGGGTTAAGAGTCACAAGAGACGCTGAATGAATGAGAAGAAAAAGCAGCATTTCTCACAGTGTAAGTTAGGAATCTGTAATAAACCAGGCTGTTTAGAAAATATATGAAATCCCCAGGAACAGAGAATAATTCTGCAGTGCATCCAGAGGTATCATTATATTTAAAGATCTTTTCCTCACTACCTTGGTTGTCAGTGACACACATGGGTCCGTCCCGCTGGTAGTTGGCCACGCGAGCTCGGAAGGGGCAGTTCACAGGAATCTGGAGGTAGTTCGGTCCCAGACGGTGTCTGTGAGTGTCGGGATACGAGAAAAGACGACCCTAAAATATTTATCACAAACATTAACTACTGCTTGCTCAAAGAGATCACTCAAGTGGCATATCCCAATTCAAACCAAAGAATGGGTTGGGTTGGAAGGGACCTCAGAGCCCATCCAGTTTCAACTCCCCCTGCCATGGGCAGGGACACCTCCCACCAGAAGAGGCTGTTCAAGGCCCCATCCAACCTGGTCTTCAACACCTCCAGGGAGGGGGCAGCCACAACCTGTGCCAGTGTCTCACCACCCTCATCGTGAAGAATTTCTTCCTGATGTCTAATCTGAATCTTCCCCCTTCCAGTTTAAAGCCATTCCCCCTCGCCCTGTCACTCCATGCCCTTGTAAAGAGTCCTTCCCCAGCAGACAGTTTCTTGTAGGCCCCCTTCAAGGCTGTTTCCTTCGTGTATATATTCTTGACATACTCCAGATCATATCTGAAGTGACACTTGGCCACAGACCACCTTTGTTGGAATGGCAGGTTAAGTTGCATTTATGCAGCTTGGGTATTTCCTACCAATTTCAGAATGCTAAACCTATTCTGAAGCAGGAAGATGTTTACATACAGTCATTTTCATCTCTACACAATGGTGCTAAATATTACTAAGGATTAATACTATATTTTTCTACTTATTTCAACCTTAGATGCAAAAATGGATTGATTACATTAGAATATGGTAGTTCCTTATTTATTTACTGAACTGAATCTGAAGCAGTTCTAGTGACATCTGGATGCCAAGACAAGAGAATGTTTCCAATCACGAAGTTTGTGGGAGTGAAGAGAGGCAAAACAAAACAACTGCGTTCAAGAGTTTATCCAGTTAAAACTGTCAAAATACCTTTCTTGTTTCCATGGATTTAATTTAAACAACAATCTCCTTTTAATCTGAAAAAGCATAATATGCAAACACCCACGGCTCTGCAGACAGCACAAAGCTACTGCAGCCAGTCTTACTGGGTATTTTGACCTCTATATATCTGTATTTTAGAGCATTTGAAGTCCACCCCTCTCATTCATAAGAGTTTGATTATAAGATATAGCGTGAAAACTTGAATAAATATGCACTGCTGCTATGGTTTTATCCCATAATTTTTGTCAGACTGACAGATTTCCCCATCAACTTTGACAGTTGTTGCAGATACCCTCTAAATTCTATACTTCCTATTCCTTTAGTTCTTTCCCGTTCTCCATGAATTTCAATCCTGGATGAGGACGTCAAACAGTAATAATTAAAAACAACTTCTGAAAAATACAAGTTGCTTTCCATCTGTCAGGTTATTTTTCTGCTGCCATGCAAACACTGATGGTAACACTTTCATAAACAGCAAAGCCAACGTGATGCTCTTCAGGTAAAATGTTGTGTGCCTTGCAGTTTACCTGCAGCATTTTATCCGGGCTGGGTTCAATACCAGGCGGCATGTTGCTGGGATCATATGCCATCTGTTCTACTTCTGCAAAGTAATTGACAGGATTCCTGTTCAGCACAAGCTTTCCCACAGGGATGAGAGGGTAGTCACCATGGGGCCAGATCTAGAAGACACAACACACATTAAAATCAACATTATTATAGTATTATGCAGCTTAAATAATAAAACAGGAAAACGCTGCTTTGTAAAGTCTTGAGAAAATACATTACTAAAGAAATGTATTATTTGCTAACAAACATTTTGAGAAACATATTATTAAAATAAGTCTTTTGCAATCAATACACAGTACTAATGGAACTTATTTCATCATCTCAACATAAGCTCAGCACTTGACTGCTCAGATGGAATACCCACAGGCACTTGAAAAACTGCCTGGGAATGCCATATCGTAGGTGGAACTGGTAGCATGGTTGTTTGCAGCTACTTCAAAAGGCAACCAGCTTAATTAGGCTTTTCTTTGTCATCTTAGCCTGTACTTTCATGTTCAAAAGTCTTTCTTCTAATATTGCTCTCCCAAAATGGCTAAAAAAAAATATATAAATTTATGTCAGGATCTTTCAGCTTCCAGTTTCTGTTCCAAGTAATGAGACGTCTGACATAAAATTAGACCAATCAGAAGTGACACCATCAACAACATTTAGAACCAGCAAGCTGAGGGTGTGACCACGTGCTCTGAGATCACACTTTGGAAATGCAGTGCAGTTACCATCTACAGGCCTGGAATCAAGCCCTATTCATATTTCACTGAGAAAGAGTAATATCAGATGTAAACATCAATATGATTTCACCTCCAGAATTTCTGATTTATCATCACCATATAATAAAGAGAACACTTTAAAAGCAGAAGGCAAGAATAAAAAGGACAAACTAACTTTGTTGATGGGAACCAGTAAGAAAACAGTGCTACTCCAGGGAAAGGCACTTTTTTTTATAGGTAAGCTCAATTCTGGCATTTCCTACATTTTGACCTCGTGGCCTATCTCAAACCAGCTGAAATTCAAGACTCACAACAATACCAGCGTTACCTTAGTTAAATCAAAAGGATTAAATGGAAACTTTTCTGCTTCTTCAAATGTCATAACTTGAATGTAGAAGGACCACGATGGATAATCCCCCTTGGCAATGGCATTGTAAAGATCACGTATTGCATAGTCAGGATCAGTAGAAGCCAACCTTTCTGCTTCTTCAACAGAAAGATTTCTGATGCCCTGGTCAGTCTAAAAGCAATAAAAACAGTACCACCAGTCACAACCTGCAGAAAGCATTACAGAAATCATTAATAAGAATGTGCTTTAAGAAGACTTAGGATCCAAGAATGCCGTAGTCCATCTTCTGATCTCCAATAATTTGATTAACAAGACATTCAACAGCTGCCAACCAGATAAAAATGAGTTCTGAGAATGGTGAAATTAATGCGTAATGCTGTACCACAGAAGGCAAGAGATCAAATCTGAAGGTATGATCCCTGCAGCGTGTCAAGCAAAGCAGTTTCCCCTCTCCCCTTACAGGATGCAGTGCTCCTTTCCTGTTCTATCATTTCACCTTTCCTACAGACCACACACAAACACAAAGTGATTAAATGGCTGCAGCCCTTAGGGCTGAAAGTTCTGGATTCAACACGAATCTCAGTTTCCCATCTCCCAGCCTCTATCTGTTACATATTTAGCAGCAAGTAAAACCTCATTTTAATTAGCTTTTGACAACTCAAAGGCTAAAAGCTGCTATACAATTAGTTTAACATAATGGGTTTCCAAAGCCTTGCTTCAAAGGCAGATGTCTAATGAGATGAGAACTGTATTGTCTTTCAAACCTTGAAGGGAAGATTTTTTTCAAGTGAGATATGATAGATGTGGCCTTCTCACGAAAGTGTGCAAGTTCTGTGAGCTTCAGCTGCAGAGCTCTTGGGAAGAGAGTTTTAAGAGAGCCTCAATTGTATAGCACAATATAAAAAGTACTGGATCAACGCAGTGCATACGCTGTCGATAAATGGGAATGAAAATCAGATTCAAACCGAGAGAGTTTTTACCTGAGGGAGCACCTGTTGAATACAAACTACTGTGTGGCCAAGAAAATGAAACAGGAACACATCACACGCTGCAGGGCTAGAGGATTATGGCATCAGCACTGAATGACAGCAAGGGATGATCAGAAGTTCCAGGCTGAAATGCAATAAGCTGACCGAGGTGCTCAGAGCTCAGCACTCACGCAGACTGAGCTCTCCCATAACAAGAGACAGTTCCCCAAAGAAGAATTTTTCAGTCACAGAACATTTTTAGACAGCCCATTTACAACCATTTTTATCCAGTGGCATGTATGCTTCCAATGGATAACTGGAATAAAAGTTCAATACCTTCACGTGGAATTTGCAATAAACTGCTCTTCCGTTGGCATTAACCAGTTTAAAAGTATGTGATCCATATCCATTCATATGGCGAAAGCCATCAGGAATACCACGATCACTGAACAAGAAAGACACCTAAAGAGAGGGATCAAACTGTTATTAATGGACTCACCAGTTCAAGGAATAAGCAATCATTCGAGACAAAGCTCTGTACTGCACTAAACTGCAACACTGGAAGCCATCTTAATGTTAGGAATTCCTTGAGGAATTTCTAGTTTAACAGTGGTAATGAAATAAGACTGCTTTGCTTTTGCAAAGAATAACTGTGAACTAAACCTACGTGGAGTTTAAGCCCACAGGAAATATTTGGTGAGGCACAAGACATTAACCTAGTGAAGATGTTATGATTTCTCCTATAAGCACAGAGCAGTTAAGCATGGATAATTCCAGTTATAAATATAAATAAGAACTTTTTTTCACGTTAAACTCTGAAAACTGAAGTCAGTAACAACGAGTTCTTCAAAGTCTTCAAGCAGTAAACACACCACCCTGCAAACATACTCAAAGTGCTGCTTTTCTTTAGGTTTATGATCACAAATAATGCTCACAGTACTTCTTTTTCTAATTCATAATTACTGGAAGGCTTCTATGTGACCACATTTTCTTTTAAAAACTACAACTGCATTTTAAATGCTATTTTAGCTTTTTTATGTAACATTCTTAGCTACAAATACACTTCAGAATAATTAGAATGCACTGCAAAGCCTACTCATTTTGGAGTTGATCTAATGTGCTACACAATATACAGCTTTATACGTGGTAGCATTACTTCCCCAGTACTTCACTGTTCTCTAACACTGTTTGTTGTTCATCAGCCTCTCCACTGCTTTAGTGTCAGAAAACTTAGCAACTTTCCCTTCATCCCTACACAAAATATGATTATGAGAACACATTTCATAGAGTCATTAAATGAAAAAAGGCTAGGTACAGGCAATAAAAGTCTTAAGAGCTATTGTAGGCCCTTCACCTTTACTCTTTCTAAAAGATGAAGTAGTCTTCTAGTTAAACATGGAAAAGAGGTAGTTAAAAACATACATTGTCATATCATAGCATGATTTTCTTAATCATACAAAACAATGCCAAAGCAGAACCTTACTTGATGCAAAGACTCAGGGCGAAGACTCCAGAAGTCCCACATCATGTCTGGATCCCTCAAGTGAGTCTGAGGGTTCCTCTTTTGGGAATGGATGAATGATGGAAACTGATTTGTCCCAAAGTAGAGGGGAAAGGAAGGAAAAACAAAAAGAAAGAGTTCTTTAACATCTCCAAACTACATGAGGTAGACTGAGCAACTAGAAAACAAGGCAAACATTTGGAAAAATTTAACAAATATCTGAAATGAATAAGAGCTACAATAAAACATCCTCCACTTAAGAAAAGCTCCTCTACCTAAAGTGCTGTTAAACTTATACTAAAAGACAAAAAAAGAGTATTTAAAAAAGCAATTTGTGAGTTTAAGTCTTTTTTTTCCAAGTAGCCTCAGAATGAAAAAAAGAGAAATGTCTACAGAGTTAAACAGAGTTGATCTGAACACCAGAAACACTGATCAGATCTGAGGTTAAAAAGATGATCATGTACTTACTTGCTGGCTATTGTGGCACATACACCAGCAAACACAACTAAACGTGTGCTCCATTTGTGGTATGAAACCATATAAATAATAGTTCTTAAATCTGTTTTGTTAGGGTTTTTATTTTAAATATCCTTTTCAATAAAAATATTGGGATCATCTAACAAACAACATTTAAGTGTGTCAAAACGACAGCTTTTGCTTCTCAGTGAAGCAAGAACAAGGTGAACCAACTTTTGGACTCTTTCACAAAGTACCCTTGCCTGTCATGTTGACTCACCAACATCGCATCCCGAATAAAGAAGATAGGAGTGTTATTTCCCACAAGATCCCAATTACCCTCTTCTGTATAGAATTTCATTGCAAAACCTCGAGGGTCACGAACTGTATCAGCCGACCCGGATTCTCCGGCTTGAAGAAACACATGGACATAGAGAAGTGTTACGATAGGAAACACATACAGACTGCAACCATGAAAAGATAGAATATGAGAATAACCCATAAAATCCTAAAGCATGGGGTTTATAGATTTAAGCCTTTTCTTTTTTTTGCTTATTTTCAACAATACTTCAGGCACTGCAAGTTTCTAAAGCATGAACAGACACCCATCCAAGCATTTGGGCCGCAGTTAAAAGAAAGAAAAAACCAAGCATATCCACTTGAACCAAATAAGAGTGGAATCTGCATTATCACAAACAGAGACAACTTTAGATTATTGGGTTGAATGTGCTAAACCCACATATTTTCTGTGCATCAAATCCCAGAGTGAAAGCTCTCATTTGGAAAGCACCAATCTAAACAGGGTGCCTAATAAAAAGGGAACTTACTATAGAGGAGCTGTAACCCTTTTAAATCACATCCAGCTTTACCCAAACCAGTTCTTTCAATAGGCAACTTTATGCTAGAGTGGAACTGCACACCACAATACCTGAACACAAGTGTTCCAGAAGTATTCAGGAACAGCCAATGCTAAATATCATAATGAAATAACAAGGGCACACTTTCTCTCATTAAAAAAAAAAAGTTGTGTGCTACAGGATAGGCAGAAAGAAACATGTTAAAACAGAGCAGGGAAAGGAAAAGTAATGGTGCAACAACCCACTTCAGCACAAACTAAGCTGCACGTCTTACCCTTTGTAACATTCCATGACTCTAAGTTTTAGAGATAAAGGGAAAAGCCAGTAGGCCAAAACCCTGCACCTTGTTGAACTACTTCCTCTCCAATATTACTTCTGAGCTGAATCTGTATTAGTTTTTCTTTTCTTTTAAATACAGCTAGAGTAGTAACACGTAAGTTTGAAAGACCACTACTCCATCACACAAGATATTGATCCATAATGCACGTTTTAACAAACAGCATTAAGATTTTGCTGGTTCATGCGTTCAGCTGAAAGAAATTCAAGCATTTTTTATGGAAGATGGTTTATTCTTCTTTACCTACTACTTACTTTACAGCATTCAACCCCAAAATATTCCTGCAGCATAAGGGATTATAGGTATCTAATTCTGAAGTGTTCAAGTGCAGCATTCAGGTGTTGATTGTGATCCATCCAGAAACAAAACAAGCTTTCAATCAGAAAAAAAAAATAGCTCAGCCTGACCTTTCTCTCACATTCTGGAGGGGAAGTGTCCACAGAGAGCTCTGACAGAAGCTGCTTAAGGTCTCACCATTTAAAGGAAATTCACAGAGGAGGAACTGGTTGGCAGAAAGCATTTCAAACTACCTTAAGCACATGAAGTGCTCCACAATGCAAACACTGCTATCAGTGTACGTATGGTGCACAGTAAGTTCAGAGCCTTACCGACAGTGGAGAACCGGATCGCAATCGGAGTTCTTTTTCCAATGTGTTCAAACACTTTTGCTTTACAATACTGGGTAATATCATGAGTGACTTCAAAATAGCCAAAGGCTCCTGAAGAAAAGTAATTTTAAAAAATATCAGATCTAGATACCTTCCCTCCACTCAGAGTGTTTCTGTTATTCCATTGTGGTCCAAGAGATAACTTTAAGTCAAAAGGAAATATGGAAACAACACTGGTTTAAACACAGTTCATATCTATGCAAAAAACCACTCTATTTTCACAAAATGGTATTTACTTAAAACTATTTGCATAGTACTCACTCTCTCCTCCTTAACTGACTGTTAACAGCTCCCAGCAGCAACACAAGCCTCATTTCTACTGTGCAACATAATAAACAGTAGCTTTTCGGATGCTCTTCTACCAAGATTTGCATATTGATCTCAGAACAAAACAAGTATTTCTTTAACCTGAATGTGCGTTGCAGAATTTTTAGTCCACCTGTAAGCTGGATGAAGCAACAAAAGTTCTTCCCACCCCACAGAGGTATTTTTCCCAGGTACATTCACATGATGATAAAATCCAGTCCCACATTTTTTATTACCTATTGCCCTAAAAGAAGAAATCAGAGTTGCCAGTTCCACCCTACTAAGATCAAGAGCAAATTTTAAAATAAACTGTTTTTTTAATCTTTAATTTAAATATTAGATATTCATCCTGCTTTGACAGAGACACACTGGGTGACAAAATCAAGAATCTCTAGCAAATAACATGAAAGAGACATCAAAATAGAGATGAGTAAGTCATGGGACACAGCAATGGGACACTGTGGAGCAACAGATAGAGGAAGCAAATGCAGTAGAAATCTAAGGGTCATAACTACATTTTCTACCATGTTTTTAAACAGTTTTTCAGTGCTTCATGTTTTGGCTTTGAGTTCTTTTAAATCAGGCCTTACCACTGTTCTTGATACATAATTATTTATTATTATAATCTATACTAATTAATTCTAGATAACAATGCAATTTACCTGTCACAATCTATGTGTTACTTCAAAAGCATTTCTAAGTCCAATTCTACAGAGAGAAAAAGTAGATGTCTTTAAACATACCTCCCCCTTTTGCATGCACAACTCTTTCAGGAATCCTCTCTCTGTCAAAATGAGCCATCTCATCAGTGAAAACAACATCTTGAACGAGAAGAGGTCCACGTGGTCCTACTGTAAGAATGTTGAGCTTATCCCCTATGGGGTTCCCAGCACCGGTGGTCAAGACATCTGGTTTCTGAAAGTGAGAGACAGTCAATATCACACCACCAGAAATTAAAATCAGTCTGTATTTGAGCCACACAGTGTGCATGCCTGTTCAATCATTATGTGTCACAGGATGTATTAACAACCACGTTAGCAAAATGACATAAGATTCTGGAACTAGTCATGGAAAACGTGGATTTCTAACTGCATCACAGTACTCTAGGGCTATTTAAGACACATATAATCCAAGAATGCCTTCCATGGTTCAGAAGCATTACTTGTTAAGGCTACATATTTTTACAAAACAAGATATAAAGTGTCTACCTTAAAATACGCCCCCCACGTCCACAGGAGAGGATGGGAAGAGAGCGCGCTAAAGGAGGAGTGGCTGCTGGAAAGCAGTAAGGGAGAAAGGGGAGGAGGAAGATGACAGTACAGGAATGGAGACATCAGGGAAGAGCTGCAGTCACACAACATAAAGACTAAAAGGTGGTAGCCATGATTACTGTTGGTTTGGAAGAGCTATAAGCAACAGTACCTGAGGAACCATCATTCTCAGCTCTTGAAGCATGGATGAAGATTAACAAAAGAAGCACTATGGTCAATAAATGTTCTGTCAACAAGACAACAAACCAAAATTATTTTTTTTAACTGACATTACTACTGTCTTTAAAGAAACCACCCAAGATAGCCCACATTCATCCTGTTTCCTCTCTGTTCCATACCAAGTCTAAGTTAACCATCCTTGTAGGCTACTTGGAGCTTTGGCACCTTGTACAGCATGACAGACCTTGTACCTGAAAAAACAACCACGCCAGGACAATGTCTAGAAACACCTGGTAGAAACTGGCAGCACCTCAACTGAGTGAACTTCACCTTCTTAAGAAGAAGTCCCAGTAGGAAAGACTGTATCTGTATCACATATGGGGTTATTTGCTCCCCTAAGGCGACAGTCTTATTTTACTGGGTACTGTAGAAAACACAGCAAGAAAGGTATATCATCATCTCCAGATGGCTGCAGGTGTCAGTTTTTCCTGGAGAACATCTATCAACCATTAGGAGCCAAGGCAGTGTTTGTAAAGGACTTAGAAGAACAGAATAGAAATCAGTAAGGAAAAAGTTTGCAACAGGGTGAGCTCCAGTACCAGTTAATGCTAAACCCACAGTTACAGGTTGCACTACACTGACACACATATGTAAGGGCTCTCAATCCATACCATCCGACCCTCTCCAGACCAGTTCTCCTTCTTTTAAAGTTCTATGAATGAAAAGGGATGATGAAGAGAAGGAAAAAGTAAATCCTGATGGGGCAGAATTCTTTACTATATCAGTGACTTTATGGAGTTCCAATTTTTATATAATCTAAGTTCAGCTTTAAGTGCTTCAGTTACTATAAACAGACAGAATTCCCATCTCCATTGCATGGAATGCTATGCCAAACTGGACTAACCTCCAAGGGGTTTATTTTTTTCCCAAGAGGCAACCCACAAAGGCAGGAAAGAACAATTACTCACACCTATACCCTGAGCTTTGAATGAGGCGGAGTATTTAGGGAGAGTTATACACATCTTTGTTTAACTCTGGTGCATGAATAACCACATAAAAGATGCTCGACAAGATAACTGCATTTCCAATATGTTCTTACTAATATGCAACACGCTGCTCTAGCTGGGTGGAATTCCCAAAAATCTAGTGTCTTTATTCTTCATTAGCATAAAGCAACAAGCTGTTATGCTACAAGCATAAATCCAGCTACTTCAGGATGTCTGAAATCATAACCTGCACTGAAATAAGTACACAGATTTACCAAAGACAATATCTAAGAGGTTACAAACAGGAACATGATGTTCAGAAACCTAAAGGAAAGTTACCATATTACCTTTATTTAAAGTATCCTTAAGTCAAAGGAACATCTGCTTAAATCAAAACATTACCTATGGTTTGTCAAGGGAAATACACAAGAAACTGTTCTCAGTACTCTTTCCACTGCTTATACTTCACGACTCCTACCTTAAGTCTTGCTCAGTTTTAAAAGCAAAAAATTGTATCACTGTGCACTTTGACAAATCACCTACTCAAACCACGTGAGTTCTTCCATGCCCAGCCAGACTAAGAATTCAACTTCTTAAAATGATTTCCTAACATACAGGCCCCATATAATTTAGCACCCTTAAATGCCTATGCTTTATTACCTTTTAGCTATCATCTTAAACTTGTAATGGCTTAAATTGTCATTATAAATGAACTTTTTGAATTAGAATTTAATTTCATATATTATAGTAACCGCAAGGACTCCACTATATTCATGGAACTTTAGGAAAAAGCTCATTCATCCACTCCATGATTCAGCCTAATAAATGTAAAATACTCTGCTTCAAGATACTTACCCAGTACAAATCAGTGCAATTATAGTATTATCCCGACATATTTTCTGTATTGAGGTAAGAAAACTACAACCCACATTGAAACCTGTTCTAACCCTCTGCTTTGAAAAGCTCTTTCTTAGAACACAGTACGATCGGTAGATGATGAGATTGTACAATGTACACACATTTTTAATTGAATTCTTTGGTCAATAAATTTTTGCAGAGCTTGCTTAGGGAGATCTACAATTTTTTTTAATCCAGTTTCTAGCACTACCAATATTTTTTCTTTCATTTTTGTTAGCTTTGCTGATGAAAAGCTTCAGGTTTCTCACAGATGAAACCCAATGTATTAGGTTTCCCTAATCATAAATTCATTGGGCTTTTTTTTCACATCAATGACTGCCACACTCAGTTAAGACAGGCAAGTTTGCTGGAATGTGATGAACAAGAAGATATCCTACCAATGGCATCCTAAGCTGCTGTATTTACCTCTCCAGCCTCCTTGTGTTATCATTCATTACAGACATCCCCATCCTTCCCACATGTTCTACACACACAGAGAGGTCCACTTCACCCTCACTCTGAGGCAGCCTGTGACACAAAACCCCTGTGTGCAGCCTCAGCCCTATTTATGAATTCTGACTACTAGAATTCTACAAAAAGCAGACTTGGGGACTGGATTCTGGTAATGATTTTTTAACAGAAGACATTGCTCGTATGACTCCTCCAGTCCACATAGTGACTTTTAAAATGTTTCATGACCTTTTCATGTTGAAGCAGCGACCAAGCTTCACCCAGTCCACCGAGAAACACAAAAGTGATGTTGAATTAGAGCCTTGTTTATCCTAGAGCTCTTCACAAATTCTAAGCAGCTGTCTTTAACCATGCAGCATTAGGACTACAATGCATATACCTACAGCTCTGACAATCTCTTCTAAAAAGTCCTTGCAAGAGCGTGGTAAAAGACAGAAGGGGAAAAAAAAAAGGCATCCTTAGTCTTAAGGAGACTTTTTGAGCCCTTTCGAGTCACCTCTGCCTTTATAATACTTTTTGTTTGATTACTCAAGTGCAGAAAACCCCCTGCATATTAGTGTAACATTTAAGACTGATAGAAGTAGTAGCTACAACCACAACTTTTGGAAACTGAGCCTATCAAAATATTTAGGTTAGATATTACAAAGAAATGTTTTCCTGTGAGGGAGGGGAGCCACTGGCACAGGTTGCCCAGAGCAGTGGTGGCTGCCCCATCCCTGGAGGTGTTTAAGGTCAGGTTGGATTGGCTTTGAGCCCCCTGATCCAGTGGGAGGAGTCGCTGCCCATGGCAGGGGGAGTTGGAACCGGATGATCCTTAAGGTGTCTTCCAACACAAACCATTCTATGATTCTATGGTTTAGATACTGTACAGTCCTTTTTGCACAAATGTAGATTTTCTGAAAGGTTCTTTCTAGCACTGACATTAGAAGCACAATCTTTTTTTTTAAATGGTAGGATATATTCACTTTAGTTTCAGGATAACATTATATGGGGCATGCAAAGTAAGTTCTGTCAGTGTGAAGGGAGAGAAAACACTGTAGTTTTAAGAAGAATTCTCATACTGGTTTTGGACTTGAGTTTGTTTGCTGCCTGCATTTTCACATAGTTGGGAGCTGCACACAGTCAAAACCTGAAAAGATAAG
The DNA here is from genome assembly GCA_033558185.1 of Dromococcyx pavoninus. Taxonomy (NCBI): domain Eukaryota; kingdom Metazoa; phylum Chordata; class Aves; order Cuculiformes; family Neomorphidae; genus Dromococcyx; species Dromococcyx pavoninus. Next base: position 240,329 of record JAUMJL010000770.1, on the reverse strand, counting down.
AACTTTTGAATCTGCACGTGTATTTCCTCACAGCACCAACCTGCCATGACAGAAACAAGGGAAACAGCCAGGAGAATTCAGTCAGAGCTGTTGTAAACACCATACATCAAAGTACATACTTCCAGGCATTACTGATACTTTGCACCTTATAAAAGTTGCTTTAAAATTCTAATAAGATAAAAAGTAGGGAGGAATTTAGATCTCATGACTCCTTATGCAACACACTTCAGGTTGCCTCCCAATCTTGAAATTAACTTTGGCCTATATTCAAATATGGTTGTGTTACAGAAAAGCAGACATCCACGTGAAAGTATTACTCAAGGTACAAAAAGAAAATACTACAGAGCCTGCTAGAACACGATGAAGTCACAATTCACTGTTGGAACACAGTTTTCGTACAGCACCTTTTAGAACAGAAGGTAAGAAGTAATATCAAGATTATTTAACACCTATGAAGGGTGGGAAGGGAGGCATCCACTCATGTCCTGCAAGAAGGCTGCTCAGTATAACCAGCAGGAAAATAATTTAATGCCAAATACAGACTTCTGCCAGAAAATATAGAGCAGAAACTGTCATAGTGATTTCATGAAGAAGTATTTATGCATCTACCCAAGCAGTTTTCATACAGTACCTTTTAGAAAAGAGGGTAAAAACCAAAATCAAGATGACTTAACAAGTACAAACAGTGACAAGTGAGGCATCCACTTACGTCTTGTTAAGACTACTGCTTAGTATAATCAGCAGGAAATGATCCAATGCTAAATACAGACTTCTACTAGAAAATATAGAGCAGAAACTGCATTTTGGACAACAAAATGCTGCAGTGATTCGGTGGAGAAGAAGGGAAAGCAACTCTTTCAGTATTTATGCTTTTACTTAAGTAGTTTTCAAACAGTACCTCTTAGAAAAGAGGGTAAGAATATAAAATCAAGATGATTTAACACCTACGAACAATAGGAAGTGAGGCATCCACTCGTGTCTTGCAAGATTGCCGCTTAGTATAATCAGCAGGAAAAGGACTTAACGCCAAATGCAGACTTCTGCCAGAAAATATAGAGCAGAAACTGCATTTTGGATAACAAAGCTGTCACAGGGATTTGATGCTGAAGCAAAATCAACTCTTTCAGTATTTATGCTTTTACCTAAGTAGTTTTCATACCGTACCTTTTAGAACAGAAGGTAAAAAACCAAAATCAAGGTGACTTAACAAGCACAAACAGTGGAACTTATGTCAAGAGTGTTGCTCAGTATAACCAGCAGGAACAGGACTTAACGCCAAATACAGGCTTCTGCCAGAAAATATAGAGCAGAAACTGCATTTTGGACAACAAAACTGTTGCGGTGATTTGATGAAGAAGAAGGGAAGTCGACTCTCTCAGCATGTATACATTTACCCACGCGTTTATGCAAACACCTGAGTATTTGGGGATGTATTTTACATCTTCAGAAGACTGCACTCGTGCTGCTGCTGACAAGTTCTTCTGACCTGGCCCATCGAGCTGTCCCAACCCACTTCAGCTCGGTAAACAAGCCTCCACATACCAGCGCACCTCACCTTTTATACTGCTCCCTACCTACATTTTCACCGTTTTCTAGCGCTCAAAAGACAAATACCTGATTTGAGAGGAGAGGGAGAACATCTCCGCACACGCAAAGCCTGGGAGCTGAGGAGCCCCAAAGGAGCGGCTGCGGGGGAAGAGCCTCTCCCAGTTGGCTCCGTCCCTGGGTTTTCCCGGGAGCAGAGCGCAGCTCCTCCGGGATCAGGACCCCCCCCCCCCCCACACACACACACCCCCGGGGCTCCGCACACCCTCCAGCACGGGTGGAGGCGCAGCTCGCCGCCCCAAGCGGGTACCTGCGAGCCCCGCTGGCTCCGCCACTGCTTCAGCTGCTCCGCGGCGGCGTCGCGGTCGTCAGCCATTTTGCTAACGACCCCCACGGCAGGAAGGACGGGAAGAGAGAGGCGATTGCAGGACGGGCTGGCAGCGCCGCGCTGGCTACCGGCAATCTGAGCCGGCTACCGGCAATCTGAGCCGGCTACCGGCAGGGCCAGCAGCAAGCAGGCAGCGCCCACCGAGCTCACCCCGCTGCAGCAGCGAATAGCGGGAGCTGCGGCACCCACGGGCTGCGACCCCAGCGATGGGACCGCCCCCCGCTACCTTCCCAGCCAATCGCCGAGCGCAGCAGCGGGCAGCGCGGGCGCTGAGTGGCTGAGGGAAGTGTCAATCAAAAGGGGGGGACAGCCCGCAGGCTCTGCTCTGTGCGGGGGAGCTGCGGGGTTCCTCGTCCCTGGGGTCTTGATACCAGAAGCAGTTACTATTACAAAAATTGAAATATTTTCATTTAAGCTAGAGTAGAGTTAAGACTCATCTAAGTAACTGCATTCTGGGCCCCTCAGTTCAAGAAAGATATTGAGGAGCTGGAGAGGGTCCAGAGAAGAGCAACAAAACTGGTGAAGGGACTGGAGCACAAGTCCTGTGAAGAGAGGCTGAGGGAGCTGGGGTTGTTCAGCCTGGAGAAGAGGAGGCTCAGGGGTGACCTCATAGAATGTTTTCCTGCCGGCATGTTTTCTTTATAGCATGTTTGTTTTTCAAACAGTGTTTTTTCAGGCACTGTCCAGAGAGAAATGATAACCTCTTGTGTTAAAGGAGGTTGTGGCTGCCCCCTCCCTGGAAGAGTTCAAGGCCAGGTTGGCTGGGACCTTATGCAGCCTGGTATAGTGGGAGGTGTCCCTGCCCATGGCAGAAGGGTTGGAACTGGATGGTCTTTAAGGTCCCTTCCAACCCAAACCATTCTATAATTCCATGCTATGTGCTGAACAGACGTGTCTCCTTCTATAATCACCTCTGTTTGTAGTCTTTCCCTCTTTAAAATGCAAGGTCAGAGACAGAGCTGGCTCCAAATCTTCAATTAGCAAGAGATTTAGCTGTTGTGAAGTTCGTAATAACAGTAAAATTAGTCCTTGGAAAGTAGCAGAATATGCATAAGATTTCTGGGAAAATTTATACATATGCATGTCATTGGGAAATACATTCTGTAACCAGCTCTTGTCTCATTATGCATTATTGATGGAATCATTCCCTCATGCATCCAGCACTGAAATAAAGGATGCTGCTTTCTTAAACTGCTAAATGAGTCTTAGAAAGTTTATTTGCTGTTATTTTCGGTATCAGTCTGAGGGTGTGCGATGAACTCTGTGGAGTAACTCAATTTGCACTCGCAGCCCAGAAAGCCAACTATATCCTGGGCTGCATCCAAAGAGCTGTGACCAGCAGGGCAAGGAAAGGGGTTCTTCCCATCTACTTTGCTTTCATGAGATTCCATCTGGCGCCTTGGGTTCAGTTCTGGCGTCCCCAGCACAGGAAGGATATGGAGCTGTTAAAGCAGGTCCAGAGGAGGCCACGGAGATGATCCGAGGGCTGGAGAACCTCCCATATGGAGACAGGCTGAGAGAGTTGGGGTTGTTCAGCCTGGAGAAGAGAAGGCACCGGGGAGACCTTAGAGCAGCCTCCCAGGACTGAAAGGGGCTCCAGGAAAGCTGGAGAGGGGCTCTTTGCAAGGACAGGTAGTAATAGGACAAGGAGTAATGGTTTTAAGCTAAAAGAGGGTACATTTAGATGAGATCTTAGGAAGAAATATTTTCCTGTGAGGGAGGGGAGGCCCTGGCCCAGATTGCCCAGAGAAGTGTTGACTGCCCCATCCCTGGAGGTTTTCCAGGCCAGGTTGGATGGGGCTTGGAACACCCTGATCCAGTGGGAGTTGTTCCCTGCCCAGGCAGGGATGTTGGAACTGGATGGGCTTTAAGGCCTCTTCCAACCTATCTTAAACTACTAGATTATGTGATATTTGGCACTTGAAAGAGTCTGTGGGCTTCATGGTGCATACTTCTGTATTGGGTTACTAGATCCAGATCAGTGGATAAAACTAACTATTCATGCTAGAAAGCTAAAATAAATATCAGAAAACTAAAATGTATTTTTCTCTTTGTTAGCTCCACCCTAATAACAGTGGTTGGGGTCAATCCTGGCAGATAGGAGACCTATCTAAACAAACAGAAATTACCCAAATGTGGTTGCAGGAGTACTGGTTTATAAAAGCAGCTGAGTCAGCAGGTTTTATGTGTGTGGTGGTTTGATTCTCCCCCAGTAGTTCTTGATAAGGATCCCAGTATGGTTCTTTACACAATACGTATTACAACAGTGAAGCAGAGCAGCTTTGTTTACCCATAGCCTGTCAGAAAGAAATGAAACAGGGGAAATGGTTATCTGCAAGAATTATGTCTACATTTTTTCTCTTAACAGATACAAAGAGTAGTCTTAGCACATTATTTCCATCAGACAATTTCTTTATCTAATATACATGTCGTGGTTTAAGCCCAGCTGGCAACTAAGCCCCACAGAGGTGCTTTCTCACTTTCCCCAGTGGGAGAGGGCAGAGAACCAGAAGGATAAAAGTGAGGAAAACTCGTGGGTTGAGGTAAAGACAGTTTAATGGGTAAAGCAAAAGCTGCACGCTCAACATGGCCAAACAAGGAATCCATTCAGCACTTCCCATCACAGGCAGGCATTCAGTCATCCCCAGGATAGTAAGGCTCCATCATGCCTAACAGTTACTTGGGAAGTCAAATGCCATCATTCCCAATGTCCTCCCCTTTCTCCCTCTTCCCCCCCATTTTATATGCTGAGCATGATACCCTATGGTATGGAATACCCCTTGGGTCAGTTGGGATCAGCTGTCCTGGCTGTATCCCCTCCCAGCTTCTTGTGCCCCCCCCCCAGGCTCCTCTCTGGTGGGGTGGGTGAAGAGCAGAAAAGACCTGGACTCTGTGTAAGTGCTGCTCAACAAGAAGGAAAACTTCCCTATGTTCTCAGCAATGTTTCCAGCACAAATGCCAAACAGACCCCCATACTGGCTACTATGAAGAAAATTAACTCTATCCCAGCCCAAACCAGCACAATGCAATATTATGTATTAGAGGGCCAAGGCTCCCAAATCCAGGTCTGTATTTGTAAGGAATATCACTAATGGCACTCCTTTTTTTCAGTGGTAAGAACAGCAAACTCCCTTTTTTTTGCTTCAGCCTTATTTATGACATTTCTTTTGTATCTCCAAGCCTCAGGATTATTTTCTTTCCCAACATACTAATCAACATGATAAAGAAGAGCAAGAAAGATAGATCACCTATGGTTCTAATAGTTTTATATTAAATGTGTCATCAGAGTACACCTGATACTGCATCTTCTGTGCAAACACCGATCCCTTCCACGTACCAGGCTCCCACTACACTCAGAAGGTAAAGCTAAACAGGAGTAACTCCACAAAGATCTAAGTGGTCTTGGTCCAGAGTACAGTATCACCCAAAGAAAAAAGCATCCAAGCTTCACCACAAGGTCTTAACTCAACCAAACCCTTTGCTTTCAAGACAGAAGCTCCCATTCTGCAAACTAAGTTTGTAGGCCTCACCATCAGCTCTTTCTGAGAACATTTAACCATCTTTTCAAGTATTCCTTCAGGCCTATGTAGTGTTCTTCCATGCAGTTTTTATTCATTAAGATGACTGTTTTATAAAAAAACAGTCTTTTCATAAGAGAAGACTGATTATCACATCCTAATGACTTCATATTAGCAGTGCATGCACACTTTTTATAAAATCAAGTAACTGATATTTCAGTTTGCTTAACCAGCAAGATGAGGGAAATGTGGACATTTTCATGAAGAGCTGTTGTTTGCTTTTCCTTTAAAGTTTAACACTTCCTGTCAACAGATGTTTGTAGATAAAGTTGTCACCAATCTGTTTCAAAATAAGAGTAACTTTCAAAAACTGCTTGTCTTTCATTTCCCATGAAGCCTTATAACTGTAATGCTAGGTGAAAAGATATATATGTGTATCCATATATGCATATGGGCATAAAAAACCAAGAGGAGATTAAATATTAGCTAAAAAAAATAGGCAAAATAATAAATACCAAGAGAGAGCAGTGGCATCATCAATGGCTTGTGTTTCAAAAAAATTTTCACTTTAGCTTTACTAAACCAAAGCAACTGCATTTGATAAGAAAGGTCATATACAAAAGTTAGTTAAGTGTGAAACAAATACAAAACTTAGTTAAGTGTGAAACAAATACAAAACTTTTCTCTCATCTCCCCTTAATCTTCTGTCTTTTCAGTGAAGAAAGCAGTGAATACTGCTTTAAATTCCACATATGCCTTGTGGGTATCTTTATTTATTTCCTTTTTACCCCCCCTTCTAGTTTGGTGTTTAATTCCTGAGGCCTGCTATTTGCCTGCATAAACCACCTGTTTTATCTCCATTAAGTAAACACACTTCAAACAATTCCAAATTAATCACCTTTATTTACCTGGGGTGACTGGTTCTGTGTTGCTGCACGTCTTTCTGAGGCAGAACCCAAACCACACTTCCCCCTTAATGAAGATGTTGGGAGATTAGAGGTTGGAATACTTGGCATTCGTATTTTGGGGGTTGTGTTTAAAGTGAGTTTAAACACAGACTAGAAGGTCAGTGCCACTCACACGCACACACCTGGGCACAATCCTGCTGTGTGCAAAGCTTATGCATAATTCAGTCAGTTACACCCAAGGGAATGAGCTGGAATTAGTCAAGTAGAAGGTCAATAGTGTCTGCTGCTTTGTGAATTGTTTTGTGGATTTCTAAGAAAACACAGGTGGAAGAAAACAGGGAAAAGGCAGATTGAAAAACTCTTGTGTGTTGGCAATTTGCTGCCATCCTCTGCTGTAGTGATTAGGGCAACATCTTAATTTACACCACTAGAGAGGAACACTAACTTCAGAGGTAGAAAAGTGTGTCAGAATGATAATATTCTTGGAACTAAGTGTTTTTCTTTTCCTCTGCTTCTTTTATTCTCTGTAGAAGATAAAGACTTCAGTGATACTGGAGCAGACGTCTTCAAACTTTAACAGTGTGTGTGGTTTGCAAATGGCAATGGATACACCAGTCCTGGAGTGAAATACATTTTGCAGTATTTTTACCAAAAAGAGAATTTCATTCATTTATAGTTGTGTTCTGCAATCATTTATCAGTTTGCATACCCAGTGCTTCTGGTTATCCTCATTAAGAAGCTGTGGTTTGTATTTACTGCTAGGAAGTCACCTGCAATAAACTTCTTGAGTTAACTGCAAGGAGAACAATAATAGAATAAGACATACAGCACATTTTAGGTGGTAACATATTCAAACATGTATTTAGCATTCTGGATATCTCAGGTTTGTATTTTTATTGCTAGAAAATATGTTATTCAAATTATATCACATCATCTAATTTTCTTTTCTTAATGCATTTGCTTTCATTTGATATTCTTTCAAGTTAGAGCACCACTAAGTAAGCTTATGAATGCTTTTCTGCATTTGTTCTCCAGATTATTAGCAGCATTGTTTGAAGCATTTATCTAATAGCACTTAATAAAGCCTCTGCTTTGAAACATGATTTTGCCCATTAATGCTTCGTTGTGCATAAGAAGAGATTTAAAGCTAGACTCAGCAATGCTTCTTTTTCTCTTGTTAGAATCAGAAGCTCTTAAGCTTTTAAATGGGTCATCCAGCCAGTAGAACTTAGTCACATGTACTTTAAATTACTCAAATACTTAATTGGCTTGCTGGATGTTTGCTTGCATAAATGTGTGATCCAAGACTTCTATTGAAACAACAGAAGTAATTTTATATGTTCCAATTCTGCAGAAAAATAGAATCCTAAATGAATTCTTTTTCCAACCGATCGAATTTTCAGAAACTTAAAGGCAATTAAAAGTATTGCCTGCCCAACAGGACTGGAAAATGAGGCCATTATTTCATTGCCAGTAAACTTTAGAGCCATGCTTTTGAAAATTCTGGATGTATGGCTGTAGTTAGTTGCCTCAGTGTGGCTCTAGACTGATACACAGAGATTATTCACACATTTCATTAATATGCCAATAAAATGAAGTAAACTGAAGCTGCTACTTGGATGGTTGTTTGCCCATTATGTCTGTTCTATGATCTGTAAGCAGAAGAAAGAATACTTTAATGCTATGCTGAAAAATATCAGTGTAATGTATCAGATTAGAACACAGGATTCCATGCTGCAGTTGGGAAGGTGCCTGATACATGCTTTTTTAGGGGTCTACAGTGTGTGCAGTGAACAAAAGAGATTGCAGATATGCCTAATGATATCAACAGTGCTTTGTCACCTGAGCATTGCATTTTGAAAGAAAACCCCTAATTAGTGGGGGTTTGAGTGCATGGCTGACACTGCATCTTGAATAAGAGCGATAATGATGAATTTACCTCCACTTTCAACTAAAAAATGCTCAAATTTGTCCTCTAATCACACATGGTTCTTTACAGTGGTCATTTCTGAATTTTCCTATGGGTATAATATCACAGTTATGACTGGAAGAGACAACAATGTGATCATAGGAGGCTTATGGGGGAGAAACTAAACAGCCCAGCCAATGGAATGGCAACAAATGAGATGGATTTGCTGCAACCATGGCAAATGTGGACACTGGGAAACAAGGATGGACAAAGAAGAAAGTGTGTTGCATTTGTAAAATATGAAAAGAGACAATGTCACTGTCTTTGAAACAAATAGGCAAGTAGCTAGAAATTCTCTGGACGTGATCTAGCCACGAACTGTTAAACCTGAGAGGGGGAAGGTAGACATCTAATTAATGTTTAGGTACCTAAAGAAAGGCTGGATTGATCTTCTTTTATTGAGTTGTGGAAGGTGTGACGCTCTGCAAGCAGAGATACATCAAAGACTATTACAATGCATGTGACAATCTTAATAGGTACATGTGATGTCTGTGTGCTAGAATACTGGCAACTGTTTTACCTGTATAATGATCCAGTGTGCTGACCCTGATGAGCTTTCTGTGGAGCTACCTGGAGGTAATGCTTGCAAATTCCCAATGCAGAGATTGCCAGCCAGCAACTCATTCAGATAACAGGGGTTTCTGAGTTTATGTGCTTCTAATCCACGTGTATTTCAATAATCCACGTGCAGTTTAATATGTTTTCTCTTTCATTTTATTTTTGTATTGAAAATACAAATGCACTTTAAAATATTTAATGGAAGCCAGCTCACCACTGATTCATTTCCATTGATTAAAAGATGCTGGACAGAACTCAGATTCTCAAAGATAATTCCAGTGAGTTGTGAAATGAATGTAGTTTAAAAAAATCTGCTTTGTTATAGAAGAAGAAATGTGGCTGTCTCTTTAGTTTAAGAGGGAATAACACAATAGACTTGAGATTTGTCCCTTGAGATGGTGGCAAATAGAACCAAGGGAGTAATTAATCCTATAGTACTAGCACACGAAGTAGTATTCTTTGAATTGATGGGAGTTGTAGGTTCTCGGTACCTTCAAAAATCTGGGTTTTATTTTGGTGTGAATATTTTAGCCTTTTTTTCACATGAAGTAGCTGTCATTCCCAGTGTGTTTTACATCACAATAGGAGGCACCTAAGGATGGAATACTGGCAAAAAGTCTGTGTACCATCTGCTTACATCTCTTTATTTTGACAGTGAGAACGACTGCAAAAAAATCCAGGGTCTTAGGAGAGTCAAAGAAGCAAGGAGCCCTGTCAGAGTGAAATACAGCCCTGTTAGCAGCATATTAGATAAACATAAAATAGATCTTTTAGACTGGAATAATTGGTCCACCCCAATGCCTGCCATATGGCCCGTGGCTTGATGATGCCCTCTGTCCCAGCTGCCTGTGCAAGGCAGCGATGGAGTTGTTGCTCCAGTCCCTCTGATAGAAGCACTTTTTCACACTGACCAGTTTATATCATTATGGGTTGCAAAGATGCTCATGATTTTATTTGATTTACACAATTAGCAGGGGCTTCTGATTTCTGAAGTAGAATAAAAGGCTTGGATCAGACCTTGGCTCTTTTGAGCACAGGTAAATAAACACAGCAGATTTTTTTCTGTGTGCTTAGGTACTGATATTATTAAAGCCAAAGCTGTCTTATGGACGTTTCAACTCCTTTTTCTAAGGTTTTCTGTTCATAGAAAATTCAGTGCCTCGAATTGGTAAGTTGAAATTATGGAAGCACTCAATATACTAAAAAAAAAGGAAAATAATTCCATAATACAGTGTTTACAGCATTGAGTTAGACACTGGGATCAGGATTATACATCATAAAAATCCTGTTTCTTATGTGTAGGGAGAGCTATGTTTTTAAAACTTGTACCTGCTTCATGAAAGTTGCTAGAAGAGATAATAATTATTTTGACATATCAGCAAAGAACTTGGCTATTTCATGACAAACAATAAGTGGTGAAACTTACCTGGAAACTGTAACAAATTATTAGTTTCTTGGTTTATTTTGTTCTGGATGTCAACATTAATTACCAGGTTAATTCTATTTATATGTTTCTTTGTAGCTGCTGATTGTCCCCTGCACCCTGGCTGGTGATTTATATGATATCTACAAGAGGTGTGCAAGCCATTTATATTGCCAAGAAATTAAGATGTAGGGATAAAAATGAAACACAGATCATAGCTTACAAACCATCACACTTATAAACACTCTAAAACCTAACAAGGTCTACAGTGAACTATTGGCATTCCTGTTTGGCTTTGTTTATGTGTGCTGGTTTGGGCTGGGAAAGAGGTAATTTTCTTCAGAGTAGCCAGTGTTTTGGATTTCTGCTGGAAACAGTGTTCATAGAATCATAGAATTGCCAGTTTGGAAAAGACCTTGAGATCATCAACACCAACTGTACTTGTCCACTACTGAACCACATCCCTGACAAACTCATCTTTTAAACCCCTCCAGGGATGGGGACTCCACCCCCTCCCTGGGCAGCCTCTGCCAGGGCCTGAGAAACCTTTCAGTGAAGAAGTTTTTCCTGATGTCTAATCTGAACCTGCCCTGGTGCAACTTGAGGCCATTTCCTCTTGTCCTCTCACTGTTACTTGGGAGAAGGGACCAACACTCACCTGGCCACAACCTCCTTGTTTGACCTGCACAGCCGGGTCTTGATCCATAATGTGGGCTTCTAAAAAAGTTCAGAAGGAATACACATTTTTCAATGAATTTGCTGTCCTTCTTTTTTTTTTTTCAATATTTCTAGTCTAAAAATGTTTGATACAATTTTTCAGCTACAAGCAATAGTACTACGTGATAGCAATCATGTAAATTAGGCCAAGGTTTGATCACCAACTACTTCTGAACCAGTTTCAATGACTTATCCTGTGACATCCACCCACCGTTCTTCATTGAATTTAATTCTTTCGACAGGCTCTGATACATCTCTGATTCACCATTTTATTGAGTGCTGATGGATCCCATTCTTCATCATCCTGGCATCAGACCCTCTTACTGAATCGTACAGACTGTTCTCATATATTTTTCAGCACCAGTTACTGAGATGTGCTATGCATAGAACATTATATAACACTGTGATACTTACGATGATGTGTCACAGCTATGATGTAGGTGGGAAAAAAGGGAGTTGACAATTACCTACCCATTGATTACTGCATGTGTTTCATCCTGAGTGGGGAATAACAAATCGGCTTGTGTTGGACTATTCCTGGGCTGGATGATCACAAGAAACCCTGAGTCATAGCTGGAATTAGTTGTATAAGGAGGTGGACACTGTTATGTTTTATTAAGACTGTGTGTTGGCCAGGTGGTGCTAATGAAGATCTCACCTACGTGTGCATGTACCAAACTGACAATGAGTTTTGGAAACTTATGAAGTTCAACAAGGCCAAGTACAAGGTCCCATGCCTGGGTCAGGGCAATCCCAAGCACAAACACAGGCTGGACAGAAAATGGATTGGGAGCAGCCCTGAGGAGAAGGACTTGGGTTGCTGGGAGAGGAGAAGCTCCACATGAGCTGGCAATGGGTGCTCCCAGCCCAGAAACCACCCATGTCCTGGGCTGCACCCAAAGAGTGGGACCAGAGGGGGAGGGAGGGGGTTCTGCCCCTCTGCTCCGCTCTGGGGAGACCCCACCTGGAGCCCTGTGTTTAGCTCTGGAGTCCTCAGCACTGGAAGGACCTGGAGCTGTCGGAGCGAGTCTGGAGGAGGCCACAGAGATGATCCGAGGGCTGGAGAACCTCCTGTCTGAGGACAGGGTGGGAGAGTTGGGGTTGTTCAGCCTGGAGAAGAGAAGGCTCTGGGGAGACCTTAGAGCAGCCTCCCAGTGCTGGAAGGGGCTCCAGTGCATTAGGTAAGGTACTATTCAATTGTCACATACACTCAGTTTTCATTAATTAGTACACTCACTTGGGCAATAAGTGTCACGCTACAAACTCCAGCTCCAACATACTGAGATTAAATATTCTTATTGAACAAAGTTTCTTAACATTTTTAATATGAGTAATATAATTTGGTGAGGCTTAGCATACTAGATACTGTGCTGTTATGATGTCAAATAGAGTAAAAAGATTTCTTTGAAACTGTGTTACAGAGTCTTTGAGGGAGAAAAAAGGTTTTACCTCTCTCTAAAACATCCAGTGTTACAAAGCTTTGTTCACTGTTTTGTTCTTCAATGAAATGCCAGTATTAATGGCCGTGCTGGGTGAGTTATATTGCACCTTTCACATGTATCTTATAAATTTTAGATATAGTTTTATTAATGTTTTAGCCTAATTTGGGACAATCACTTATTTATTTACTGAATTAGCATTATGTGATGTTGGTTCTGAGGTATTTAAACAATATCAAGCGTTCTTCGAACTGAAAAATTTGTAAGATTCCATTCTAGGTTTATGTATAGGTACAGAAGATTTTATACTGGAAATGTCAAAATTCTCTTAAGTTTAGCAGAGAAATCAGAGAATAGAAAATTATGGGGCACCAAGTAAAATATAGGAGGTTCTTAGTGAAGAGAAAATTCTGCAAGAGAAAGCATTGTTTTGTTGTGGGTTTCACCCCCTTATTCTAACATGTTTGTCATTCTTTTAGCAATTATTTTGTTGCTGGAGGTGCTGATTCATTGTAGTTTCCCCCACAAACATGTTTAAACTTTTCTCACCTCCTTTCCAGATGAGAACTACGGTGACATCGCTGTAGCAGCCTGTCTGTCTCTCTTGCTTGCCCTTTGCTGCTGTGTTGGCTCAATATGTTCTTATTGATTCACTAACAAACCAGCACAGCAAATATTAATAGTTAGTGGTTAGAAGTTTCATGGGATATGGGATTAATTGAGTTCAAAGGCTGAATTTAGAGAAGATTTAGAAGAAGCCATGTGTGCCAGATGATTGCTCTAGCTACTTGGTTCATTGTGGTGCTGAGGGTTTCCTGGATACACCTTTGCATGTCCCTCTCCCTCCTCAGCCCAGGCCTCCGTGGTCTGAGCTGTACCAGTTTGTTCACTCCTGAGGTCTCCCTGGATTGAATGGTCGAGCACTGGAAGAGGCTGCCCAGGAAACTGGTGGAGTTTCCTTCCCTGGAGGTATTCAAAAAACGTGTCGATTGTGGCACCTCAAGATGTGTTTTAGCAGGCACAGCGGTGCTGGGCTGACGGTTGGACTGGATGAGCAAATGAAACCAGAATATACGTGAAGGAGGGCATGTGGCTGCATTAAACACAGTAGGATACATGCATCTCCTGGCAAGGGATGGCTCTGAGAAGCACGAGCCATTCCCATGTGTGTATATGCCTCCTTGGAACCATTTCCCCTGGCTGCAAACCCCATTCCACCCAGTACCTATGGAAAGAGCAGCAACATGCTGGGATGCAGTTTATATGAATGATGCAATAGAGAAAGCTATCACACCTCCTGTCTTTTCCTATTGATTCTTTCATTTGCATTTCCTACTCATCACCTTTCTGAGGTTCCTGTCACCTTAGGGCACACATGGCACCCTAACAAGCATGGGAGGGAGAATACCCCAGGAATTAGAGTCTGCAGTGTAAAAGTAGGCACCACTGACCTTTTGGTGTAGGCAGTCTCAAAATATAGAGAGAAGCAGGACAACACAAGCATGCCTTCTCTCATTAACCTTCAGCCCAGGATTTCTCTTCCTGACTGGAATACTGGGTACGTGGTGACAGATGTGCTCACTCACACACACGGAGGTGGATCATAGAATCATGAAAGGATGTGATCCCTTTGAACCTGTGCCACACGAGCAGTGCCTCCTCAACGTTCACCAAGACGTGTGCTGTGTCAAACAGCAGTTGTGCACGCACCAATGGGAGAGCTGGTGTTCATCTTTCCCTTGAGCATTCTTAATCTTTGCAGTGAATCGAATTACAACACATTTGATAGACATCCTGGAGCAGTGTTGTTGCTGTATTTCCACAAGAGGGGGTCAGCGGGTTGCTGTGGTACAGCCAATCCGGCAAAGTTTGGTGTTCCCTGGGAACAGAAAGCTTTAACTAAGCAGAATTGGTGTGAATGGCCTGTACAGACCGCAGTAGTAGCCCTCATGAGGGCTTATAAGAACATTCTGGAATAGATCCTGGATCAGCTGGGAAGCTATTGCTGGACCGGCATATGTCAGTACCACAATAAACACTGCAGCTGTTGTTCTAAGGTTCTGGATGATTCCAAACAGGATAAGAGGACACTTTAAGACCTGGGCTTTGCCCTTGAATTTCCCCTATCATTTGTCTTTAATTGTGTCAGCATTGTTTACCATTGTACATAAACACCTCTCTCAGCAGGGACTGATACACTCTGGGGCAACCTCTTCATCACGGTGTTAGGATAATACTTTATAAGGCTTCCTCACAATTTAGGGGTTATCAAACCCCAAACATTTAACTATAAACCTCTGTCTGTATGGCTATTTTTTCCATTGACCCTGTGATCATAGTGGTTGGCTCTTGATAATGTTATTGTCAATACTGTAACAAGAAAGAGTTGAGGATGTGAACATTATTTCAGGGCACACGTGTCAGGAAGCGTGACGCACATCCGTTGCAACCTGTATAAGTAGTTTGCTCTATCAAGTGCCTCATGAGACAGGTTAACATTACAGCCAGTGAAGGGCTCCAGTAATAAGTGTAATGTTGGCACGAAGGTCATCCAAATATGTGAGTGCTCCGGCACAGGGGGCTGCAGCAGGTTTCCACAGGTATGTGGTAGAGCAGTGAAAACGTGACGTGATCCCATGACCAGACAGCTGAGATTACTGCAGGTGCTTCCAATGATTTATTGTACCCTGGTAGCTATTGATATATAGACTTGTCAGACCTGGTGTTGTATCAGAGCTAGAGATCTAGGTTAGTAGGGAAGTTTATCCTGCTGTAATTTTACAGCTGGATGTTCGAAATTAGCAGCTGTCAAATGCTGAAGAACATCATAATTTGCAGCTATTTTGGTGATGCCTAACAACTGTAGGAATGTTCTGGTTGTTTCATCCCTGCATAAGAAAGAAAACACAGACACTATAGAATTTTAACTAAGATCTGAGATGAGAAAAAAAAGTGGTGGGAAAATAGGTCTCAGTAAGTTTCAGTAAACCACTTGCCTTGAATAATGTCATGTGATGAAGCAAATACTCTTCTGTCCCCTTCTTTTGACCCGGTTCCAGGTGGTATGACATGGTTCCTCTCACCACCCTCACTGGTAAGACCTTGCTGCTAGTGATCGGGAAAGTCTGATATTGCACCGAGTTATCATCTAGAAATTTAATCCTTTTTCAGATGCTGGTCTTTCTTATCCTGCCAGTTTTCTCTACCCTTTGTCATCACAGTATTTTTATTGTTATTCATAGCACAAAGGGATCAAACTTAGATCCACAATCTTCCCAAATAAGTATTTTTATATCACCTCTTGTTGTCATACAGTCCAAATTTCTGGACAGGAATGTTCAGTGTTTGTTGAGGATTACGTTTGAAATTAGGTGAAATCTCATTGGTTATTTTCAATATTAGCTTGCTTTTCCTATTCCAAAATATTTTCAAAACAAACATGGGATAAGTGAAACAGATGCCAAGGAAGGAGGCTATTTCCTACGTCTAACAAGTGCAGGAAGCATCTTCAATACTGCTTTCATTCTCAGAAAATGTTTGATTTAAAGATGTCTTCATCCACAAAAGGTGTCCTGGATTAAGAGAGATTGAAAACTAAATTATCAAGAAAGGTTTAAAGATAAGAGGATTCAGCAGCAGTGTGAGAAACGCTAGTGAGGAGAGGGATTCCAAATGTAGGGGCAGAGGACCTGACTTTGAAATGGGAAAGTTGTTCCAAAGAGGGCTCATCTAAGTTATCCTTCACAGTGCAAGGAGCAGAGTTCATAGAATCATAGAATTGTTGAGGTTGGAAGATGCCTCTGGACATCATCTAGTCCAGCCATCAAAGTGGGGTCAGCTAAAGCAGGTTGTCCAGGACCATGTCCAGTCGGGTTTTGAATATCTGCAAGGATGGAGACTCTACAACCTCCCTGGGCAAGGTGTTCAGGGTTTTACCAACCTTACAATAAAAGGAAGGATGCTCCTCCTCCCCCTGCTGGCAAAGCTTTTCCTAGCGCACTCCAGGATGCTATCGGCCTTCTTTGCCACAAGGACGTGCTGCTTAGCTCACGTTCGACTTGTTTTGCACCAGGACCCCCAGATCTTCGCATGCAGAGTTGTTTTCCAACTGCTGAACTCAGACAGACTGAGAGGGCTGGGGTTGTTTAGCCTGGAGAAGGCTCCAGGGAGACCTTGTAGCAGCCTCCAGTACCTAAAGGGGGCCTACAGGAATGCTAGGGAGGGAATCTTTATCAGGGAGTGCAAGGATAGGATGAGGGGGAAAGGTTTTAAGCTGAAAGAGGGGAGATTTACATGAGATCTTATGAAAAGATGTTTTCCTGTGAGGGTGGTGAGGGGTTGCCCAGAGAAGTTGTGGATGTCTCATCCCTGGAGGTGTTCAAGGCCAGGTTGGTTGGGGCTTTGAACAACCTGACCCAGTGGGAGGTGTTCCTGCCCATGGCAGAGGGATTGAAACTGGATGGGCTTTAAGGTCCCTTCCAACCCAAACTATTTTATGATTCTAGTGATGCGTGGAGTTACTCCTCCCTACATACAGGGCTTGGTGCTTCCCTTTATTAACTTGTCCATTTTTTGTCCATTTCTTCAGGCTGTCGAGGACCCTCTGGTGGCAGCACCTACCGTATTCCACCACTTCTGACATACTTTTGTCACCTGCAGACCTGCTGACTGGCCTCAAGCTCAACTTTGTGATGCTGATCACAACTGGCACCTCAGGCAGCTCTCAGTCTGCCTCCTTGACCACTCATCTAAACCATAATTCACCAATTGCCCAATAAGGAGCAAACTCAAAAGCCTTGCTGAAGTGAAGATAAACAACACCAGCTGCTTTTTCCTCGTCCATCATGCTAGTGATTTCATCATTGAAGGCTGGCAGTTTAGTCAGGCATCATCTCCCTTTCATAAACCAATGCTGACCACTCTAAACCACCTTCTTGTCCTCAATGCATGTGCAAATCATTTCCAGGATTATTTGTTAGACCTCAAGGATAAGGGTGAGACTGCCCAGTTTGTAGCCACTTGCTTTGAGTGACTTCTGGAGGAGCGTGGCACAGCCAAAACTGGCCAGTTAAGCTGTCTGTACAGCAGCAGAAAACCCCTTGTGTTGTTCATCTCAGTAACCCACTGTACACGTGCACAGAGATGCAAGTTCCTTACTCTCTAATTATAACTACTGCAAAAAGGCAGCTTTGGAAAGTAGAAAGAATAATTTTTTAATGGATTCTAAATATTTCTTACACTTTTCATATCAGAAAGCAGGCTGGTGTATGAAATCTTCACCAAGTTTTGTGAATTGTCTTGCTTAACAGTTGCTATAGACACAACCCCTGCTTTCTTCTCAGTTAATAACAACATTGAGAAGTAGTGCCTTACCTGTCATTACAAATGATAGCAAAGCTCATTTGTGCTGATTTCCCACGTTAAGCAAACTTACCTTACTGAAATAAACAAAGATTGATGTTTTAAACTTGAAATGCTCTTTTAACTGAAGTATCAGTGAGGCAAGTTCTGTAAGGACAGGCAACAACATTTATTAGACTAATTGGTAAGGTAGAAAAAAGCAGGCAGGATTTGTTAGGCAATTATTTCTGTGAAATAATTAATAGCAAAATGTAGTTTTAGTCTATGCTAAATCACAGTTGAAACCAAGACAGGGGAGAAGGTAAGATCACTTATTATCAACAAGCCTGAAGATATCTTTAGCATCATCTCTGTAGAGGATTTCAGTGAGTTCTGCCTACCTGAAATGCTACAAGGGATGGTTTGATTTCTGAGGATTTTGAAGAACAAAGGCTTGGCCTGAAATTTTACATTAATGAGATTCTGTGTTCTCTTTTTAAATTTTAATTAGTGCTAGCAAGTAAATTTTGCTATGAATTACCAATTAACACATTCTGAAGTGTAAGTGGTGTAACCTTTGGAAAGGTCCCTCTGCACAAATTGAATGGGAGAAAAAGGTGACTCACTACACACTGGGGAGAACATCTCCTCAGCTGGGAGGATGCAGCTGGTACCTCCTTTACTGCTTGGTAGCTGGTGAGGTCAGCAGTGAGCACTGCTAACCTGCTGAACTGGACCCCCAGCCCCCTTTGGACCATAAATTGAGAGGGTTTTGCTGTGCTTTAGAAAACATGCCAGGTGTACATTATCAGTATCACTTTAATAATGAGCAAAATGTATTCTCTTAACTGCAGAAAACACCTTTTTTTTTGCATTTAGTTTAGAACAAATATGGGATTCACCTGCTCCTGTTATGCTTCATCTCAGCTTCCCCCCACCTCTTCTGATGAACCTGCTCAGACAGTTTTCAGGTGTTGGGCAGCAACTGTTAACAGAGCTACAGTTTATTAGAAAAAGAGAGTTCTGAACATTGCAGACAAAATGCTGTTGAATTAAGTAATTTTATAACAAAAATGCCATCTTTTTAGAGTGAGCAAAGAGAATTAGCACTTGCTGAAAACAGGGACTGCAGCTCTAAGGAACTTTCTAGCAACACCCATGGAATGAGTTTGTGTCCCATGGAGAAGCCCTGCCAGCTGCTGAGCCTTTGGGATCAGGACACCCCCACCTCCCCAGCCACAGCTGCAGTGAATCAGGCTTGGAAAGGGCTCCTCTGCCAGGGGCTCTGCAGTGCTTTGCTTCCACCATTCAAACAGCTCTTTGGAAGGCTCTGCTTGCTTTTTTTCTTCTTTTTCCTGGTGGAAAATCTTGAGTCTTCTTTCAAGTAAGTAAAATAAGCTCCTATGAGACATCGTGCTAAGGATGTTTATGCTGTTCAATACTAGATACGTGGATGCTGTTTTCTAGGAATACACTGAACTTTGTGGTTTAAACAACTCACAGATTAATCTTTATTTTACTTTAGAAAGTATTGATTTGGAGTCTTTGGTGCAGGTTAACTTTATGGGGGCTTTATGTTTGTTTTGACTGTTGTGTTTCATTAAAACAAGTGATTATTTTCTAAATTGGTTTGTTATTTGTATATCAGAGAAGGCTGATGCTTTTTGATTCTAATTAATTCTGATGTGCTTTAGAGTTTTAAAATTCTGTCAAAGTCTGTAGCATCTCAGAGCTATTTGTATCTGAAATTTTTATGTGAAGGAAAATGGGGCTTCTAGACTGCCATATTTTTGTTTATTATGGTGCTTCTGCTATTGTATCCTTTATCTATTTTGCCCATATTCCTGAAAGTCTTCTGATATTTTTGACTTTCATAATGCTTTCATTTTAGATAGAAATTATTATGACAAACTGTGTATAGAAAGTTGACTTTTATTGTACAAAAATAATTAGCAATGCTTAATAGCTCCAGCTGAAATAGGCAGCAAGAGCCAAGCACTTGTTGTGCCTTATAAATCAAGGAATGTGATGTTGTTCTTATTGATGTTTTGATGTGTGACTTGTGATCTTGATTGTTTGGGGTGGCAATTTTGTGTTAGCCCAGTGTAGTAATGGCTTTCTGGACATATACCTTAGTTTTCCTAACACAGTCTGTAGTTTCATCAGGAATCTATGTGTCTGGTCTGAAAGTGAACTGTTTTCTTCTTCTTTGATTATTTCCTTCCATTTTTCGTGCTTCTTTTGGCTGCTTTTGGAGCTCTGTTATGGAATTGGCAGTTTCTAACTCTCTGATATAGGTAGTGGGTTAATATTGCACAGCAGATGGGATGAACTTGTTCTATCACAGGTAAGTAGTGCCCATGAAATTGAGATGTGCCAGTAAAGAACCCTTCTTTGTCTGGTCCTCTTCCTCCTGCCCCAGTGCTGCTTTTATTGTGTTGGATATCTTGAGGCTTAAGGTTTAAATCTTCAGCAAGGAATATTGTTTCCAGACTTGGGGGCTTCTGTTCCATGGTTGGTTTGCCTTTGGAAAATGCTGGTGATATGTTTGTAGAGGAAGGAGAGAAGGATTTATCAGGCAAAGTGTTATTGTATAAGGAAATATGACACGTGAAATGCTGAAAATGGAAAGCAGTGTAACTCCTAACAACAACAAACCACCGCATGAGGGCAGCAAGAAACCGGATGCTGCTCTTAAACTGGATGACTCTTATATTGTTGAATCATTTGGAATGATAGGAATAACAAACTGCAGGAGTACTGGAGAAGTGAGATAAAGGGAAAGAAGTCATTTGTAGAAATACAGTACTTGTACAGTTGTATTTTCCCCGAATAATGTCCAATTCCCACTGGCCAGCTGCATGGTCACCAGGACCAGGGCAGGGATTGTGCCCCTGTTCTCAGCACTGGTGAGGCCACACCTTGAGTACTGAGTTCAGTTTTGGGCCCCTCGGTCAAGAAAGACATTGAGGAGCTGGAGCACATCCAGAGAAGGGCAATGAGGCTGGGGAGGGGGCTGGAGGGGTTGGCTGAGGGACCTGGGGCTGTTTAGCCTGGAGAAGAGGAGGCTGAGGGGAGACCTCATCACTGTCTACAGCTCCCTGAAAGGAGGCTGTGGTGAGGTGGGTGCTGGGCTCTGCTCCCAAGGGACAGGGGATGGGATGAGAGGAAACGGCTGCAAGTTGCACCAGGGGAGGTTTAGACTGGACATTAGGAAAAATATTTTCACTGAAAGGGTTCTCAGGCCCTGGCAGAGGCTGCCCAGGGAGGTGGTTGAGTCCCCATCCCTGGAGGTGTTTAAAAGGTGGGTAGATGAGTTTCTCAGGCACATGGTTTATTAAGTGGACAGTTGGAAGAGACCTCCAAGATCATCAAGTCCAATGCTTAATCCAACACTCTCATGATTACTAGATCATGGCACTCCCTCAGCCTCTCTTCACAGGACTTGTGCTCCAGTCCCTTCACCAGTTTTGTTGCTCTTCTCTGGACCCTCTCCAGCCCCTCAATATCTTTCTTGAACTGAGGGGCCCAGAACTGAACACAAGACTCAAGGTGTGGCCTCACCAACGCCCAGTACAGGGGAAGGATCACTTCCCTCGTCCTGCTGGCCACACTATTCCTGGTACCAGGATGCCATTGGCCTTCTTGGCCCCCTGGGCACACTGCTGGCTCATGTTCAGCCTCCTGTCCATCAGCACCCCCAGGTCCCTTTCCACCTGACTGCTCTCCAGCCACTCTGTCCCCAGCCTGGAGCGCCGCACGGGGTTGTTGTGGCCAAAGTGCAGGACCCGGCACTTGGCCTTGTTGAACTTCATCCCGTTGGACTCAGCCCATCTCTCCAGCCTATCCAGGTCCCCCTGCAGAGCCCTCCTCCCTCCCAACTTGGTGTCATCCGCAAATTTACTCATGATGGACTCGATCCCCTCATCTAAATCATCGATGAAGATCTTAAACAGAACTGGACCCAACACCGATCTCTGAGGAAAGGATGATCTTTACGGCCCCTTCCAACCCAAACCGTTCTATGGTTCTTGTGGAAAGCGGTGAAAGCTGCGTTCTGAAGTTAAACCACGAGCACCGCTCCCCCTGCCGTCCCGCTCCCGGCCGCGAGGGGGCGCCCCGGCCCCGCGCACCCCGTGCAGGACCCAGGGAAGGATGGAAGAAGGAGGGGGGATGCAATCCAAGCCCCTCCTCTTCGCCCCCTCCTCAGGGTTCAAGGTCAGCGCTGTGCAAACCGCTACACAAAGGCTCCTTTCAGCAGCCTGTCCGCACAATTCCCCATTCAGCTGGTGGTCGCAGCGCCGCTCGCCACCCCCAAAGCTGTGCAAGGCCGGGGGGGGGAGTGGCCACCGTGGGCAAGGGCGGGCGAGTGGGCGGCCACAGCAGGCAAGCGCTGCTCACCCCTTGTCGCCCTGCCCGGGGGCTCCCAGGCTGCCCGCCCCCTGCCTCATTTGCGTAGCGCCCGCCCCGCCCGCCTCTCATTGGCGGAGAGCTGCTCCCTGGGCGTCGCTGATTGGTTCCCTCTTCCCCCCCCTCCCCCGGTGCGGTCGGTGCCGCCGTGCGGGGTGTCCGGTAGAGCCAAACGGAGAAGTTGAGTGGGAGCCGGTGCAAGGGTTTCCCCGCATCCCGAGGAAGGGGATGGCCAAGAACAGCCACCCCGAGGGATGGAGGTAGCTGGTCCTCAGCGGAGCCGGGCTCCTTCCCACCGTGCTGCGCTACGAAGCCTCCCGCACCTCTGGTGGGATCCATCCCGGCTTCATCCTTCATCCTCGCTGCGGTTGGTTTAATCCTTCTTTTTCCCCTATGGCTGGGATATACAGCTCTACTCTGAAGACCCTGGAGGATTTGACTTTGGACTCTGGTTATGGGGCAGGGGATTCCTGCAGGTCCCTCAGTCTCTCTTCTTCCAAGTCCAACTCCCAAGCCTTCACCTCTTCTCAGCACAGAGGCAACTGGTGGTACTACTCGGGCTCCATGAACAGTAGGAATAACAGCTGGGATACAGTCAACACCGTCCTGCCGGAAGACCCCGAGGTTGCAGATATCTTCTCCAAGTGTCCTAAGCTGCCGGATCTAGAGGAATACCCTTGGACTGATGAAGACATTGGAAGAATACTCCGCAAAGGGAAGGGAGGTGGTAACAGCAGAACCTTTTCTCAGGAAGCCGTCAGGCGTCTCTCGCAGTTATTGAGACGCGCCTTGATCAGGATCTCCAGGGAAGCTCAACGGCTCAGCGTGATGCACTCCAAGTGCACCAGGTTTGAGGTGCAGAGTGCCATCAAGCTCATCCAGAGCTGGGCGCTGTCAGAAAGTTGCGTCTTGGCCACTGTCAAGGCCCTCTCTCTATACAGCATGAGCGCAGGAGACGGGCTGAGGAAAGGCAAATCAGCGAGATGCGGCCTCACCTTTTCCGTGGGGAGGTTTTTCAGGTGGATGGTGGACACCAGGATCTCGGTTAGAATCCACGAATACGCAGCCATCTCTTTAACTGCTTGCATGGAAAACCTTGTAGAGGAGATTAAGGCAAGGGTTTTGACAAGTCAGAGCCCGGATAGTGGAGGAGTGGAGATCTCGGCTGAAGTCCTGGAGATGGTTATCAACAACGATGCTGAACTTTGGGGAGTGTTGCAACCTTACGAGCATCTCATCTGTGGGAAAAACGCTAATGGTAAGGCCCGGCTTTTACGATCGCTAAGCCTCATCCCAGCAAGCTTTCCAGTAAAATTGTTGATTTCGATGGATTTAGGGTTTTTTTTCTGGTTTTTCTTTAAATCTGAATTGCATCTTGGCTGTGGTTTGTGTGTGCATAATGGCTTTACCAGGCAAGAATGATCCTGCTTTACTCTTAAGATGTCCTGGTTTATAAAAGATGCAGAGGCTGTGGGAAACCAAGCCCTGTTGTCTTGGCAAACCTCTCCTGACTTTCTACCAGCTGCTGTTTTGAGCAGTTTTACTGTAACTGGTGTGTAAACGTGCTTTAACCATAAGATGAAACGTGCTTTACAAGCAAATCTTAAAAAAAATACCTCTGTTGGGTTTAAATAATATTTATCTTACGGTATCTCATAGTTTTGTCTTAAAGATGCTGTTCCCTCATACAGCCTAGAGAGGGAAAACAATTATTGTCTGGGTTTTTTTCTTCTTTGCAGTAGTAAAATTCAGTTTCTAAGCAAAAACTTATAGCTATACGTTACTTCTTCCTAGTTTAGCAGAAACTTGTGCTGTGATTACACTCGTGCAGTAAATGAGAGCTTGTGCATGGCTTGCCAAAGTAAATATACAGGATTGTGCCTGAGTAATGAGAATAACATAGCATTAAGAACCTTCCCTCTGTCACTTGTTCAGAAAGAAGACTTTTTTTTGTTCAATTTTCGTTTGGTTAAGCAAATAAGCAGATAGGAAAGTGTTGGCATCTTCCTGTGAGCGAGGAGCAATTTGAAAGGCTTAAGTCGTGTCAGTTCTGTTGAGCTGCGCTTTATTTTGCGTTGTCACACTGAGGAGGACTGTATTTTTCCAAGGAAAATTTAGAGAAACATTCCACTTAAAAAGCTGTTCTGAATGCCACACAGTTTCATGACTTTTGCTGGCCTTGTTGTTATGGTCAGATATTCCACATGTGATACCTTTCTGATTTAACTCCTCGTGAAATCAAGGCTTGGTCCTCTTCAAAAGATAATCTCATAATGAGAGACAGGTAAAGGAGTGCATTTTCATTGAGGGAAAAACTATGTACCTTAGGTGAATGTTATTAATTAAATGCTGCGGTCAGAGAAGAGCTGACTCTTGTGCTCTTTGGGAATATCGAATTCCTGCAGTTACTGTGTACCAAAGCCATCACGTCCCCCTAAGATAGGTGCAGTAATTGTCCCCACCAGGCCAGCCTGGTTCATGTTGGAAGGTAAGGGGATGGCTGCTATTATGGTGCTCACAAAAGCTCTCTTGTGCACTCCCTCTGCCCTCTGTCCACTGACAGGGTTACTCTGTGTGAAGTAAATGGGAGGAGCCCTTTGGGATGTGCTCTGAGCACTGGTACGAGACAGAACGGGGACTTTAAGTCAAACATAGCCATCTACTCTTTTAGCTTAGATAGAAGAATATAAAGTTATGGGAATGTCTTGTCCTCTGCTGAAACACTTTTTGTAGTTCTTTGTGTACCGTGGGGGGTGTTTGTCGCCAGATCCAAAAAGAGGACTTGGTTTCCCTTTCTTGTTCCTTATTTAGGGAAGCTGGAATGAAATACTGTGGTTCTGTAAGTAAAGCGCGTGCTTCAGCTGTTCTCCTGCCACACAGGTTCTGTGTTTAACACCAAGAGGAAGACTCAGTCCCTCACAGAGCTTTTCTTGCTTAAGGGAAATCTCCTTCTTGGAGAAATTGCAGTGAATGAATTGCTGGTGTTCAATGGAAACACGAGTGACTCTGCAGGGAAATGCTTATAAATATTCAAGCCACCAAATGGTCAGTTATGATAACGCTTGTGTAGTGCAATACTGAGCAGTCCCTGGCCACACAAGGATTGACTTCTGTTGCCTCTTTTGTTGTTCCTGCCTTTCAGATCAATTGTGTCAATAATTGAATGCATTTTTTAAGGCTGAAAATTGAATCAAACCGCGGATGAAGGTATCCTGCGATTTCCTCTGACAGTCTGTCACTCGTATTTTACCTGACACAAGTCAGTGAATCTTCCAAATGGCTTTTCATGCAGTTGTAAGACCCCCAAATGGTTTGATATGGGATGCAAAAAGCTTGAAATAACTCCTTTCTTCTTTCTCCCGGCAGGGATTGTAAATTAGTAGTATTCATATCATTCTCCATGGTGCTTTCAAGTGATCTTGTCTTTTACCACTAGATTTAAATGAATGTAAAATAACTGCGTTTATTCCAGTGTAAGAAATAGGAAAATTTGCTTTATTGTCATTTTTTTTCTTCTGTAGTAGAACATTTAAATGGAAGAGCTATAAATTGTGAACTTGGCATGTGTTTGTTGGGTTTTGTTTTATAGCACTGAGTTTGATGTTAGAGATAAAAAGCACTTAGAGGTTAAGTTCTAACTGCAGTCAAGCGTTGCAATCTCCGGATGAAATCCGTGGCAGCATACTATGCAGAAGATTGCACTGGATTATCATAATGGACCTTTCTGGCATTATGATCTATTGAATACCATTTTCTTTATTAGATCAGGATAGCTTGCTTCTTTGGAGTCTAAGAAACAGTAAGTAAATACATAAATCTTCATAAATACTAAAGAGATGGAATTTTAGACCTGTATTTCTTCAGTGATTCGTCATAGACAGGAGTCCAGTCGCTGTCCTTATGGCTTTGGAGGCTGAAAGCTTAATATTCTGTATTATAATCAGCACCTGGTGTGAAGGATAAAGTTTAAAACTCCATAAGTGCTTAAGGGGAATTTTAATATTATTTTTAAATAAATAATAATCTGTGGGTTATTTATTCACCCTTCCCGTGAAGCTGTTCTTTAATGAACTGTTTGCTGCCTCTATGAAACGTTTACTGCAGTTTAGGGTGAGTTCTGACTTCACATGTGGGGCTCAGTCTCTCTGCCTTGGAAGGAGGAATGTCACCTGAGCTTGTGGCTGTGAGGAGTTCTGTAAAGCTCTCTGCATGTGTTTCCAAGAGTGCAATCTCTTCAGACAGAGTCTAGGTGGGATGTTGCAAAAATAGCGCAATGCAATAAAAGCAGCAAAGATGAGAAGCAGCTACTGAACACCTGGAAGATAAAAAAAAAGTCATGTGACTTGGAATATGTGTTTTATTTTCTGTTTTTAATTAGATGGAGATCTATTTTCCTGTGAGGGTGGGAAGGCCCTGGCACAGCTTGCCAGAGAGACGTTGTGGATGCCCTATCCCTGGAGGTGTTCAAGACCAGGTGGGATGGGGCTTTGAGCAACCAGATCCAGTAGAAGGTGTCCCTGCTGGGATTGCATAGGTTTTAAGGTCCCTTCCAAGCCAAACCATTCCATGATTCTATGATCTACATGCTTGATAGCTAAGTAGGATATGTCTAACGTAGAGAACGCATCGTAGTTTCACAAGGATATTGAAACACATTTATTTGGAATATTGGAGTCTATTTAAAATATTTGTTGGGAGAGGAGGAGAAAGATGAACTTACTTTGGAAATGCGATTCTTGATGTTTCTGTGGTTGGTGCCTGGTTGATTAGAATCCAAACTATCAGCACTGCAAATATTTGCTATTATAGCTCTATTAACTGCAGCTTTGAAGTTGTATTACACTTAACTATCTGGTTATCGCTGAACACTGCTGCGACAGCCAGTCCACCTGCTGTGCTGTTTAATGCACCAGCACATCCCGGTGCTCCGTCCATGGAAGTGTTGACAGATGTTTTTACCAAAAAAAAAAGGGGGGGTGGGGAGGGATTTAGCCTGGTAACACTGCTGTTTCCCATTCCTCATAGCTGAAACACTTCACGCTCTCTGTGGACCACCTAAATCACAAATTAGCATCTTGATTTGCTCAGCTGATGGGGAGGAGAAACAGAGTCTGTAAATAAGCTCTGCTTCTGTCTTGAAACATTTTTCTTAGAGGCTGAGAGGGGAAGTGTGTGACCTTTCCTCACTGTGGGAGGGAATGATTTGGACTCAGTACGAGCCCAGGGATGAATTTTCTTCTCTCTGATGCTAAACGCTGCGGCACACCCTGCCAAGCATCAGGCTTTGGCTTCAGTATCACTAATGTGATTTAGGTTCTGCACTGCATTAATATAAGTTAAAAATTATAGCTGTTCTTAATGTTGAAGGTTTTCAGAGCTATGCCATCATAAAAAAATCTTTTTTATAGTTATTAGAATGGTCTGAAATAACTTTATTATTGTGTATTCATGCTACTGTACCAAAATCTAGCATGGAAAAAAATATTGTGACATTTCAGTAAATACAATGTCTTTGTTATCTGAAGTGAACAAACCGATGTGCTCAGAAAGAACCTCATCAATTTTAATAAGCTTTTAGCATCACAGCTATTTAGGAAAAAACTGCATGTTGGAAGTGGTGCATTTTGGGTAAAAGAGCTGCAAGTGCAATCAATAAAGTTGAGCTGAGTAGAAATACAAGGCGAGGACAGCAGTACCGCAGGTGGTTTGCAAATCATTACAAAACTCAACCCCACACCTCTGTCTTCTGTGTCATCACAGTAGTTTGAAGCAGTGTTGCTCCCTGGGGATTCCTGGGCAGGAACACGATAGACCCATGTGTGTGTTTCCATGTTAGCTGAGCTATTTGGAGCTGTGATCCTATTTGAACTCTGGCTTCCTTCACCCCTGAACAAGGTGCCCCCAGCATACCTTGTGTGTTTCTGTTCCTACACATTCAAGAGCTTGGATTTCTACCCACAAACCCACAGGGACAAATTCTGTAAGGTGAAATGTTAGTGATTGTGTATGCACGCTCACTTCTACCAACACAACCCCCTAGATGTGCAGTTAAAAATACAGATGTCAGCAGACATGCATCTTGCTGATGGTAAAGGGTAGATCAAGTAAGGCTAAAATGCCCATTTTCTTTCCTTTTTAGTGGGTTTTATATGTGTATATATATTTTATTTCATAGAATCATGGAATGGTTTGGGTCGGAAGCAACCTTAAAGCCCATGCGGTTCCAACCCCCCTGCCATGGGCAGGGACACCTCCCACTGGATCAGGGGGCTCCAAGCCCCATCCAACCTGGCCTTGAACACCTCCAGGGATGGGGCAGCCACAGCTTCTCTGGGCAACCTGGGCCAGGGCCTCCTCCCCACCCTCAGGAAAACATTTCTCCCCAAGATCTCATCTCAGTCTCCCCCCTTTCAGCTTCAAACCATTTCCCCTCATCCTGTCCCTGCACTCCCTGATCAAGAGCCCCTCCCCAGCTTTCCTGGAGCCCCTTTCAGCACTGGGAGGCTGCTCTAAGGTGTCCCTACAGCCTTCTCTTCTCCAGGCTGAACAACCCCAACTCTTTCAGCCTGAAGTCATAATGCTCTCTTAAATTTAACGTTCAAATGTGCTTATATTGCACCATGGCAGTAAAATTTGTGTTCTTTCAATTCAGTTGGTTAAAGAGCAAGTGCTGAAGCTCCCTCAGTGTATAACTGCTAGCAGCAAAGGCTGATATTTGGATTTCAAGTGGAATTGGTGTTGGTGGCAGCTTAACGCTGTGGAACCGAAGAGCTGGGCCTGAATCTCTTGGAGGGAGAAGTCTGTGACCGGTTGCGTCAAGACTGGTTGTTCCCGCTCAGGGGGTCAACTGAGCAAGTGCTGTTGAGACCAGGACAGAATTTTACCCATGGTGTGTGAAACCTTAGCTTATAACAGGGTTTTATTAGTAGTTTTGTTTGGGCTTTTTTGTTTAATTTGTTTTTCAGATGAAAAATCAAGTCACTTTAGCTTAAAGTTTAGCAGTGAATACCTGTGCAGCATTTGGATGGAGTTGGACTCAGAGCTTAAAGTTTAGCAGTGAATACCTGTGCAATATTTGGATGGAGTTGGATTCAGTGATCCTTGTGGGTCCTTTCCAACTCAAGGACATTCTATGATTCTTTGCTATTTGTGGTGCTCTTACATTTTTTTTGTGTGTGTCTGCAGAAAATGAGAAATGAGCTTTGAGCATTTATCACGTTCTTAATAAGATCTCATTGGGTTGATGTGCATGCCTTCTGACATTGGAATAATTCAAATTAAATCATCTTATTTCCAGTTTGAAGATCTTGGAGCGTGCAGTCAGCCAGCCTTTCTGAATTGAGCCACCAGAGTGGGGTTTTTTTCATGTACCCCATCTAATTTCTCATGTGATTTGAAACCTAAATTCATCTGATCTGAGGAGAGTTGATGCTTCTCAGTGAATTTACCTACGTGGTCTCTTCCTTGAGATCAGCACTCACCCAGGGAAGGAATGTTATATGTATATTCTAGATGGTTTGAAATCTTAATCCTACCTAATTTGGGACTGTTCCAAAACTAAATGCGATGGCAACGTAGCGTGGCAGTGAATTTTGAATTGATTGTGTTTTGATAATGGTGTTGAGGTGAAAGACCCTTTTACACTGAAAAATCTTGCTTCAATATTAATGTTATTGTAACATTTTCATGTAGTAATAATTCATTTCAGCTGATGCACCTGATATGATTCAATTAGTGTAGTTAATGGTCCCTTTAGAGCTTCCTTCCTTATCTGTTTCGTTATCCTGTCCCTTTCCAAAGCTTGGTGTTGTAATGCATGGATTCACGGTGCTGCAAGGGAAATGTTTAAGCTTGTAAAGCCCTCTGTTGTATGAAATGTAAATAAGTATTTCCAGTACTTTGCTTACAGTAGACTGGATAAATTCACTTATTACACAATTACCAAGTCGCATGGGCTTAGGACTCGAGTGTTTAAATAACTTCAGAAAGAACTGAAGCTCAGAAGTCCCTTTTTGCACTTTTAAAATGCAAGATCTTGTTGAACTGGAAGAAACTTCATTTTTAAAAAGAACTCATCTTGCAGCAATGCAATAAAATGGAAAAATAAAGCCAAATATTAGTCCTGTGATCACCACTGATTGATATCCTCTCCTTTCTTACCCTTTCTTAAAGTTAAATGTAAAATAAGTTTGTCTTGAGCAATTTGTCCATTGTGCCAGCAGAACACAAATGAGAAACTCAGGCTTCTAAATGCACTAAAACCATGAGATACCCAGCAGTGCCAAGCGAATTCCTCAGCAATATTTATTCTTTGGAATGTTTGGAAAGAAGATCAAAGTAATTCTTTGTTTATATCTTAGCTCTCGTTTTGCGTTTAATCAATGCTAAGCTTTTCAAGTCAATATGTGTGGTCTTTTTTATAAACATTTTCACATTGTTACAGGCTCAGGACTTTGCAGTTTTACTCTCTGGACATTAAGACAGACCTCTCTCGTTGACTAAATTCTAGTCCATCAGTAGTTCAGAGAATAAAATGTCCCATTGAACTATGAGAATCCAGGCTGATGACCAAAAGAATGAAAACAGTACTTTCTGATGCTCTTCTTGTTTCACTGGGATTAATTTACCAAGTTATTTGGAACATAAGTGCCTAACATGACATTTGGTTAAATCTAAGCAAGCCTGAGGCAATGGTAAAACCAGTACAATGGTGGCTTTGAGATTTCTTAACTTGCAAATTGGGACAAAAATATTTCAACAGAACTCTGATTTCTTCCCTTACAGAAAAAGAGCTAAATTTTTAACAAAAATAACTGCTGGACCTTGTTGAGAGCATCTAAGTCAGTATTAGGAAGAAATTTTTTAACTGTGATGGTAGTGAGGTTGCCCAGAGCAGTGGTGGCTGCCCCATCCCTGGAGGTGTTCAGGGCCAGACTGGATGAGGCTTTGAGCCACCTGATCCAGTGGGAGGTGTTCCTGCCTGTGGCAGGGGGGTTGGAACTGGATGGGCTTTGAGGTTCCTTCCAACCCAAACCATTCTATGTGAGTGCTTTAAATGGAGTCATCTTGTTGGCCGTGCAGGCCTCACCACCAGAAAGCAGGAAGGGTGCAGCAGTGTTCCCTTCACCCAAACACACCCATACTTGCCCGCTGACTTAGGTCACAAACCAAACTGGGACGGTGAGCTCATTCTGGTCCTCAGGAAGGGTTTCCTGCAGCGGGTGTGATTTGGTACGCTTGGCAGCTGGAGCAAGGAGAGCCCAGCTGTGGGCAGGGCACGGCTGTAGGTCCTTTGTCAACCTGTAATTACAGTGCCTGCCTGCAGCCTGCCAGGGTGGTGGCTGCAGCATTTGTGAGCACGGAATACGTAGCATAGATTTAATAGTGTGGAAGTAACTTCTGAAGGAAGATTATGCTGTGACTGCTGCTGTCTTCAGGAAGCTAAGGATCCGTCCCTTCGATCCAATTTAAGTGGAATTCTAAGCAATAAAACCTCTTGTCTATTAAAACCTACTCACGTTTTTCTTGCAGATGAAAGTCCCTTGGAATTGTAAACTTCCTCATCATCTGCTCAAAAGCTGCCATTTAATGATGCAATTTCATTAACTAGAGTCTAGTTGATGTATTTGTGGTGCACCTCTAGGAGGCTGAGGTGGTGGCTTGGATTGGTCTCTGCTATATTATAGAATCATAGAATGCTTTAAGTTGGAAGGGACCTTTATAGGTCATCTAGTCCAGCTCCCCTGGAGGAGCAGGGACATCTTCAACTAGATGGACCTCAACAAGAAGCATTTATTTGAAATAGGCATTCAATAAAGTTGGGATTGAGGCCTTCAGCCTATGAGAATCATTAATGGGGTCACAGGGATTGGTGTGGATGTTCTTACCTTCTTCCCATTGGCCAAGCAAAAACCGCCTGCTGTTCTTCATATGGGTTTGACCCAGATAACTCCTCTGTTAGTTGTAAGCCTCAGCACTTGTCCATCTTGTTCTGGTTGTTTAATTATTGCATCTGGTTAGATGAGAACTTAGGAAGAAATGTTTTCCTGTGAGGGTGGGGAGGCCCTGGCCCAGGTTGCCCAGAGCAGTGGTGGCTGCCCCATCCCTGGTGGGGTTCAAGACCAGATTGGATGAAGCTTTGAGCCCCCTGATCCAGTAGAAGGTGTCCATGCCCATGGCAGGAGGGTTAGAACTGAATGGGCTTTAAGGTCATTTTTAACCCAAACTGTTCTATGATTATTTTTATTATTATTATTCTATTAAAAGAATAAATCAGAAGAAAACTGAAGATGCTTCCAAGTGACCGAGGTGATGCCTGTTTGGTAGTGTGGCAGTGCCACAGCAGTGTATCAGGAGGCTTCTCTTGGCTCTCCCTGTCCAAAAAAATGAACAAGCCTTGCCATAAGCACAAAAAAAAGAAAACTGTGTAAAATGGGCTTAAGTAATTGCTGTGGTTTTTGTGTAATGACACCAAAATGCTTGAGATGATTCAGGTTATTTGTGGTATAATCATGGGCTAGACCCTAAGAACTGATACCAAATAAACATTTCAGACCAGCTTTTCACTTCAAGCATGTAGGTTTAGAACAACTGATAAATTTGCTATAAGGCTGTGTGGGATCAAAGTAAATGTTGTTTATGATATTTTAAGGATGAGAGGGAAGGAACACTATGGAAGACATCATCTGCTTGTCCCATTCTTTAGTGTTTATAACATTACAGTCCATGTTGGATGCTTCTCTTACTTTCATTTACAGCCCAGTCTGTGCTCTGTTGCTTGGAACCTGGAGAATAAAGAAGAAAATATGACTGTGTTTATGCTGAGACTTAATGCCTCTGCTTGTTTATCTCTTTAATGTATAATTATCTCTTTTCTTTCTTCTACATAGCTCTGTTTTGTTTCCTGATTATTCCAGGATGACAATGAATAGAGTTTCTGCTGATATTTATATTTTATTGCTTGTGAACAACGCACGCTCATCTTTGAGCTGAGGGGCAAGAGCTGAATATTGGCAAACAGCTCAACTTGGGGTTTAGGCCAGTTTTGCCTCATTCTTTCTTCAACCTGTTTTGGACTTTTTGATGTTTTAGTAGAATTTAGTAGAATCAATGTGTTTGCTTGTTTACTTTAAGTAACTACCTAGGCCTCCATGCAGCATGGACTCATGTCAAACCTCATAGGTGAAAGCAAAATTCCAGTTTTCTAGTTGCTTTTAGTTCACTCATCTATAACTGTGATTCCAGAGGGGAGATTTAGATGAGATATTAGGAAGAGATTTTTTTATTGTGACAGTGGTGAGATGCCTGATCAGGTTTCCCAGAGAAGTCGCGGATGCCCCATCTGTGAGATGTTCAAGGTCAGGTTGAACAAGGCTTGGAGCCCCCTGATCCAGTGGGAGGTGTCCCAGCCCATGGCAAGGGGGTTGGAACTGGATGGTTTTCAAGGTCCTTCCAATCCAAAC
This sequence comes from Dromococcyx pavoninus, assembly GCA_033558185.1. Taxonomy (NCBI): domain Eukaryota; kingdom Metazoa; phylum Chordata; class Aves; order Cuculiformes; family Neomorphidae; genus Dromococcyx; species Dromococcyx pavoninus. The sequence goes on along the minus strand of JAUMJL010000770.1, from coordinate 206,652 downwards.
CATTGTATGATTCTGCATCTCCTTTCAACCTGCAATAGTGTGTCTCTGCCTTCCCTGCTGGGTGCGGAAGTGCTGTTGGGATGTTGCTATGGCTTGTGAGGAGCAGGGGCTGGAGCAGGTGTGGTGTTCCTCTGGTAGGTGTTTGTGTGGGTGCAGGCAGAGAGCAATCCTCTTGACAGCTTCACACCAGCACTGCTTTCAGATGTGTCTCTCGAGTGCTTCAGTGTGTACTGAATTTGGGAAGCATCGGCAAGGGGAGCCATGAGAAACATCAGTTGTGCAGTGCATATTCTAAAGATGTGTATATTATAATAATATATAGTAGAACCATGGAATGGGTTGGGTTGGAGGGGACCTCAAAGTCCATCCACTTCCAAACCCCCTGCCTTGGCCAGGGAAACCTCCCACTGGATCAGGGGGCTCCAAGCCCCATCCAACCTGGCCTTGAACACCTCCAGGGATGGGGCAGCCACCACTTCTCTGGGCAACCTGGGCCAGGGCCTCCCCACCCTCACAGGAGAACATTTCTTCCTAAGATCTAATCTTAACCTCCCCTCTTTCAGCTGAACTGTTCTCTCTCATCCTATCCTTCCTCTCTGACAAAGAGTCCCTTTCCAGGTTTCCTGGAGCCCCTTTCAGTCCTGGGAGGCTGCTCTAAGGTCTCCCTGGAGCCTTCTCTTCTCCAGGCTGAACAACCTCTCTCAGCCTCTGTGGGTCTGGGGGTAATTTCTGCTTTATTTCATACTGTTTTTCCGTTCTTTGGTTTGAATGTTACCTTCTCTCCACCCCCCACCCTGTTTTGTGCTCAACTTGCTCTGGCAGTTTTGTTTAGTCTAGCGATCATAAAAATCGCTCCAGAGTTGAACTGATACAGTTTTATTATGTTCTTAGTATGGTTTCTGGTACTTTAAAGTTCTTATATCAAATTTATAAGGTGTCTTCAAGTATTTTCACTGAAGTGATAATTTAATATAGAGTGGAGAGAAGATGGAAAAACTGTAGTAGTAGACAACCAAGACATAATATCTTTATTAGTTGTTTGTAATAAACCATTTCATTCTGTTGTCAGTATAAAGACTTCTAAAGTTTGTCCATGGGCTTGTGTTTTGTTTCCATGAAGTGTTATGGAAAGTTCTTCTATGTTGTGGCAACACACGTGGAAGTTTTGGTTTGCATGGATGTTGCTTTTGTTTGAACTTATGGGATACTTGAGGGCAATGACAGCAAGATCATCAAGTAGGAAAGTTCTCAGAATTGTTGTCAGTGAGCTTCTAGTGAAAGCAAGCTCAGCATCCTGGAGCCAAAGGAATCGTTTCCATTAGCTTTAACGGGGTTTTGATTGGTATCCAAAAGAGGTTTGTGAATCTCTCAGTTCTGAATGATGCAAGAAGATCTGAGATGTGAACACGGTTTGGCAGGGGGGGAAAGGTTTTCATTACGGAATAAAGCAGTGGCTTTTGGGTTTTAGCCTGTGATTCCTTACAATAGCAAAGGAATGATTCTGCTTATTGGAAAACACTGGGTTCTTTCTGAAGCAGTTGCCTGGGCTCTTCTGTTGAAATCACTTGGATTGAGGCCACATGTTTGTCTCGGGTAGTTTTGGTTTAGTACTTTGTAATAAACTTAAGGGCTTTACACCTCGAGGTGGGAGAAGCTTAGATGGTGACCATTCATTCCGTGGAAAACCTGGATATCCTGTCTTGTGTGCTGGGAGCAGGAGGGATTTAAAGTATCTGTACATTGAGGTGGTTTTGTAGCTGTGCTGGTGAGCGCGATGTGGGTGACTGGGGTGTTCTTGTTAATATTGTTCCTTGAAAGAAGTGCATCCTTCCACCCTCCCTGGTTTTCTTGGGGCAATGCCAAGATGCAGTTTCTTAATAAACCACTGAAGGCAGCTTCATGTGTAACATTCCATCTCCTGATGAAAAGCAACCCTGGAATCCTTTCTGATATTTTTTCCCTGTGTATATAATCTTGGATCTCTCTATTGTTTTTGCAGACAAACCCAACAGGGAGTGTAGTGATGGGACGAGGGGGAAGGGTTTTAAGCTGAAAAATGAGAGATTTAGGTGAGGTCTTGCAAAGAAATGTTTTCCTGTAAGGGTGAGGAGGCCCTGGCCCAGGTTGCCCAGAGAAGCTGTGGCTGCCCCATCCCTGGAGGTGTTGAAGATCAGGGTGGATGGGTCTTTGAACCCCCTGGTCCAGTGGGAGGTGTCCCTTCCCATGGCAGGGGGGTTGGAACTGGCTGGGCTTTGAGGTCCCTCCCAATCCAAACCATTCTATGAAATGCAACTTGTGTCACAGTTTATTTTGTGGGATGATGTATGTGCTACACATCAGTACATGTGGGGAGGGGATTGCTTTGCTTTGTTTTTAAACAGTCACAGTGACCTGAGACCTGCTGGAACTGAGTGATAAAACTGTGTGAATTTTCTTCTACCTTGACAGCAGTTCAGAATATAATTTCCCTTTCCTAGTATGATGATGTAGCTATAAGACTCTGTGACTGTGGTTTTTATGTTCGCTGCAGAAGGCCAGAGCTTCCCCAAGGCAAGCACAATTTATAAATTAAAATGAATTCAATTTATTAGTGTAAGGTAACTGTTGCCATATAACCAAGACTTAGATAACGTGTACGTTGAAGATGCTAAATTGGCAGAGGGTATTTGACCTGCCACCATCTGTGAAGCCTGTGCTTCAGTTTTCTGCTGTTGCCACGGGCTGCAGACTCAGACAGGAAATCATGGTAGGATGGGAAGGAGTCCAAAACATACACAGCTAATATAAGGCGTGCAGTTAAAAGAGTCAGAGAACAGGCTATCTGTTCTACTGCTCAGGCAGTGCTAAGTAAAACTGCTTTGTGTGTGTGTGTGTGTGTGTGGACCTCAAATGTCTTTCTACATTTTATATGCTCATTTTTTTAAAGGCTTGAATTTTTTCCATGTAAAGTAACATGTAGAACTTCAAATGATCCATTTATATACGAGAGGTCTGATGCAGCCCTCGCTTCATTGGCTGCACTGCTCTGAAAGAAGAGTAAAGCAGTGGAGAATCAGGCCCTGGCACATATGGAGTAACCACAGCGTTTTGTCTCGGTGCATCCAACACAAAAGTAGCTCCTGCCTCTGCTTTGGGATCTGGGTTTATCTTCAGGGACCGAGGCTGGGGTTCTGTCTAATGGTCAAACCCCATTCTGAGTGTAGATGTGGGAGGCTCCGTGTATGTCCTGGCAGGAGCAGGGATGCAGAAGGCGTTTGGTCACTTCCTAGCGCCGGGTGGATCCCAGGATCAGGGTTATCAATGTCTGTTTACCGTGAGCTGTCGGTTGGAACAGGGAATACTGAAGTGTCTTGCTTCATAGAGCAAACAATTTTTTTATCAAGGAGCAAGTAAGCATAATTAATCTGCAGGTAACCAACTGCACTTGTTGCAGAGCTTCCAGGGGTCTCAAAGCAAGTGTGCAACCAGTCAACTTATGCTCACTTGATGGATAGAATGGTTTGGGCTGGAAGGGACCTCAAAGCCCATCCAGTTTCACCCCCCTGCCATGGGCACTGACACCTCCCACTAGATAAAGTTGCTCCAAGCCTCATCCAACCTGGCCTTGAACACCTCCAGGGATGGGGCAGCCACCACTTCTCCAAGCAATATTTTCAGATATGATGGGAGAGAATAACTTCTCCATCAGTTTCTAATTTAATCTTTGTGTAGAAGATGCTCCTTATCTAAAAAATAACAACAAAGCAACTCTGATTTAATGCTATTGCCACATTCTGGACTAAGAATAGGAGCTCAGCAATCTTCTTATGCCAAAAACCTGAACTAAAATTTTTCTCATAGGCCCATCTGTGGTTTTCAATTCTGACTGACGGGAACCGTACAAGAGGGAGGTTTGTTCTCCGGGTATTTTCCAACCATAGCTTTTATTTGGCTGTAAGAGCTGCTTCCTGCTTGCCTTAGTTGTGTATGTGGTAGTCCCTTTTCAGCTGCATGGAAGAGTGGAACTGTGAACAGGAATAAGGTGAGGTCTGCCTGTTACAGGGCCAAATATTTCTGGACGCAATGGTGATGTATTTCCCAAGAATGAGGCTGAAGTTGCCAATTAATCCTGTTTAGAAACCAAATAATTTAGGTAGCATTTAACCTTAGGGCTGGGATCAGTGAGTGATGCAGTTTGTTTCATGACCCTGTATCTTCCAGCAACCGCTGGAATATAAGCTGGGTAATATAAGCTCCAAAAGACTTGCTGATTTTTATTTTTTATTTTAAATAAATGGTGACTGGAGACAATTTTTAAAATTGTGAACTGCCTCAGCCAAGCCATCTGCCTGAGCCTTCAGCAGTGCATTGTATTGCTGGAAGGCGTTCTAGTGAAACATCGTAATGCTGAAAAGTTTAAGCTGATGCTACATTAGAAGAAGTGATCCAAAAAGCTGCTGATGACTTACATGTGAACACTGCCAAGTATTTCTCTGATGAGAGTTCATAACAAAGTGCTGGAGTGATTGAGTAAGGCTGATTTGAACAATCTGTTGTGGGTTATAGCTCCTTCCAATATTCCACAGTTGTGAGAAGCTACTGTCACTTGTATTTGCAGTCGATGTTCTGCTTAGAGGTGTAAGATCTTCTGTTGTCAAGGCCCTTGAGCTGGTTCATAGAATCACAGAGTGGTTGGGGTTGGAAGGGACCTTGAAGCCCACCCAGTTCCAACCCCCTGCCAGGGGCAGGGACCCCTCTCACTGGATCAGGGTGCTCAAAGCCTTGTCCAACCTGGCCCTGAACACCTCCAGGGATGGGGCAGCCACTGCTTGTCTGGGCAACCTGGGCCAGGGGAATGTATGGAGATCTGGTATTTCTCAATTAAAAAATATTAATGAAGCTTGTATGGGCTGGCTTCACCTGCCTTTGTCACCTATAGTGATTTCTAGAAGATGACAGAAAAGTTGTATTTGATTTGTCTTAACTAGTGACTGATAGGCAAATTCTAATTTGAATTTTGAATATGAATATGAATTAAGAATCCATTACTTTCCTAACCTTGCTGTTTTAAGTATTGCTAAGGAGTTTACTCACTGAATATGTGTAAAAAATATGTAGTATTCATTGTTTAGGACTGGTTCATCTGAGGACACTTTCCTGTTGTTCAGGGACAACAGGTTGCTTTCTGTGCTTGTTATGTGAGGAACAACATGAGATTTAAAAGACTCGTGTGGGAGTGATTTCTTCTACTTTTTGTGCTGTGAAATGAAGCAGTTCATGTAAAGCAGCTGCTTATTTTGGAACAAAACCAGAATAACACATTAAAGAACCCATTAATCAATTTGACCTTATTTATTATCTTTAAAAAAAACCCTTCTTGCATCTATTGTTCATTTCAGGGTGCCAGGGATGCTAAGAAATATGTTATGTATTCAGATATACAGGTTAAGAGCATGAAATTAAGTTATAGGGAGCAAAACCAAGAAGGATTCCTGTTGAAGTATTTACTCTCCTTTTACTCATTTTTAGGAGTAGGAGGCAGCCATATAAATACCTACAGAAATAAAGAACTGCTGTGAACTCTCATCTTGTTCCATGGTTCCTGTGTGTAAATTTTTGTCCTGGGATAGTGGCCGCTTCTTTATTCAAACCTTGCCAATGCTTTTCTGCAAGTCTTTCAGGAGGGGAAAAAAAGAGAATTAAACCAACTTCTCATTCTCCTCTCTGCTCAAAAATCCCAGTGGTCATTTTACAAAATGACTTATTCTGTATTTAGACTCAAGTTTCTTGGCAAAATGTCTTATATATCCTAATGGTATCAGAAGAGCTTACTTGAACTTCTTGCAGAGATTGAGTGCTGTGAGTAAATGGATGAACCATTAAAACCTAGATTAGCTTGGGGACGGAGGAAAGGGTCAGTAGGTGACTTTTTGAAAAGATTGAATGATTTAATTGGAACCCTGCAGTATGGTTCCATAATACAATTGTGTATTCCTGCAAATGAAAGTGTAATCAGAACCACAGGATCAAGCGTTCGTTTGGCTTTTAAGGAAGGTGCTCGAGGAGCTTTTTCCCTTTATTGGGAGGGTGCAGTCAGATTTGTGGTGTTTAATATATAGTAGGTCATAAAACTGGCAGCCTTTATTGGATGTCACCATTAGTAGAAGCACATGAGGTGAACCAGAATGAGATCTCTTGAGGTCTGAATTGCACCTTCTCTTAAAATATGCATTGCTTGGTGCAGTGAGTGGCTGAGGACGACAGCAACGCAGTCATAACTTTGTTTGAATGATGGCATTCATGTATCTTTGCTAATGAGCTGTATTCTGTCCATCCTACAGATTGTGGGCTGGGCTGTGGGCTTATTTTACATCTATGATGGCTTCTGTCTGCAGTAGAGATTGTCTTGATATGAAGTGATGTCCTGGATCAGAATCTGACCTTATTGCACTGCTTTCCCACAACTGTTGTGCAGCAATCACACAGCTGCTCACAGATATTTTATTTTCCCAATTGGCTGCTTTGGGAGACATTCTTTGGCCTTGACTTCCTAATGCAAGTAATCAGCCACTTTTTGGGAAGAGCATTCAGGCAGCAGGCAGTGGTGTTGAAGGCGTTGAGCATTGCTTAAGTATTTGTTCTGCTCAAATAGTCAGGCCTTTAATGAAAATTGGGTTTATTTTTATAGGCAGTTAATTATGTGCTTGCTCCCTCTCTCCCTTTGCCCCTGTCTTGTGCTCAGCTTATGACAAGCAAAGAGAAAGGAATGAAATGTTTCATGTGTCTATATCTTGTAGGCTTTTTTCATTAGCATACAAGCTCTGTCACACTCAGCATCTCCACTGACATCAGGGAACTGGCATGGACTTGCAGTTCACCACTTAGTGTTTTGGGTTTTTTTAAGGATCTTTGATTCATTCATTGTGAAAATACTGTGTGCTTATGAATTAGACCCAGAAAAGGGTGGGAGGAGGAATATAAATGAATACTTTGGGAGCTGGAAGTCTTGGCTGCTCTGCAGAACTACTTGGCACATCAGAATGACTGAAATGCTGGTTAGGAAGAGCTCCAGGAGGTCATCTAGTCCCATCTCCCACCCATAGTTGGACTCCTGCCGGAACTAGGTCATGGCTTTGCCTCTCTAAATCTTGATAATGTCCTTGTGGTAGATCCCACAGCCTCTCTGAGCAACCTGCTCACTTTTTAGTCAAGAATTTTCTCCTAGTGTCCAGCCTGACCTTCCCAAGCCACGGTTTGTGGCCAGAGCCCTTGGTGCACCATCTGTTTCTCCTGGGAAGAATTTGGCTCTAATTTTTGTAGCTACCCTTCAAATACATTTAGGCTTCTTTTAAACCAGCCCTTAACATCCTCATAGGCAGCCCAGCTCCACACCCTCTCCTTGAAGGCTGTGTTCTGTAGGTCCTTGACCATTTTCAGGCAGAGATCCTCTGCTGGTCCCTCTGCAGTTTATCCACACCCTCTAGAAAAGGAGGGCCTACAGCAGCGTCACCCACAACCTTGCTGAGGCTGATTATGAAGGTATTAACCTGTCTGGATCCCAGTCTCAGCTCCTGTGTTCTCTGCTCGTTATCATAAAGGGTTTATGTTGAAAGGGACCTTAAAGCTCAACCAGTTCCAACCCACTTGCCTTGGGCAGGGACAACTCCCACTGGATCAGGGGGCTCAGAACCCCATCCAACCTGGCCTTGAACACCTCCAGGGATGGGGCAGCCACAGCTTCTCTGGGCAACCTGGGCCAGGGCCTCTCCACCCTCACAGTAAAGAATTTCTTTCTAATACCTAATCTAAATCTCTCCTCTTTCACGTTAAAGCCATTGTCCCTCATCCTGATACTCCAGGCACTTCTAAAAGCCCCTCTCCATTTTCTTGTAGGCCCCCTTTAAGTACTAGAAGGCTGCTCTAAGGTCTCCCTGGAGCCTTCTGTTCTCTAAGATGAACAACCCCAACTCTCTCAGCCTGCCCTCGTACAGGAGGTGCTCCTTGGATCATCTCAGTGGCCTCCTCTGGACTCGCTCCAACAGCTCCAGGTCCTTCCTGTGCTGAGGACTCCAGAGCTGGACGCAGGACTCCAGGTGGATCTCACAAAAGTGGAGCAGTGGGGCAGAATCCCCTCTCTCATCCTGCTGGTCCCAGTGCTTTGGATGCAGCCCAGGATGTGGTTGGCTGGCTGGGCTGGGAGCACACATTGTTGGTTTATGTTGAGTTTCTCATCCACCAACACCCCCAAAACCTTCTCTTCAGGGCTACTCTCAATTCATTCTCACTCTGCCAACTGAAGACAGAGTACATAATACACAGTCCTGTGTATTGCACAGGCTCCCATCATCTCTGCCTCACGTTCATTGTGGAAAAGCCTTTCTGGTTGGAAACTGCTGTTGAAGTCTCTTCAGACAGAGTACAGGGAGGCAGTGGCAGAACTCCAGAGATGGAGAGAGGTGTGGCAAGGAAGAGGCAGCTGTCAGGAGGCTCTCCTCAAAGTGGGTGACAATCCCACGTCTTCTGACTCCTCCCTGGTTTCTGAAGGCCTGGCTTCTCTGTGGTGGTGTGCTCGTGTGTAAGTGCCAGCACTTTATTAGGCATCGTCTTTGAGCTTGAGAACTTGCAGTGGAGTTGGACAGAAACAAACGTGGGAGGATGAAGTGTCCTCTGACAGCCCTGTGGAAAGGCAAGACTGAGCCCAGACTGATCAGGTCCAGGCTTCCCTCTTGCAGCCACTGTTGCTCTGCCTGCTGGAGAGGGACGTGTCCTGGTGTTGCTGAAGTCCTAGACTTGACAGACTGTAGTGAGCCAGATGGTGGCTTTGTGAAATATGGAAAAAGAGGTTTCAAATGCAGAGTTTTCTTTCTGCCAGAGCACGAAACTGAGACATCAGTGGCTCTAGGGACCCTCTGAAGAGAAATGACTTCATCACTAGAGAGTGAGCTTCTTGCTACCACAAGCTGTGATCTTTGAGTTCCCTTTTAGTCATTTATAAAGGCAAAACTATTTCAGATGTTATAAAATAATAAAAAAATCCAAACAAAAAAAAACCAAAACCCAAACCAACAAAAAATCCCTAAAGTCTCCTGCATGGAGGTTGGATATTACTGTGCACTTCTTCAAACTCCTTTAGTGCTCGACTCTTGTTAGAGCTCTGGTGTCAAGGTTGTTGCAGGGTATGAGAATATCGCTATTTCCACTGTCCAGACACCTCTTCAAAATCAAGAGGTTGAAGTCTGGCCCTGAGTTCTGCTGCTGCCCGAGGTCTGGTCTCAGATTTCAAGTAGGTTTTCCCTTGTTCCCCCTGGCTCCTTTCCTGTCTCCCCCCACCACTGTTGAAGGGCACAACCTGCCTGATTGTTTGAAGCTGAGGACACGGGGAAGGTGGGACCTTTTGGCTGCAGACTTGGATTTGTTCTCATTCTTTATGAAGTTACCATCACTTACATGAATTCTGACTTGGAACATGGAGTTGCTCTGCTCTATGCAAAAGGACAATGGATAAGCAGATATTTTTGGTTCTCTAATTCAATATTGCTTTGGAAAACGTGGCTCTAAACGCTAGCTGCTCCTTCCTCCTTATAGCAGCTGCCCAGGAGAACAGGTACTGGATTATGTCTTTGCTTTAACATAATCCTTAAAACCAGAATGTCACCTACAGGAAAAAAAATAATAATATGTAGGTAAGCAGTTGAAGAGAATTTTATACCAATTAAAATAACAATGCCAGTGACTGCATGAGTTTCAGTGCACCAACACCACTTCCCTTCTCTTCCATCTGTTGTTTATTTTTCTATATTATAAAGAGAGAGCTGGGTGGAGACCAGGACGTTGAAAGTTATTCTGTATTAACCTTGTTCAGCTCTTGAACAAAACTCTTAACGAAAGCTGAGCTCTTAAAATGATTGGTGAGAGTAATGAATCAGATTTGTCACTTCCTCTTCTGTGAAAATGTGGAGATGATGCTGAAAAGTTCTTGAAAGAGGCTGGATCCCCTTAGTGAGCGGTACCGGTCTGGGATGTGGGGTGCCCTCTGAAGCTGGCACTACTGGTGGAAAAAGGGGCATCTTTTTGCTGTGCTTACAAACATTGGAGACATCAGCAGAGATAATCCTGACTAATACATTTTATTTTAAAATGAAAGAGGGGGAGATTTGGATTAGATATCAGGAAGAAATGTTCTCCTGTGAGGGTGGGGAGGCCCTGGCCCAGGTTGCCCGGAGAAGCTGTGGCTGCCCCATCCCTGGAGGTGTTCAAGGCCAGGTTGGATGGGGCTTGGAGCCCCCTGATCCAGTGGGAGGTGTCCCTGCCCATGGCAGGGGGGTTGGAACTGGATGGGCTTTAAGGTCTCTTCCAACCCAAAGCATTCTATGATTTACCAAGGTGGTATAGATTTCAAATATTAGCATACCCCAGAAAATTATGTTCTTCTATCTTGAGTAATTTCTTTAAAGTGAATTTGCTGGTAGCAAGAGGAAACTTGCTCCCTACATCCAAACTCATGTCTGTCTGTCTCTAATTGAATTTCACTCTCTGTGAAATTGCTACCCAGAAATGACCCCACTAAGGCTGTTTGCTCAAGTTCTTGGCAATCGTGTTTGAATACTCAATGCAGTAGCCAGAAAGCAGCAAAACATCCCTTATAAGCTAGAAAATAAATGAGGTGATGGTGTCGGTTACACCAAAATGCTCTCTGGTTCTCTGTTTGTAGTTCAAAAAAATGATTAAAATAGTGTTCTAATATTGCATTTATTACTTACATGCTGCCATGTGAAAGCCAAAGAAATAGCTCTATATAGAATGCTAAAATGCTGGAGGTTAACTGTGCTTCAGTATTTCACATTAACCCAAGTAGTGAGCTACTTAAATACAAACATTAGGGAAAAAACCTCCTGCACTATTTGAAGCCTGTTACCAGTGCACCTTTGAATTTAGGTAATTTCATGCATGCAGAGGTAGACTTTATTTTTCCTTCATCAGCTAAAATAACAATAAAGCTGAACTTGGTGTATTTATTTAATGAAACACAGGATCCCTGCCCTGATGGTTTTAATCAGTGCCCTCACTATGTGGTAATTAGGGGTTCTCTCCCATGGTTCTGTTTTTACTTAACTTTTAGAATGTGTAGCCAGTTTCAGTTTCCAGATACTTGCAACTAATGTTAACTCATTTACATGCAGATTATCCAGAGGGGGCTCTTAAACACACACTCACAGGAATGCAGACCTTTTCAGCACTTTCTTATTCAGAATTCTTGAGTAAAATGTTATCTTTTGTAGAATCATGGAATGATTTGGGCTGGAAGGGACCTTAAAGCCCATCCGGTTCCAACCCCCTGCCATGGGCAGGGACACCTCCCACTGGATCAGGGGCTCCAAGCCCCATCCAACCTGGTCTTGAACACCTCCAGGGATGGGGCAGCCACAGTTTCTCTGGGCAACCTGGGCCAGGGCCTCCCCACCCTCACAGGAAAACGTTTCTTCCTGAGATCTCATCTAAATCTCCCCTCTTTCAGCTTAAAACCATTTTCCCTTGTCCTATCCCTGCAGTCCTGCCAAAGAGCCCCTCCCCAGCTTTCCTGGACCCCCTTCAGTCCTGGGAGGCTGCTCTAAGAGCCTCCCCGGAGCTTTCTGTTCTCAAGGCTGAACAACCCCAACTCTCTGAGCCTGTCTTTCTGTGGGAGGTGCTTCAGCATCATCTCCATGGCCTCCTCTGGACTCACTCCAACAGCTTCAGATCCTTCCTGTGCTGAGGACTCCAGAACTGGACACAAGGGTGCAGGTGGGGTCTCACCAGAGCGGAGCAGAGGGGCAGAACCCTTCCCACACCCTGCTGGTCCCACCGCTTCGGATACAGCCCAGGATACTGTTGGCTTTCTGGGCTGCAAATGCCCATTGCTGACTTCTGTGTGTAATAGACTCTTTCCACTCTGTGGATGTGTCCAGCTCTTCTAGTTTTTGCACACAGCTTCAGAAGGTGCAGGGAGCTGGCAGCCTGGATTGCCTGCTCACCAGTGTGCCACTAGATACAGCTCTGCTCCTTTATAAGTACATACCTGGAATTGGGTTTGGACTGTAGATCTGCCACTGAGAAGCTGGGTCAAGAATGGGCCTTTGGTTTTTATTCAGAGTGTATCAGTGGAAAAGGGCTTACAGCAGGCTGCCCAGGGTTGAATCACCATCCCTGGAGGTACTTAAAGGACAGGTAGGTGAGGTGCTCAGGCACGGGGTTTAATAGTGGACAGGTACGGTTGGACTCGGTGATCTCAAAGGTCTTTTCCAACCAAGCAGTTCTATGATCACTGGCTCCCTAGAACTGACCCAAAAATTCTATGATCACTGACTCCCTAGAAGTGACCCCAAAAATATTCATATTTGTGCCCCTAACTGCACGGCTGGATGCCATTCACTCCGGGCACTTACGGAATCTCTGGAGCCGTGAGGAATTAGAATGAATATATAACACTCTAAACCAGCTTCAAAGCATAATATGTGATCTTAAAATACTGGGTGGCAGTTTGGTCTGATATAAAAGTTTTATTGGTGTGAGTTTGGGCCAGTCACATTATTCAGGAAGTCACTACTGAGTTTTCAAGTCGTCTGAAGTGTGTGCTAGTAAAATCCTTTTATAAAGCAGTACGGGCTCTTGCAAACTCCCTGCATGACTGTGTCTTGGGTTGTAGCTGGTGGGATGTTTGTGATGTGAAAGTCTCAGAAGCTGGTTTGTACAGGTATTGCTGCTTGTAAAGCCAGACAGAAAGAGCCAGCTTTTCCCAGTCTCTCCGGATCCCAGACTTTAGCAAAGGGATTACACAGAAACCACCTTTGCATTATGCTAAAACCTATTAATTAAATGTTTCTCATTGCAGAACTCAGTCTTGCTGCTAATTCCTTTTCCTTCAGGATCATTATGACTTGAACCTGCTGTGTACTTACAGCTACTGTAGCATTGAAAACATCTCATTGTGGGCACCTGATGCCTCTCTTAACGGCAGAAAAAGCAAAAAGCTCTCCCCAAAACATGACTGATGAAGCTGAGACAGTGGGATTTGAGGTTTGGATTGCAAAGGGAAAAAAATTCTCTTTTATTGTGCACATCTGGGAATAAATTAATCTGATTAAACCATTTTGGTTGCAAGTACAAGTCAGTGGCTGGAGTCACTTGGGATCAGGGCAGGAGGGTGGCTCGGGGGGCGTATGCACATTGCTTCCTGAATATGGGGATATTCCCAGCTGTATTTAAAGGTCTGTGAGACCCTGACTGTGGGTGGAATATCCCCTCCTCATCAGCCCATGGTGCTTTAGGAATACTGGTAATTGTGGAAATGCCTTCATTATAGAAATGTGGTGTTGAGATGAAAGTATGTTGTGTTCTGGTTGCAGTGGGGTTATTTGTCTGAGAAGCTGTTTAGATTCCTAACTAAATAAATAGGTCTTTCCAGGCTTCTTCGCTCACTGCTTTGATCTGGCTTGGCACTTTTCTCTTTCATTCTGTTGTGGTTGTTTTTCTTTGCACCTCAGCTGTTCTTAATCAGAACAGCTTATGAATTTGGATGCGTACTTTAGGTCTGACTTTGAAAATGAGGGGTTTCATCTTTACAGTTTTATCATAAATAACAAAATGAAGAAATTGGTAATAAAATGTGCTTCAAGCAGTTTCAGTAGGAAGGAGTGTTACACTGCAGTGAGAGAAACCTGTTTAACTGGTACTGGTAGCAGTCTACTAACAGCAGCTTAAATTTAAACCTGTGCTTACTAAACACAAAAAAAATGCAGGCACTTATAATAAAATACAAATACTTAAGTTCTTCTAAGAATAAGGTTTGTTCTTTCATGTTGTGGAAGAGCTGGTGTGTGAATGCAAGCTGCAGTTTGGAAACACGTTGGAGTGAGAGATTGCAAAAACAATTGCTCAAAATTCTTCCCTTTCTTCATACTCCAAAAAAAAGGGAAGGATGACTAAGAATGAGAATTGTTACAGGCAAACAGCAGGGAACCCAGCACTGAAAGGATGGACTTTTCCAGTGCACTGCTATCCCAGCACCATCCAGGACTCACCGCAGGGAGTCTGTAGTAGCATCCCGTGAAGAGCACAGAGCAGAGTGGGGGTCCTAGGGATGTCTCCTGCTTTCCAAAGGAAGGATCAGGTGTTATTCCTTCTTTTATGCTGCCCAAACGACCAGTTGGTAATACTTCATCATGGTATGCAATCAAAATGTTTGCAAATCTGTCTGGGTTTGGCCACGTTGTTCCTATGTAATAGTGTGTGGAGGGCTGTGGTGAGTAAATGTGACGAGCTATAGATGAGGATTGGAAACTTGGGACCTGCATTCACTGCAAGGGCTCTTCTGCTGGGAAAGGGAAAAGGAAAACAGGTCCTTTGGGGGGGAGGAGGATGGAGGAGGAAAGGAAAGCAGATCCCTTTATGAAAATTAAAACATGTTGTGGGATAACCTTTGCTTGAATTGAAGTCACTGTGTTTTTTTTCTAGCAAGGCTAGAATTTAATTTGAATATTGCTGCTAGTGGGACCATACCCACTGTATTGATATGGGACAGAAAATTCAATGGAACTCTTCAAGGTCACCTTTCAAAGCAGTGTTAGAGCTGGGATTAAACTATAGATGTTCTGGCTGGTTTAAGTATTGAGCTTTTGTGCTCCTCCAGCGTCCCTGATTGTCCAGCTGTCATTTTAAAGCTTGTGATGATAGATTTAGATTACATATAGGGTAGATTTAGATTATATAGAGTAGACTTAAATTAGATATCAGGAAGAAATGTTTTCCTGTGTGGGTGGGGAGGCCCTGGCACAGGTTGCCCAGAGCAGTGGTGGCTGCCCTATCCCTGGAGGTGTTGAAGGCCAGGTTGGATGGGGCTTGGAGCAACCTGATCCAGTGGGAGGTGTCCCTGCCCATGGCAGGGGGGCTGGAACTGGATGGGCTTTAAGGTCACTTCCAACTCAAAACATTCCATGATTCCATGATATGATAGAATTGAGATTGTGGAGGGCAAGATGCACTCAGTGCAGCACCAGTTGATGTGGAGCCTCTTTAACAGTTATTTTATACCATAAGCATCAGGCCTTCAATGAAAATAACAAACTGCAGGACCTTCCCCACAGTAAAAATCCCTGGTGTTTCATGGGATCATAAAATGGTTTGGGTTGGAAAGGACCTTAAAGATCATCTACTTCCTATCTCCGTGCCATGGGCAGGGACATCTTCCACTAGATCAGGGTGCTCAAGGCCTCATCCAGTATTGGAATTGCTTCCACAACTTCTTTTAAAGGCTTACTTGTCTGATACTTTCTCTCTAGCCTTGTAGGTTGACGCAGAAAAGAGAGCAGGAAAAATGCAAGGAGCCAGTTAGCTCCAAGAATTTCCATCCTGCTCTGCTGAAAAACAGATTTAGTGTTTTATGATGAAATGTTTTAAGGAATACTTCTCATTGCACAGTCACCCACGTTTGAGTAACACTTCCATGTTGTAGAAAAGCAAACCACTGTGGGTACTCATTACAGAAACGTGTTTGTGCAGCTCGCCACAGATCACAGCCAGCAACAACCTACCCGTTCCCATCTGGTGACAATTGCTCAGCCCAGCAGCCATCTGACTTCTGCTTTATGATAAGCTAAAGGTGGTTTCCTTATTGCAAATGATGGGAAGGTTTCTTTCTCTTTCTTTCTGAAGCTTGTAGTCATCTATTTTTGGATTCGGTTTGTATCACATTCAGGATGACTCTTGCCGGGTACGTCAGAAAGCTTGTCATCATTCTTTTTTTAAGTGTTATGCAGCTGAGTAGAATTAGGGCATACCACACACATGAGGAAACCCTCTTCCTTTTTCTTTTCAGCTACACTGAGAAGCTGTATTAGTTTCCTATGTATTTGTGAGGATCACTAAGCACTGTAGGCAGCGTAATAAGAGGTGGTGGAGCTCTGGTGAAGGAGATGACACACAAGAGTTTCGGTGTTCTGCTTCTGCTTCACACCCTGCTTACAAAACATTGCAAGGACTCAAGCCAGGAGCTATAAAGCTTACTGTTATTATAATAAATAACTTGTAATTTTTACCAAATACCTTTTGTTAATGTTTTGCAAATACTAAGCAAGCCTTGTAGCACCTTGCTAAGGCGGGAACGTATTGCGGACGTAAAACGAAAAAGGAAAATGTGAAATACATGCAGGAGAAGTGATTTGTGTAAAGTCACATGAAAAATGAAGTGGAAGAACTGGAAAGAAAATGCTCAGAAGTGTCTTGGTTGATATTGCAGTGGTAACTAATGGACAGTTGTGCTGTTAAGGCTTCTACCAGCTCATCAAGAATCGAAGTAGAGGTGTCCTGAATGTGCTGTGCTCTCAGGCCAGTATGAGACTGGAGCAAAACACAGAAGTTAAGAACAACCCCAGGGCTGTGTGAATTTACAGCCCACAAACAGTGGAGGGGGGCACACAAAGGATCTTCCACATTTCATAGTATCCCCAAACAAGAAATGGGACGTTGTCTTCCTGTAATTGCTTCTGATACTGAGTAGTTATTAGAGGGTGGTCTGTTTGCAACTTATGGACAAAGGTTGTGCTGTGCTTGGAGTGTTAACCATTTATTTTAAGAAATTATCATGATTAGAGGTCTTGCAGTGAATTTTGCTGGAGGGATGTGCTCCTCTATCACTTTAAATTGTTGGTCTTGCTGGTTATGAATAAGCTGTGGGGTGGATTTACTTTCTGGTGTGCCTTGCAGATCTGGTCTAACACCTTCCTGATGTTCCCACCACAAGGCAGGATGGGACCTGAGTGTGCATCTCTCCATCTCCTCCCCAGTCTGCCTCGTTGCCTGGGCACCTAATTTTCTTCTAAAAAACCACCCTGGAGTGGTCCTGTTTCATAGATTAGACATGATTGATGCTGCACACCAAGTGGGGCCACCACCATAGGGCAGTGGTTACACCAGAGATAGCCAAACCTTTCCGTATCTTTGGATAGGAACAGTGTTTTGAGACTCATTCATAGTTTCATCTTACTTTTGCAATGAAATGAGACAATTATTCATAAAGGAGATACTTTTTCCAAGCAGATGCCAATAAATAACATGAAGAGCTTGATGAAAAGGTAATTGTCTCTTATTGGGGGAGAAGTTTCATTTTCATCACTGCGAACTGAAACCACATCGTAGGTGGCTGCTTGCAACGAAGTCCAAGCTTGGCTCTGAGAACTGAGCTGGGTTCTTCCTTTCCTAAGAAAGGTTCTGGAGTGCAAATTAAACCCTTCCAACGTGGGTGGCAGCTGCATCCTGTTGTGTTTATGCTGTTGTTGATGGGTTTGTATCCCAAAGCAAGCAACACCTGTGTTTAGGTGTGATAGGATAGAGCTTGGTAGACACAATCTCATCCTTCTCGTGTGCCTTCTGATCCAGACTGTGGTGGTCTGAAGGGTTGGAACTGGATGGTCTTTAAGGTCCCTTCCAACCGAAACCAAGAGAACACAGCATAAGGAACAGAGCTGTTGAGCAAGAACTTATCGTTGCTTCAGCGTGATTTTTCAAACAGAAGCACTCTTCAAACTGCTCGTGAAACCAACACCAAATCGAACACTTGCAATGGAACCAGTAAACTGCACCTTGCTTTAAATTAATGAGCACTGAGTTTTGTTGTTGTCATTTGAATTGGGTTTTGGTTTTGGAGAAATACTTGCTAAAAAGTGCATCATTGTTGGGTGGTTTATCATGTGAGGATTTTGATGCTAAATAAGCAATGGTAAAAATTCAGTGAGGGTATTTTAAAATGGCACAAGTGGAGTTGCTCTGCATTTCTAGGGCTGTCCCTAGAAAGAAGATTAGCACAGAAAGTTGTCTACAGCTATGTTTTGCTGATGAATTCTAATGCTTACGCAGTACAAGGCCTGAAATCTGACTGAGCTTGGCAGTTGAGAAAAAGAAGTTTATCTTTCAGAATATTCTTAATGCCCCTGAACAAAGAGAAAAGATCAAAGCCAACCAATCAACCTCAATTTTTGTTTTATTCAATTGATTTCCAAAGGCCCCTGTTACTATAGTAACTCCAGTGGGTCTTTTAATTACAAAATTTGTAAAATTGCAATAATTTATTCATGCTGGGGGGGAAGCAGTGGCAGAAATGCCAAACAATAAAAGTAAATTTGCAAACAAAGCATGACAGACTTCCCATTAAGCATGACAGGGAATAACCCACCATCAGCATTAACACGTTGGGTTCAAGTTCTCAGAAAGCAATCCTCATTTACGGGGTTCTCCCTTTGGCTAAGGAGGAAAATAATCCCCATCACTGTCCAAAAAAAGCACTTCCCTCTCCGCCAATACAGATGGTAGAGCTTATTCCTTATAGACCCTAAATTTAATTACAGCATATCTGAGTGGAGCAGTTGCATTATCACACTAATTAGCAGTTTAGAGGACTGTTCCCTACTGGAAAGTGTTGAATACCAGTGTGTATTGCAGGTATTGCCTCTATCAAAGAGGAGTCATTTAGCAATAATGAGCACCTTTCAAATAATTATTGCATTTAAAAATAGATGCTGTCATCTTCTATTATCAGGTGTGTTTCCAAAATGGGTTTATGCTCCAAACAGACTTATATTGACAGGACCAGGGTAGGAGAATTTGAGGCATATCATGTTAAGCAATTTCTGAATGCCATCTCTTGACTTGAATGCATGCTGGGTTGATGTGTTTGGCAGGCCTGATGGAGCTGTGGGAGGCAACGTGTTCGTAAATGACCTGGATGAAGGACTTGAAGGTTTATTGACAATGTTTGCTGATGATGCAAAACTGGGGGGAGCCATTGACACTCTTGGGGGCAAAGATGCCCTGCAGAGGGATCTGGACAGATTGGAGAGCTGGGCAACCACCAACTGCATGAAATTTAACAAGGCAACTGTTGGGTTCTGCACCTGGGACACGGCACAGACTGTGGAGTGAGAGGCTGGAGAGCAGCCCTGTGGAGATAGACCTGGGGGTTCTGTTTGACAGCAAGGTGGCCATGAGCCAACAGTGAGCCCTGGCAGCCAAGAGGGCCAACAATGTCCTGGGGGGCATCAAGCCCAGCATCGCCAGCCAGGCAAGGGAGGGGATTGTCCCGCTCTGCTCTGCTCTGGGGAGGCCCCACCTCGAGTGTTGGGGGCAGTTTGGGATCAAAAGGACATCAAAGCACTGGAGAGTGTCCACAGGAGGCCACAAAGCTGGGGAAGGGTCTGGAGGGGAAATACCATGAGGAGAGGCTGAAGGCACTGGGTGTGTTCAGCTGGAGAAGAGGAGACTGAGGGGGGACCTCAGAGCTGTTCACTGCCTTCTCTCTTGTGACCTATGATAGGACCCGAGGGAATGGCAGGAAGATGTGCCAGGGGAGGTTTAGACTGGATGTTAGGAAGAGGTTCTTCCCCCAGCAGGTGGTGGAGCACTGGAACAGCTCCCCAGGGAAGCAGTCCCAGCACCCACTCTGCCAGCATTCCAGAAGCATCTGGACAATGCCCTCAGTCACACGGTGTGAAGGTTCGGAGTGTCCTGTGTAGGGATTAGAGTTGGACTCAATGACCCTTTTGGGTCCCTTCCAGCTCGGTTGATTCTAGGATACTGCAGGGGAAGGCCTTAGTGGAATTTTGTTCTGAATCTTTCACTTTTTAAGAATGGGACACTTCTAATGACTGATATTTGGCATATCTCTCCCTGTATCTTTATTTTCTCCTTCTGGAAGAAAGTATGTATCATTTTTATCTGTGGTATTCCTTACTCCAGGATGTCACACATCCCAAACTTGATTTTGTCTTCTGATGAACATTTTAATTGTATGTAGCAAGCTTACCTTTGGATCTAATTTCAATTTTGGCCCAAATCTAAATGGCTATGCCTGTATTAAACTGTTGTGCTCTCTGCATTGACCACGCTAGCTTGCTTGGATGTGTTCAGAACAGAGGCAGCTTCTTTTGGAACCTCTTGCCTTCCAGACTTCATTCTTTTAATTTTTATGTTTATGTGCTCCCTGCTTGTCCCTTGTGTGTCAAAACCTGATTGCTTATATAGCATAGGATATAGACCTTATAGGAGCCTTCCAGTACTTAAAGAGAGCCTACAGGAAAGCTGGGGAGGAGCTCTTTATCAGGGAACGCAGGGATAGGATGAGGGGGGATGATTTTAAGCTGAAAGAGGGAGATTTAGATGAGATCTTAGGAAGAATTTCTTTACTGTGGGGGTGGTGAGGCACTGTAATAGATTGTTCGGAGAAGTGGTGGCTGCCCTGTTCCTGGAGGTGTTCAAGGCCAGGCTGGATGAGGCTTTGAGCCCCCAATCCAGTGGGAGGTGTCCCTTCCCATGGCAGGGGGGTTGGAACTGGATGGGCTTTAAGGTCCCTTCCAACCCAAACCATTCCATGAGTCTATGATTCTATGATTTTCATGCTGTCTATTCCATTTCTGAAGGACTTGGATCCTCTTAAGTGACAAGAACTGTAGCTGTGTGGGCTGAGGAGTCTAGATTCTGCTTAACCTACTGTGCAAGAGCAGGAGAAAAAGTGATTTTAAATAAGCATCAAAAAGCTTGGTGGTTTTTTTTGTTAGAACCTTGTAGAATGCAGTGTTCTGACTGTGATAGTATGAAGGAATTGCCAATCCTGTATAAAATAGTAATGGGTGTGGATACCACTCTGACCACACTAACTCACACTTCTCTCTTGGCCTCTTCGTTGACCCCTGACAGTTCTTCTGAAAAGTTTCTTCACTCCAAGGGTGTCTGAGCACTGGATCAGCTCCCCAGGGAAGCAGCCATGGCTCCAAGCCTGACAATATTCAAGAAGCATTCGGACAAGGCCCTCAGACACACGGTGTGAACTTTGGGGTTGTCCTATGCAGGGCCAGGAGTTGGACTGGATGATCCTTGTGGATCTCTTCCAGCTCAGGACGTTCTATGATTCTATGGTGTTTACAAGCTGGTGTTTGTAAACAGAGGCTCCTGAGCTTGTGAATGCAGGGAAGCTCTCCTGGTAAGTCACGGTGGGGTAGGAAATAACGCACGGTTCAGAAGCTGATTCAAAGTGAAAAGTAATTTTTTTAGTGGGCAACATTGACCTGAGGCTTAAAATATTCACAAAGGTTAATTTTAACTTGGAGAAGTATTTTTCCATCAGCTCCAGGCTTTGAACCAGCCCCTAGAGAACCTTCCATTTCAGGCTTAGTTCTTTCTTGGCTTGCAGATTGTTATTTCTCAGTGTGTGGAGCGGAGCCAATGCTACTAAATTTCAGGACCTCTAAGTGTGAAAAGCCCTTGGTTTGCCTTTTTGTTTAAAAATTGGGGGATTTCTTTGCTAAAGTTTTTGAATGAGGACTCCAATTTGTTCTTATGCTGAAAGTTGTGTGCATGAAAAGAGAAAATGTCTTCTATCATCTCAATATCTCAGGATAAGGGGAAACAACTGTTTGAATTGTCGGTTTTGTCCAATAGCACAACCTCCTCAGGTTCAAAACTGCCACAGATGATGAAGTTTCCATTAAAGGATAATAAACTCTGTCTGTCAGTGTGACAAAAGAACTCTCTTATCTCTTTCAAATAAGAATGCTCTTTGAAGAGCTTCATAAAAGGCTGCAGTATGAAATAAGTCTGGTGGATGGTTATTTTGAATTTCTATAAAGTATGTCAACCCGAAGGCTAAAGGGATTATCTGTTGAGTAACAAAACCTGAAAGCTGAATACTTTCCTTCCATGTGGTGAGTGACATCTCTATAGAAAGCATAGATATAAACTGTCCTTCTCTGGCAGTGGTTTGAATCAGGGATGATTCTCTGACATTAGTGAAGTCTTTCAGCTCCAAGAGGTCTCACTACAGTTGAAGGCTAATTCAGCTTTAGGTTGTATATTGATCTCCAGTGTAAGTAAGTAATCATAATGCTGATCCAGCATATGATTATCTTCCTCTGGAATTGGAATACCTTCTTGTTTTTAGCTTTACTTATACTTTTAGGTGAATTAAAGTGACCAGGAGCAAAGCTTAACTAGGAACAGGCACATCTATGTATGAATTTACTTCAGAATTCCTCTCCACAAACCAACTAAATGTTTGCAGGGCTGAAATCAGAGGTGGGTTGGATCTGAATATTTAAAATAGTCAAATTTAATGTTTATGGGTTACTCTTTCTTTTTTTTTCATTCATGAACTGGGCAAATACTGCTCTCTTACTCCAAGTGCGAGACCCAGTGGTAGGGAGGTTGAGAAGAGAGAGCTGCTTTGCTCACCATCAGCCATAGACACCAACTGGGTGCACATCTAACCAAGAAAGAAATTATTTTACTGCTTTCAAGACCTAGTGAATTAACCATTTAATGCCTAGGTACATATTGTTCCTTGAGTATTCCTTGTGTGCCACCAAACTTGGCCAATTAGGTCTGGCTCATGGCTGAGTTGTGTGCTGGTTAAGCAGCCAGCAAGTAGAGAGCTCTTTGAGAACTGCAATATTGTGCATAATGAAGATGATTAGAGGAGAAATGTTACCCTTTTCACAGAAAGGCAACTGAAACAAAAAAAAACCCCAAGCTTTGGAAAGAATTGCCACAGCATTATGCTTTTGTGAAGTGTATATCCACTGAAATCAAAAGGAATGTTAAACTTTCCTCGGGCTAAACGGCTCCTGTCATCTCTGCCGGGAGCCTCTGCGTCTTCGTTGGCAACTCCAGAGCTCCCTTAGCTTCTAATCACCTTAGCAAAAAGCAGACTCAGCTCAGTGGATGGGAGGCTTAAACCCAGAGTAGTGTGGCCTCTGGAGATGAGCAGGAGTGGAGCAGAGATGGCTGGCGCTGGTGGTGAGCCAAAATTCAAGTTATTAAAACATTTGGATGCTTTTGGTGCGATTTCATTCAATAAATGCCAGGACTCTAGGGGAAAATATAAAGGGGATGTGGGCGAAAGCTGCTGGAACTCAGACTCACAAGCCTCTATCACTCCCAATTATGTTTGGCAAAGGGCAGAATGGAATGAATGATGCCAAATTATCCTTCTTTGCAGCGTGTGATAGCGTTACTATTTTAGCTACTTCGGTGTTGTAAATGATGGAGCTGATGGCACACTAATGCGAGCCTTTCAGGCTTCTCGTTTATATTAATGAGTTTTAGTCATCTAAGGCAAACTGATAACTACTGATTAATAACTCGACAACTTCCAGCCTGGCATCAAAGGCTGATCTCCCTCTTTTTTATCTCTCTCTCTTTTTTTAACTCCTTGATGGGTTGTGAGTTAAGACAATTAACTCTAAGCTTAATTGAAATCCAGATGTTAAATTCTTGATGGAAGCTAATTTAATTCTGATCGTGGCTATAGCTGATTTTGGTCTGATTTTCTTTTTTATGGTAGCTTTGAACTTGCAAGACGAGACCATGATTCGTTTCACAAATTTGTTTTAGTGTTTGCAGTTGAAGAGGGCTTGTTAAACTAATATTGAACAAGGCTCAATTATCACAGGAGCATCAAATAGCTACTAGCAAAAGCAATTAAAAATCAAAATTACTTACGTCTTTAAGCTGTTCTTAATTGTCTGAAGAACAGATAGCACGTTTTCTGGATAGTATGTAATGATAGGGACCAGGAGCACAAGCCTAATGAGGAGTGGCTGAAGGACCTGGAGAAGAGGAGGCTGAGGGGAGACCTCATTGCTGTCTGCAGTTCCCTGAAATGAGGCTGTGGTGAGGTGGTGCTGGTCCCTTCTCCCAAGTAACAAGCGATAGGATGAGAGGAAATGGCCTCAAGTTGTGTCAGGGGAGGTTTAGATTGGACATTAGGAAAAAATTCTGTACTGAAAGAGTGGAGAAGTATTGAAAGAGTCTGCCCGAGGCAGTGGTGGAGTCTCTATCCCTGGAGAGGTTCAAAACACGTGTAGACATGGCACTTTGGGAGATGGTTTAGTAGACATGGGGTGTTGGGTTGGCAGTTGGACTGAATTATCGCGGAGGTCTTTTCTACCTCGGTGATTCTATGATTCTAGATGTGTGCAGGTGAGAAGTCAAATAACCATGACTTCTTTAAGAAAATGGGTGAGAGGGTTTGAAAGAAAAATTGAGAGTGAAATAACAAAACTGAAGTTGGTCTCTGAACAAACTCTGGGGGTTTTGTATGTGGGCAGCTGCTTATAGGTGAGATCTTTGAAATCTTGATTGTACAGTGTTGGGTCTCTGGGTTTTCTGTCACTGAAGCGAATGCAGGATTGTCAAAGCCTGTTGGAATAGTCAATGCAAATACAATATCCTGTTAATATGGGATATACCACACTAATACCTACGTTAGGCTTCAAAACATTCCATTTTTGAAGTAGAGGTTTTCAAAGACTCAGCAGACAACAACTTAGTAGAGTGATTGTGCTTTTATTATTACAAATGTTCGGCATTTTTCCTGAGCTGCTTGCTTAAAGTTACATCAGGCAGCTGAAGTTCTTGCCCTGACACTCAGGTAATCCAGGTCATCTTCTGCTTTTTAAACAACTGCCTTCATTGTTTTCCAGGAGGAATATTGCTACAGTTTTCTAAATAAACCATTCCTCCCAATAAGGAAACGTGATACGCTGAGAAATCTCGGCCTGGAGGTCAGAAGCGCCATTCACCGATCACTGTAGAATATACAGTGATGTTGACAGTTCCCCTTGGGGCCTGGTATTTGAGCTTTAAGGCTCTCCCACAAATAGCTTCATGCATTGGATGAGGACAATGTTGGGAACTAGAAAAAACAATCTCACTGGAGAAAGAAGGGAAAAAATAAGGGTATTGGTACACGTTTAGTCTTCGCTTTGTATCAAGATGTTTTATAGTCACTAAGTATTCTGAACATCTGCTAGAATGATGAAGCCATTGTAGTGGAAATGAAATGCATATTTTAAATTCAGACAGTTTTGTATTGTATTGTCAGTGATGTAGAGGAAAAATGAATGTGAAAGCCATTTAAAAAGCTTGTGTAAAAATTGCACGTGTGTTAAAGACTGTTGTCCTTTAGAATTAGACCCCAAGTCAGACTTCTGGCCAGATTGACTGGTTTATCTCGAATCTTAAGAGTTCTTTTCATCTTTAGAAACCAAGTTTAAGAAAGAGCTTTAATATTCTGCAACAGACTTCTACATCAGAACAATGGGCATCTGCTGCAGCTTGAGGTTCCTTCCTCTTCACTTGTAAGGGAGCTCTGGTTCAGGAGTTGGTGTGCTTGGCAAAGCGTGGGTCAGGCTGTAGCCAGCAGACCGGCAGTCAGGGATTTGTAACGCTCGCTGCAGCATCCTTACCAAATTTCTTGCCCAGCTTTCAAAAACTGTCCCAAACTACCATCTTCACCAATTTATTCTTTACTCAGTTTTGAAGAGGCCAACCTGAGTTTAAAGTATTGCTTAACTCAAGCTGGACAGGTTTTGTTTGACCAGAAGCCAGATTAATTTAATGGAAAATGTTTCAAGAGCTGCCTGGTAGAAGTAGGTAACTACTCATTGAATTCTTAAATTCCAGATTTTCTCCTCAGGACTGGCATAAGATAAAGAAAATAAAAAAAATAAATATAAGAAATGAATAGGTGATAGTTTAAAATGTTTTTTATGCTTGTCCTGCTAATATTCATGTTATTAAACCCAGAAGAAAGGGACACTTGTATAAGGAACTTAATATAAATTACGGGAGCCTTTCAAATCCAGCTAGCTTAGAAGGGGCCCTTCTAGCAGAAAATATTATATATTGCTTAGATATTGAAGGTACTCCTGGAAGACTAAAGAGGTCTAATTTGTAGGAGCAAGGACTTTTATTTTCTAACACTTCCAATCTTCCAAAATCCTAACCTGGCTACATGAAGTTAAGAGCCTGTTCTTTAAAACAGAATGAAACAAACTCCCTCAGTTTTAGGTAGGTTTCTATTTTTAGCCTGCAGGGTTAAAGTTATGCTTCTCCTCTGTAAAGAATGGAAGGAAGGATGTTCTGTCTGCCTTTGTTTTAAGGGACATTTTTCTGCTTATTTAATACTAAAATTTTCACAGATGTGCTTGAGAATCACAGAAAGTCCCCGATTTGCAACAGAATGGCAGGTATTGACAAACCTGCTGTACTGGAGCCTTGGTTTCCCACTGAAGGCTATGAAGAGCTTCCTGTAACCATAATAATAATAATAACTAAGGTAAATTTTGCTTTTGCTGAGTTTTACCTTGTTTTAGAAGGTAAGGCACTGTTTTTACAGTGTGTGGGCCAGGTTTAGAATCATGGAATCATTAAAGTTGGAAAAGACCTCTAAGATCGTCCAGTCCAACCAGCAGTCCAACCCCACCGTCCCCACTAAACCAGGTCCCAAAGTGCCATGTCCATACTTTTTTTTTAACACCTCCAGGGATGGAGATTCCACCACTTCCCTGGGCAGCTTCTTCCAATGCTTCACCGCTCATTTGGTAAATAAATTCTTGCTCATATCCAATCTAAACCTCCCCTGGTGCGACTTGAGGCCATTTCCTCTCATCCTATCGCTTGTTACTTGGGAGTAGAGACCAACACCCACCTCACCACAACCTCCTTTCAGGGAGCTGTAGAGAGTGGTGAGGTCTCCCCTCAGCCTCCTCTTCTCCAGACTAAACAGTCTCAGTTTCATCAGGAATGTCTCATAATCGATCACTCTCTGACTAGGTCGTTCCTCTGTTTGTCTGTTGTGAGCTTTGAGCCAACCTCTGTAACCGTGTGAAAACTGTTCCAGTGAAATACTTAACATAGATTTATAATACTGTTCTCAAATGGGTGGAAGAGGAACCAGCCACATATGAACAGCTTCTTCACAGATGTCCAGCAATACCATTCCCCAGTCTGTCAGTCACAGGACAGAGCTAGGTAACAGCATGGTAGAAAATTAAGGGTGCAGTTTTATGTTACCCTGAGTTCATTCTGAGTTGTGG
Organism: Dromococcyx pavoninus; assembly: GCA_033558185.1. Taxonomy (NCBI): domain Eukaryota; kingdom Metazoa; phylum Chordata; class Aves; order Cuculiformes; family Neomorphidae; genus Dromococcyx; species Dromococcyx pavoninus. The sequence goes on along the minus strand of JAUMJL010000770.1, from coordinate 179,776 downwards.
CTTCCAATGAAATGAGATCCTCTTCTCCCTGGGCCAGCCATGTGCTTCCACGGGTTGTGTTTGCTCTGGCAGCTCTGTGACTGTGGGCAAGTTGGATCGGTTTGCTGACTTAATGGAAAACTTACTTTCAAAAATAAAAGCAAGTTTTCCATTTGATTGGATTGCTGACCTGAGTCAGAAGGCTGCAAAATCCTGTGCAAGGTTGAGGGTGAGAATATGTACCATAAGGAAAAAGAAAATAGGATTTGCCTTTCGATAACAGCCAGCATGATGTAAAGCTGTGACCTTAGGTTATGAACTCTCTGTCTAGTTTAAATATGTGGAATATTGAGGATCTTTTTTAAACATCAGTTGGCATCTGCAGAGTGGATTCCTGATTCTGTATTGTTGGATGTGGACTGCGCTGTGTGGTTGTAGCACTGCATGTCCAAACACGGCAGGGGGTGGAATTTGAGTCTCATGTCCCTGGTATCAGTGACTCAGTCCTTGCCAATGCATTACCTGGAGCACGGAGCACCCCTGACGCCATGGGTATTTCCTAGAGAAAAGGAGATCAAGATGAAACTTCCCTGCAGTATAACCTCTTATCAGAGGGTGTGGAAGTCTTTAAACACCTTAATTTGACTCAGACAAGCAAGGTTGGCGTTCTGGGTGAATGCTTCTCTCTTCAAGTTGGTGACTGACCTAACCTGAATTTCCAGGGTGAAGATGCTTTATTCTCTCAACTCCTGTGAACTAATCTACTCTTTCTGATTCACAGGAGTAGTGGATGGACACGCTTTTTTATTTATGGCTAGACATGTTATGCAAGATCTCATCTCATTCTGACCCACTTTGTTTCCATTCACGTGGATATAGATCAGGAGTAACACTGACATCACGACATTTATAGAGTATAATATTATCCTTTGGATTTATTTGTGGAAGCAGGCCCTACAGGTAACCTGATGGAATAAGCACTGGAGAATCAAACCTTAAGTTAGTGAAAGTTATAGTTTGTTGGCCCAATTTGTATTTATGGTGGGAACAGACACTGCAAAAATAGTGTGTAGTGACTAATAATGTTATAATACTTAAAACTGGGGACTGTCATCAATACTGTCTGTATCACTCTTGTGCCCCTTGACAGTGGAAAGTATAATAAAAAGATTAATTTTCCACATTCAGAAGAGCATTTAGGTTGGAAAATAGCTTTAAGATCATAGAGTCCAACTGTAGACCTTGCACTGCTAAGTCCACCTCTAAACCAGGTCCCTAAGTTGAGCTAAATCTCTGAGGGACCCGCAAGCAGAGCCAGGTTGGCGCAGCTCACTGGAGCAATCCTGAGCACTGGGGGGAGAAAAGCTGCACTTAGCAGATCTTCATACATTTTTAGGGAGAATGTTAACAGAGGTTCACTCTGGTTTGTGCATTCAAGAGCCGACGCTCTACAGATCAACGTTCTTTATTACAGTAGCTAATAAAAAGAGCTTTATCGGGTTACCTTGCATTATGGCTGGTTCTTCCATCCGTCTGTTAAGTGTTTCCCCGTTTATTGCAAGGGCAAATCCAGTCCTGTGACTTGTGAGGGCAGCTGTGCAGAGGTATCACCCAAACAGGAGCTTGTATTGAACAGCCTCACCAGTAAAACCTCTCCTCCCAGCGAGGGATTCAATGAGGTTGCAGTTTTCCTATGCCAGAGGACCTGTTTTAACTGGCATGAGCACACACATCGTGGCAAAAAGTGAAAAACATGTCAAAAACATGCTATCAAATGAGCTGTCTTATTGGAAATCAGGATGTACAGTCCCAGCTTTGTGTATAAAGCAGATCTTTGCAAAAATATTTTACAGCTGTGGTAAAAATCCTTGTGCTAACCTGCTTGGGTTTGTTCAATTACAGAATCGAGGGATAAAAGTAATCAAGTGCCTCTCGTAGCTTCACTGATGTGCATTTTTTGGAAGCTGCATTTTAATGATAGTATAGTTCATTATTAATACACAAGGAATAAGTAAAAATGTGAAGGCCAAACTCCAGACTTTTAAATGAAAATTGTGAATGGAGAGAAATCAAAGTCACAACAGTGCAATCAAGAGCAGAGTCTGTGCTTTGAATTATGAAAGAGAATAAGAAATTCGGATGAATTCTTTTTTGATCCTTTGCACACACCAGAAAATTTGGTATATTGCTTACCAGTACTGAATTTTACTGTCACATTCAGAAAATGGAATCATAGAATGGATTAGGTGGGCAGAGACCTTAATGATCATCCAGTTCCAACCCCGCCCCAGCCATGGGCAGGGACACCTCCCGCTGGATCAGGCTGCTCAAGCTCCATCCAACCTGGCCTTGAGCACCTCCAGGGAAGGGGCACCCCTGAATTCTCTGGGCAACCTGGGCCAGGGCATCAGCATTCTCCCACTAAAAAAAAAAAATCTTCCTAACATCTAATCTAAATCTCTCCTCTTTCAGCTTAAAACCATTCCCTCTCATCCTATCCCTGTGCTCCCTGATAAAGAACCCCTCCCCAGCTTTCCTGGAGCCCCCTTTAAGCACGGGGAGGCTGCTATCTTGTTGATTATTGTATAAAACTCTACTTTTCCCTGGCATTCCTTACAGTTGCTGGATTTCCTGATTTTCAGTTCTCAGGTCTGATCAATGAAAAGACTAGAAAGCATAAAAGTTGTTTTGCTTTCTTTTAGTGTAACCTCTAGCCAGAACTACCTGATATTGCAGAACAGGGAGGGAAAAAAATGGGAGAAATGTGAAAGCTGTTGGTGTTCGAAGGGGAAGTCCTGCTCCCTGAAGGATAGAGCTATTTCATGTTCCCCTTTTCAAATGGAGCATTACAGAATATAATGCAGCAATTATTTTGTTGGGTAGGTGTTTCATTACCAACCTGGGCCTGGGAGGTGATGGGAGAAAATTTGTCTTGACCTTCCAGGGAAGCCGTAAAAGAGAAATGATGTCTAAATAATGAATGTGGAGGAGAAATGTGAAATGCCTAACGGGTGTTGCATTTGGCTTTTGTGACATCTGTGCATTGTAGTATAAAGAGCTGCTATATGGATCAGTTCAAAAGCAGGAATATTTTCTATTGTTTCGTTGCATTTTTGACCTTCCTCCTGCTTCAATCCCTCTCAAATACAATTTTTTTTTTTTTTTTCCCTCCAGGATGTGTTTTTTCCTGGTTTTCCCTTAAGGCTGGAGCAAACCACAAAAAGCAGATTTGGAAAAAACCCTTTTGATTCCAAAGTGAGGGTGATGGGATCAGGTTTTTATTTACTCTACTTTGCCATGTGTGCAGGGTTTGGTATCGGTAGCCACACAAGAACAAATCTTGCCTTCTCCCTTTGATGGTCCTACGACAGCAGGGCTGGTCACAGTGTGGAAGAGGACACTCAGGAGTAGCTGCTGTGACACGTAGCCCTGCTTTGTATCCCTGCTTAGGGGTAGGAGCACGGATCATTCTTGGATTTGGGGGTTATGGTTGCATTTTTTTCCTTTCTTCATTTTCCAAATTTAGATTTAATAATTTTTCAGACCAGTGGTTGAAATTGTTTTCATTCCTAACTTCCAATATTTATAATTCTGCAGTTGTGTTGTTTATTCCCTTGTTGAATAATCATAGTGCTTTCTGTACTTCTATTCTGTCCAGTTGCTTTGGGAAAGGCTGATTTCCTCTCCGAGCAATCTACGATAAAACTGATTTTAATGGAAAAATAAATTACCCTGGAATAAACAGTCCATTAAACGATCTAATTCTTAAATCTTTCCTTCTAAACAATGACTGTTGCCATGTGTTGGGGTTTTTTTTTACTTATTTTATATTGCTCTGGATCTAATGGAGATTCTCTTTTGTCAAGTGAATGTAGTGCCCCCAAAGAATTGCTGATCTGGTTAGATAAATGATCATTATGTTGGGCTTTATTAATGCTCCTGGGAGCCCTTGTGTATCATTATCCATCACGGCAGAGCGTAGGAGTAACTTCTGATGGTATCTGGCTTGAGCAATCTGCCTCATTCACTGTGAAGTTTTACATCCTCCACCATTTCAGATACCAATCAATCAGCTGGTTTTCTGTGGGTGCTTAGCAGTCTTTGTTTCACTCCTAACTGAAGAGTTTCTATTCTTGACTCAGATTCTTAGATAGAAGCAATCCTTTAGGAGAAGTAAATGCAGAACAACTTACTGCTTTATTGTACCCTTACTTGTGTTGACCAGGTCTCGGATCCTGTCAGGTTTGGAGTAATTCTTCTTGAGACACAAGATTTGCAGTGATTAGCAGAGGCACAAAGGAGAACACGTAGTCAGGTCTTTGCATAAAGTTAAACTCCTGACGGGAACCAAAGCTGTAGCATCCAAAGCCTGGTATCTGTGTGAAGCAGGGACTCCCAGCTGCTGAGTTCAGAATGCAGCACTGTTGGAGAGCCACTCCCTCTTGCAAAGATGAGAAACAACTGATAAGTCAATAAGCAGGATCTTGCCTTCTTTTGAAGTGACTTTTTTACTTTGTGTTCCCTTTGGGAAAGAAAAATCTGATCTGATACGTTGGTCTCAAAACGTTCCCTACACTAATTCTAGCTTGGAGTCTAAGGAAGCACAAAGGATGCTAAACTGCCCCCAAGACTCTCCTTGACGTAGAAGCTATCCACTAACCCTTTGTATCATGCTTGTTGGGGTTCTGAGGTTCCCCTTCTCCAAACATAGCTCTATTTCTCCTCTCTTCCCCTCCATTTTCAATCCCACTTTTCCATAGTTAGGAATCTTCAGTGGCTTCGCTCTCAGCACAATTCCAAACCCATTGTGCTTGTACCCATCATCTGAACTGACCTCTGTGTCCTTCCCTAAACCCTCTTTCCATTCTTAAGACTTGGTCAGATGCTCTCTTCCATCCTTCCTCACTGACTCCTTTCCAGCTTTTCACAGCTCTTTTCCATGTACTTGCAAATACCGGTGTATTGAATCATAGAATGGTTTGGGTTGGAAGGGACCTTGAAGATCATCCAGTTCCATCACCTCTGCCAAGGGCAGGGACACCTCCCACTAGACCAGGCTGCTCAAGACTCCATCCAACCTGGCCTTGAACATCTCCAAGGAGGAGGCATTCATGTCCCTGTAGGCGTATGTAGACAGTGATGATGCGATGCCAATGGGTGGTGGAGCCCTGGAACAGCTCCCCAGGGAAGCAGTCCCAGCACCCAGTCTGCCAGCATTCAAGAAGCATTTGGACAATGCCCTCAGACACACGGTGTGAATGTTGGGAGTATCCTATGTAGAGATAAGAATTGGACTTGATGATCCTTTTGGGTCCCTTCCAACTTGGGTGATTCTATGATTTCCCCTGTTGCTGGCACTGCTCAGTTTTGGGCTGTACTCCTGGGAGAGTGCTATCTGAATCCTGTCATCTTTTTATTGAGAAAATGGGTATCTAAAGTGATTTAATGAGCATTAGTTTGTTGGAGGTTTCAGATGACTCGGTGTAATATACAGATCTAGGGGAGTGGGGGTGCATTATATTATTTGTAAAAGCAGAAACTTGATGTGTTGAGAGGACAAAAACCACGATTCGTGTCTGAGGTTGTTTTGTTGCTATTACAAACCTAGAAATACATCCAAGGAGCGGCTGCTGCTTTAACTGGTCTCAGCTGAGAGTTGCTTTTGGACTTTGGGAGATGTGCCAGGTCTTCTTCGGGCCTCTGGGGAGCCTTGGTATCGGTTTGACATCATGGTTACTGTACATAAGAATATTTAACATGTGTATATGTGTATGTACACATACAAAACACACTTTAAACTTGTGATCCTTTCTCTCATGACAGATACATCTTGCTTTACTGTGTCTCAGGGGACCAACATCACTGCTGGAATGTTTTCTCTGCTCTTTTTATTACCTAGAAGTCCCTTAGTTTTGCCATAAAGATACATTTTAAAGAAATCTACCAATTTCTATGCCTAGATGATCACATCTGTAGAGATAGTTGAGATAAGCAAAACCTTTAAGGTGCAGATTGTAAGCTGGAAGGAGCAATCATCATTGCTCCTTTGCCCCTGTTGAAAGACAGTGGGGGCAAAAATGCACTTGCAGGGAGAAGTGGAGTGAAGATGAGACCACCTGGTCTCACCTCTGGGATCTGGATGTCTCAGTAAGGTTTTGGGATTTGCATTAATTTTCCAAGTTCATCTCAGAAACGCAGTAGCGATTGCAGAGCACTCACGTAATTCTGAGGAAAGAATTCTCCCTCTTGACCCCTACAGAGACCTTCAGATGCCATCATGATGCAGACTATCATCCAAGATGTGCCCTTAGAAGTGTCTCACCTGTAAGCCCAAGCAGCACTATAGTGGATTTCAGCATCTATTATGAATTAGGGTGGTTCATACAGAGAAGCCCCCTCACTTTTACCTCTATTGTTACTATTTTGGGGGGCTTTGTGTACATTTCTGGTTGACCATACATGCCCTCCACAACATCTGGCTGCTGGAGCACGGTGTGAGCACAAAAGCCACCTTGGAAGATAAGATAAAAAGTATTCTGTGGAGGCAACTACACAGGAAGGACCTTCAAAGGAGCGATGTGAAGAGCATCCCTTAAGATCTAACTCTCCTGATCAGCTAAAGAAACATGGGACCGGTTAATCTTTCTGGGCCACTGGTGACTTCATGGTGTCTTTCAGAAGTGAGGACCCTTGAAAGAGGCGTTAGATGGATCCTACCTTGTGTGTTTGCTGTTGATTTGTGGTTAAAACTGGAGTTGATACAAGTATTGCTGCCTCAGATGAGAAGCTCTGAGGAGTTGAAGCATGGCTTCTATTTATAGGAAACCACTGGCCTGGTAAAGGCCAGTTAATCTCTGAGATGCCAGCCAAGGTAATTTCTGGATTCATGTCATGTTGCCTGTTACCATCCTAGCAGGCTGATCTGTCAGGGCTGGTGCTTCCCCTTCAAAGGGCTTAATTTTGTCTCACTTTCTGAACACAAGGGAATAAAACTTAGCCTTTTTACTCTTTTGTTCCCCCTCCATTGCCCACGTTAATTTAATTTGACAGCCTGGCGAATAGGATTTGTCAAATATTGTAACCTTAAGCAACACAGATATTGAAAACCGTGCTTTAAATTTATATAATCCAGATGTGAGAACCAATAAAACGCTCAGATGAAATGAAATGTCAGGCTTTGTGGGGAGAGAAAGGGAGAAATACTATTTGCCACTTATTTTTCCACATGGCATAAAGTGCAGAGCAAGGTTCAATCAATTATATTGGTCTCCAAGAAGAGAAGCAGGTTTTGTCATTTAGGTGCTGGTAGCTAATAGTAAATATGATTGATATCATGTGCCTACAGGAAAGCTGGGGAGGGGCTTTTTATCAGGGAGTGCAGGAGTAGGATGAAAGGGTAATGGTTTTAAACTGAAAGAGGGGAGATTGAGATTAGATGTCAGGAAGAATTTTTATCCTGTGAGAGTGGGGAGGCCCTGGCACAGATTGCCCAGAGAAGTGATGGAAGTCCCTTCCTTGGAGCTGTTCAAGGCCGGGTTGGATGGGGCTTTGGGCAACCTGATCCAGTGGAAGGTGTGCTTGCCCGTGGCAGGAGGTTGGAAGTGGATGAGCGCTAAAGGCCTGTCCAACCCAACACATTCTATGATTCTACAACATCAAAATGCTGAATCTCACAAGACTTGTTAAGTAAAAACAATTTAGTGTTTGGGCAGTGAGAAAACTGGTCCTGTTAAGTATCTACAGCTGAGTCGCTGAGATGATCTTGAGCTCAGGATGGTAAAGTCTAATTAAGCAAAACCTGTAGTATCACATATGAAATTGTTTGATTACCTCTCTCTTCTGGAACAGGCTGCTCTGGGAAGTGGTTGAGTCGCTGTCCCTGGAGGTATTTAAAAGCTGGGCAGGTGGGATGCTCAGGGCTCTGGTTTAGCAGTGGACAGGCTCAGCTTGGACTTGATGATCTCAAAGGTCTTTTCCAAGCAACAGTTCTGTGATGAATCTATGGTTCTCTTCCCATCAACACAAGGCACCACTCTGAGATAACATTTGCCTCTCTGAATATTACTAAAAAAGAGCATCAGTTCAATGATTTTAGGCGTATTCCTAGTTGGAATAAGTCAAAGAATTCCAAGAGGGTGAGTGGGAGAAAGCTTCTAAGCGGTTGCTGCAAGTGTGCTCAGTAACTGGAGTGTCCTATTTGGGAATTTCACTTGATCTACAAAATACATTCTCAACTTATGTCATAAAACAATTGCTGGTTCTGCAATATTTATTCTCCCATATGTAGTTAAAGCCATACAATAATTATTTTAAATGAATTTACAGCTAAATCCCTTCATTCTCTCTGGTGACCTTTGCTTGGCAGAAGGGAAGAAATACTGAGTAACCCTGGGCAATATTTATCAAATAGTTCATTCCCCAAAAGTGCAGTTTAATTTTAGCTATCATCAAATTCAGAGCATAGGCCTAAGTAGGATTAAAATTTCAAAAGCTTAAACCATTTCCATTTTATATTTAAAAGGCAAACCTTTTAAGTGAGGCCCTGGCCCAGGTTGCCCAGAGAAACTGTGGATGCCCCAACCCTGGAGGTGTTCAAGGCCAGATTGGATGAGGCTTTCAGGACCCTGATCCAATGGGAGGTGTCCCTGCCCATGGCAGGGGGGTTGGAAGTGGATTATTTTAATATTTGTCATTTTAAATTTAATATAAAACAAAACAATTTTTCATGGTTTTAAAGAAATTGATAGGAAGCCAGAAGGTGCCTGCACAGCTCAAACAGTGAGTAAATGCTGGTGTAGAGAACACAAACATGATTTGTCTGTACCCTGTTGTTGAAGTGATAAAATAAAGTTGGGCTGAATTAGCACAAAATTAGCACAGAATTAGCTTTTCTTCTCTGTTTGTAATGCAAGGCTGCTGCTACTTCTTATCTCTGAAGGGAGATTTTTCTACTTGATTTTGTCACATTTGAGAGCCTAAAAGGCTGTGATGTTGAAAGACCTTCTTCAAGTTGATGTAAAGGCAAAACTTTTATCAAAGATAGTTATTGGAATGCAAATGTGAGGGTAAGTCTGCAATTTTTGCTGCAGTCTCCAGGTATCCCACCTGTTCCAGATCACGTTTAGGGTGTATTTTGTGTGCACCCAGCTTAGATGTTGAGGCTGATATTACTATTAAAAGAGCAACAATAGAATAGATAAAATTTTACAGCCCTGGATGTTTTCCAAGAGAAGTATCCTGTTAGAATTGCAAGGTGCTGTAGCAATATTTGAAAGAGAGGATGCCCCTGAAGTTGTTCTGTCCAAAGTTTTATACGTGCTGTCACAGGGAGGTTTTTGCGTCGATCGCAGCTAATTCAGATGGAGGCAACGCTGCTTAAAGATGTCAGTGTGGGCAGATCCACACTGGAAAATTCCCTGGTTTTTTGAACAATGTGGTATCTGTCTGGATTCTGGCTCTTTGGAAGTTGAGGATAACCAAGCACAAAGACGTAAGTAGTGGAAGTGCCGTTGGGCTGATCATATGATCCGGCCTCTTGGGTTTGTTTGATTCATTCATTAGCTGTGTAATCCATTCGTTTCTGCTGAGCTTCCATAAATCAGGTGCTTGCCAGAGTGGAGAGAGTTATTTGAAAGGATGGAAGAACTATTAAGTAGGAATGAGAGTATGTGTCAAATGTTCACCCTGCCTATCCGGGGGGGAAGTGAGCCCCAGCCTCTGTACCGTGTGGAGCGGAAAAAGCAGCGAAGCCTCAGCCTTTTTCCCTGTTTCTGGTTAACATAATAAACATGGTACTGGGCTATTCCCAGCAGGGACACACTGCAGCTTCCAAAACTGGGGATAGCTTTCTTCTGCCGTGCTCAGCCGTGGCTTTGTATGTTTTTCCTCCCCATTACAACATGGTTTTAATCTAAACAGACAGTTCTGTACGCCAAGCACACCAAGTATATATTGCAAGGATAACAGAATGGGAGAAAGCAAGTTGGCTCACAAAGTGACTGTGTGATGGTACAGGGAAGAGGAGGGGGAATTGGGGGAGAGGGCTGAGCAGGGAATGGACCCCCTAAAGCAAAGCCACTAATGGAAAAAGCGGTCAATGAATAGAGGTATTGTATTTAACTTTGTGAAAGAGATTCCCCAGGGAAAGGTTAGGTTCCAGGATAAATTAAATCTCTCCTTAAATGGCATTCTTCCCTGTCCAGATAAAGGCATGACCAGTACCTACCCAGAACAGGACTGAGAGTATTTATTGCTTCTCTTCTAGCTTACATGGTCGTATTTTTGCCTTGATTGGAAGGGCTGTTTCATCAGGAAATTCTGCTTTTCTGGAAGATATTTGCTTCTAGGATCTCTCAAGCACCTTCTCCAATGTATTCATTTATTGATTTCCTTCCAGTTTTTTATACTTGGTAATGGTGGAAGATACAGGCTGCACAACTCTAGGTGGAGAACGGAGTCAACGCTGTGTAAGTCTCCACAGCTTGGTGTCTCTCCATGTTCTGGGGGTCCCAGACATGGCTGGGTTGGAGATGGGCACTTGGGAGGAACTGCAGCAATTGGACAACAGCACTGTGGAAAGACTTTGGAAAAGGGATGTGAATGGAGAAGTGCTGCCTTTGGAAGCCTTAAGATTGTCTTGTGTGAGCTCACAAATGAGTACAAATAGGGGATATAAAAAAGGTGAAGAAAGCTGTTGTGGAGAACACATGGGACCGAGGAGGGAAAAAAACAGATGGGATGCTTCTTGCAACCTGCTCCAAGGCCTGAAAGTTGTGTGATGTCAGGATGTCATTCTGTCATCCTTGTGATGACATAGTGATAAGCTCTGTTTCTTTGATAGTTGTGCTTGGGGTTCTTTTTGTTGTTTAAGTGATTGCTCCTATAATTAGAAAGTTACTGGACAATTTCAGTTTTCACAACAGAAGTTGGTTTTAGTTTTGATGATAGCAAGAACTTTTAAAAACCATAGAGTGTAGCCTAAAAATGCAGAAACCCAAAAGTTCCTGAATCTTAGTTAGAATAAATATGCCAAGTTTGGTTGTGGGTTTTTTTTTTTTCATTTTTAGTTTGCAGTTCCTGAGGGCAACCAATATTTGCAGTACAGAAATATATGTCAGCCTGAGCACGGTGCATCAGGCACTGATTTTAACTGTGTCTGGCTCAGCATTGGTGTTTTACATTGCCATCACTCTTTGGATACTCATGCAAGTGCTAGGCAAAGCCTTTTGGGATGCTTCAGGGTATTCAAATCCTATCCAGATCATAAAATGATAGAATGGTTTGGGTTGGAAGGAAATGCTCTGTTCAGACTCATGCAGCTCTTGTGTTCCCATTGGCCATTTGTGCCATACTAAGGAACAGGATTCCATGAAATTTAGAATGATAGATCATGGAATGGTTTGAGTTGGGAGGGACTTTAAAGCCCATCCAGTTTCAACCCCCTGCCGTGGGCAGGGACACCTCCCACTGGATCAGGTTGCTCAAAGCCACATCCAGCCTGGCCTTGAACACCTCCAGGGATGGGGCATTCACAGCTTCTCTGGACAACCTGTTCTACTGCCTCACAAGTAACAAATTTCTATCTGATTTCTGGTGTAAATCTCTCCTCTTTCAGCTTAAAACTGTTCCCTCTTGTCCTATCTCTGCCAAAGAGCCCCTCCCCAGCTTTCCTGTAGGCAATGGTCATAACCCTATCTACAGGATTATTTATTTATCTTTGTAGATCAAAGTCATTAAACCACATTTGACTGCAATTGTTTCTAATATAATGATACAGAAGGACTGCAATGCTGGTATTGTTTTTATACAGTTCTCTTTTTAAGTTGTTTGGAAAAAGATGGATTGCACAAGTAGTGGGGCAACAAGCACAGAAAGGAACTGTTCTGAGTGTCAATGAGAGTGCAAAAGAAACAAACTACATGTAGAAGGTGAAGAAAAGGCTTTTAAAAAAAAATCAAGCTGAAACATGTTCTTTTTAGTATACAGTCTCACTCTACAGCTGCTCCTCCTCCAGCCAGGCATGCAACAGCTTCACTGCTGCACTCCTTAAGGACTTGACATTGCTTAGGCTGTCAAGACCAACGACAACACAGTGCTGCTGAAACACATGAAGCACAAGTTGAACGGTGCCAACACTTTATAATGTGAGTTTTTACCCAAATAGGAGGATCCTGCACTGAGCTGCTTTATGTTCAGTTCTTTTTACAAATCTACACCTCTTGACTTCTACTCTGAGAAACGTATTTTGCTCTCGCTGCGGCTTTTCAGAGATGGTGCACGTCCTTGGTGTTATGCTTTGATGTATTATGTTTTGACAGTTGCTTCAAAGCTTAAATGGATTGGGCTCCAGAGGGTTGTAGATTCAGGCTACAATTTTAGATGGATGGGAAGGAGGGAGGAAAGTCAAGTATCATAACTGTGTCTGAACCCTGGGAAGCAGAACAGCACTTGATAGCAGAGCCAATACGATAATATAGAAGCAGAGTTCTAGAAGCTGAATTACAGGACAATTGGGACTAAGTCACTGCTTTCTGAAAATTTCCTCCTAGGAGCTCCTTTGGTTTGTTTTATAGAGCAATAGAAATGGTCTAAAATCAGGAGCAAGGGGAAAATGCTGGATTTCAGATATTGTTCTCACACTGACTCTCCCCCAGTGGCCACAGGTAAAATGTTTGGTTTGCAGTCTGTAAAATATGTCTCTCCTTGGAGGGATGGTGTGGGAATTCCTTCCATGAATGAAGTATTTCAACGCACTGTCGTTCTTTATGGTTCAGCATGGACTTGAACCATGGAGATTTTGCTCTGTGGCTCAGACAAGACCACACCTACTGTGTTGCTATGTTGCTCTCAGGTTTATTCATTTGAGTCACTAGAAAAAAGCTCACAAATTGGCATGAGCTCAGAGCAGAGCAACCCAAACAACTCAAGGACTGGCTGGAGGGGTTGTATTAATAATGCGAGATTGGAAGAGATAAATATGTGTAGTTTGGTGAAAGCTGTTCCCCAGGAGTTAATTATCTCATATTATTTTAAAGATGTAAATGTTGAAGGATTTGCTTACTGTGCTCCAGAGAGGTAATTGGCAGAGAAAAGAGGAAGCAAAAAGGAACTGCAAGTTGAATACCAAGGGAAAAGAACTTCCTGACTTGCTCCCTGCAAGTCTGCTTGACAGAGCAAGTCCCCAAAACCCCACTGTTTGAAGTCTGAAAGTCTCCTAGATGAGGAAGAAGTCCTGAATTGAGATAAAAATGAACCCCTGTGAGCCCTGTCTGTTGCAATTACGGTAAATTGGGAGACTCAGCTCCCATTACTGATAAAGCAGGAATGCCCAGGAGCTCAAATCAGAGATGCAAGTTGTAGAAACACACAAACAAGCTTTCTGTATCTGTTAGAAAAGCTGTAGGGATCAAGACCAACTCAGAAGTTGGTGTTAAAGGGCCGTAGCCAACACTGGTCTGGATGTTCTGCCCATTTGTGTTCCTCTACCCTCAGAGGCAGGACAACAGCCTGCTGGCCAGACCCAACATGTCTTGGAGTACCTGAGCAGGCAGTGGTGGAAAGCTCCTAATGCCTCATCCTGCATGCTCAGACTGCAGCAGCAGACACAAAAATGCTGTCCCAGGATTCCAAGGTCCTCCTGCTCTGTAATCATAAGAACGACTATTGGGAGGCACTGGCACAGGTTGCCAAGAGAAGTCGTGGCTGCCCCATCCCTAGAGGTGTTCAAGGCCAGGCTGGATGAAGTTTTGAGCAACCAAATCCAGTGGGAGGTGTCCCTGCCCATGGTGGGAGGGTTGGAACCGGGTGATCTTTAAGATCCCTTCCAACCCAAACCATTCTGTGATTCTATGAAGGTTCAGAAACTACAGAGAAAACTTAACAAAAACTCCAGGAGAGTTAGTGTGACTTGCCACTTAATTATGAACATCTTTTCCCTTTCTTAAATATTTTGGTTTCCTCAGATTCCAGGTGTTCTTGGGCTGCAGTAAACACCAGAGCTGAATATTCTAAGGAGGATGGTTGTGGTGCCCTGGAGTTCCTCGCAGGCAGATTTATCCTGGTTTAGTCCTAGCAGGGTATGTTAAATAGTGTTTAGTGCTGTGCTGTTGCAGTCACTGTGGTTCCACTGATTAGGTTAACTGGTTTAGACTTATCACAAGCATCTCTGCAATGCTCAGCAGTCAGCTAAGCATTTTTCCTACAAAAAGAGCATCAGCAAAAATCAGTATTTTTGCCAGTTAGATAAGATGGAGAGCTAAAATCAAACTGCTCTGATTGTGCAGTTTATTTAGATCAGACAAATCCTGAACTCAGGTCTGTAGACTCAAGGAAGAAGTCAATCTCGATCATGGCTTTTAACTTCCCAGGCACTGGGTTTTATCAGAGAAGTTGATCAAATGTCCTTTTTAAACAAATCATTGCATTCAAAACCCCATGTGAGAAATTACAGCACTGAAGCCATAATCGTATTGCTTGGGAAGTATCCAAGTTATTCCTTTAGAAAGGAGCCTTTAGATTTTTGAAGAAAGGCTGAAGCTGTGACTTTAATGCAAAATCCTGTAAAGAATCCGTGTGATGTAGCTTGTTGACAAGTTGCTGCTTTCCTAAACCACCTCTTTCACTGTCATTTTTCAATGAGATGGTGAGAAAGTTGGCTGCTTTTATGCAGCTTGTCGGTCACTGGCCCACACCCTGCACCATCCCATAGCCATGTGCTTAGAGCCTTTCTTTTCTTCAGGGAAAAATAGTCTCTGGAGTGTTTAGCCAAAGGTGACTTCCTAAGTACAGTGTTCCCCTCCAGTTGTCATCATACATGGAAATTCCCTGAATGTGTCAGCCGATTCTTTTTACATCTGTGATGTAAAAGCATACATGAGGTCTTATGAATAATGCCACTGCCAGGCTTTGTTAGCTATGCTGATGAACCCTGCAGGATTTTATTCCCAAGCTGTAATACAGCAATATTCCAGCTATGGAAGTCCAGTTCCATTCTCTTCCCCTGTCAGCATTTCATTGCTTTTCTACAGCTTTCATAGAATCATAGAATGGTTTGGGATGAAAGGGACCTTAAATTGAGTTCCAATCCCTCTGCCATGGCAGGGACACCTTCCTCTGGATCAGGTTGCTCAAAGCCCCATCCAGCCTGGCCTTGAACACCTCCAGCAATGGGACATCCAAGACTTTTCTGGGCAACCCCTCTGCCATACCGAGCTTCAAGCCCAGCAGAACATCTCTTCACATCTCAGTCCATGGTTTATGTTCAGCAGCCCATTGTGTTTACAACACCACGTGAAGCTTTGGGGCATCTTGGACGGAGGGTCTACAGAGGGAGCTAAAATCCAGAGGTGCAGGTGTGGAGTTTCAACTTTTTTCTGTCATCTTTTTTTTTTAGAATGCTTCTGTTTGGGGGTATTACTTTAGAGATAAATAGGTTTTAGAAAACGGTCCCAAGGGAATGAAAACCGGAATTGTTAGTGTTGCTGACACTCCAGGCGTCCTTTGCTGTGCATGCACGGGCTAAGTCACTTCTTTCCAGGAGAAAGTCTATGCAGATGGTGACAATTCTATTCCCAGGACCAATTCTGGAAGTTAGAGCAGAGTAGTTGATTTCTCCAGGCTGCTTCAGCTTTCCTTATCCGCTCCCTGCTGTCTGTACATCACAAAGTGCTTTCTGCATCCCGTCACTAACACTGTTCCAAAGAGAAATGCTGTGATAATGAGCGGTAACTTGACTGTCCCATTCATTAGATAGATTGAGACTTAATGATAACATTAATTGAATTGGCTGAATAAGTGCTCTTTGGGCGGGATGCCAGCGTTCCTGGGAGCTGGGGGAACAGACGCGCTTCTGAGGAAGTGAAGGCGATACGAACCCGGCTGCAGCAGGCACCGCTTTGGTGTCTGTTCCTCTGGTTCCCACCACCTTACAGCTCTGAAGGACGTGTACAGAGGGATGTGGCTGGCTGTGGTTTGATGCTTGAGAGCGCTGGGGGATTTTGTCACAGTCACGATTGGAATTAACACTTTGCAGATGGAATTCCCTGCCCTGGTGACATGTTCAGCACCAACCAAACTCCTGCCGTTCGGCTCCTGGTTGCTTCTTGGCCCAGAGGGGTCAATGGCTCTTTCCTCTACCTCTTTCTTTACCCTCTGCCCTCTTCAAGTCCCTAGCATAGGGGAAATCAGAAGGCAGGACACTTTTTTGTTGTCTTTCAAGGCCTCCTAGCAGCAGATTTGCCATTTTTCCTTCCCATTTACTGGTCCTGCACGTTGTCCCCTGCTCCTTCTGGTAGCTTTGGGTACAGGACTCAGCCTTCCTGTGAGACTCCCACTGCACCGATAAAGGCAGGATAAACTACAGTGAAGACTGGGCTGATATTGTCATCATTAAAGCTGAGATAACTCCCAGTATTAATGCACAGTGTGCACATGTTAACAAAATCTGAGTTCTTTCATTATTTAACCATTATTTTTACTCAAGCCATTTCAGTTATTCCCTGCTTTGGTTGGTTAGATGTTACTTGTCCTTAGCTAAAAACCTTGTCCAGGGGCACCAAGTGTGTGTAGGTAGAGAGACAAGGCAGGTCTTCTTAGGTTTTCTGTTTTATTCTGTACGTGGATATATTTTTCATTTGTTTTTTTCCTCCCCTCTGTCAAACTTAGAGCTTCAGCAAACGGCTTCTAACTACTAACACATGTCTGGGGGTGGGGAAAGAGGTGCAGGAAGGAATACTCTGAGGAAAACAGTAGCATTTCTGCATTCAGTAGGTTAGTCATCAGCTACTTCTGTCGTAACACAAAAAATGAATGATCTGTAAAGGAGCTGTAAATCCAAGAGAGCAACCTTGTGCTGTTCGTGTAGGGATCACATAGCAGATCATAACTGTCATTTACCTGGTGTTTTCATTGTGAGGATCTTGGAGCACTTCAGAGCTCTGAAGGAGCAAGATGTTTATTGCCTCTCCTTTAAAAATGAAAACATGAAGAGCTTGGCAAAGCTGGATCTTGAGTTTCTGGATTCAGCACAGCCATTTACTGTTTTCGGTGGGTGATGCTGTATGGAAGGAGTTTTGAAAGTTCAACAAGTGGTGATTGAGTGGGAGATGAAACTGTATCTGAGGTGGTGGTGAACACCAAGATCTCTTGCTTTGTTCTTTGAACCATGATATCATCTTAACTTTTGTCTTCATAAGGCAAACTCTGGTCTGTCCACAGTCAGGACTTGCCAGCTCTACCAGGACAGGGGCTGTTCTCACTTGAACTTCTGGAATCTCTCAACTGAACCTGCTCTGATGATGATCCCAGTCAGTTATCAGAGTTTCTGTTTCAGTGCTTTGGGCTTTTACTGTACAAATCACGACCTGACATCCATCTCGCCACCTCCTTTTCCCACCTCTGCCTTTGAACCCCTGACAATATTGTTTCTATCTCTACCCCTCCCAAAATAAGTACATTTTCCCCTGTTTTAAATAGGACAGACACACATCTGTTTCCTTTAACTCCTTAAGGAGCGTGAAGTTGTGATTTAACTGCTGTCTCCTGAGTATTGCATAGCATCATAGAATGGTTTGGGTTGAAAGGGACCTCAAAGCCCATCCAGTTCCATCTCCCTGCCATGGGCAGGGACACCTCCCACTGGATCAGGGGGTTCAAAGCCCCATCCAGCCTGGCCTTGAACACCTCCAGGGATGGGGCAGCCACAGCTTCTCTGGACAACCTGGGCCAGGGCCTCCCCACCCTCACGGTTAAAAAACTTCTTCCAAATATCTCATCTCAGTCTCTTCTCTTTCAGCTTAAAACCATTCCCCCTTGTCCCATCCCTGCACTCCCTGATCAGGAGCCCCTCTGCAGCTTTCCTGTCGGCTCCCTTTAAGTACTGGAAGGCTGCTCTAAGGTCTCCCCTGAGCCTTCTCTTTCTTGGGAATGCAGGTAGCTGTAGAAAGAAAAGCACTGGCAGTTGTCTTTTAAATCGAATTACTTGAATTTGTGTTATGTGTGGTCAGTATCTCCCTTTAATTTTTGGTCTCATCTTATGTTTGCATTGCCCAAAAATCCTGTGTGAGTATTGCTGGGAGTGAGCCACGAGGAGCAGAAGCACATCTGCCACATCACGTCCACTTGTACTGCAGAGCTTATCTGTCTGCTTCTGTGCATTCCTTTGTTGTTATCACCTGGGTTTCAGTGCTGCACAGGGAGTTGTACTGGGCTGAGGCTTTGGTTCAAGTCTCATCTTGAACACGTACTCAGTCTTCTTTTTGCTTTGTTTGCTCAGACTGAAAACTTTGGTTACAAATCTCAGCGGACGAGTCCTTTGAGCGATGCCAGTTGTTTCTGAAGCTAATTATTGTGTGTTAGTAAATGAACCAGGTAGAAAGAATGTTAAATGTATCAGACTTGCAGCAACAAGTCTCCTGTCAAAAGGAAAAATCCTAACCTCTCCCTAAACTGATGGGATATCAGTAGCTACATCTACCAGCTGGTAGGAAGGTGAGGAGCAGAATAAACCAGGAACACGAATAGAATTGTAAGAATTATAAAATGAGCTGCTTCGTGTGGACAACAGATTCTGAAATGCAGAGCTCAAGACTCTTTCCAGTACCACATGTGTTTGTGTGCTGCTGGTACTGCAAGGAAAGCCTCTTTATGTTTTTTTCCCCTCACCCCTTCAGGCTTGGTAAATGCTGAAGTGGAAGAGGAATTTGAATGCTGACTCAGAGGCGTCAGCACATATTCTGTCCTGGTTGGTTTGATTCCTGCTTTTCCAGCTACAGCAGGATTTCTATAAATGAAGTTTCAGGCTCTCAAATGCATCCACTTGCCCAGAGGGGGAATAATGAAATCCAGAATGTAGCAATTCAAAACATTCTTGATTCCAAACCAATCCCCTGAGTCATTTAGTGCAAGGGACACAATTTAAGAGTGAGCTCAGTTCAAAACAAACCTGGATTTCATTATCAATTTGGGTTGATTTAATCTCACAACCCTTTTATTATTCTTTTCTGGGACTCTCTGGGGTGAAACCTGTCTCTTGTGCTGTAGAGAGATGTCGGTGACGTGTAACGTAGCCTTTGACCAACTCCAGGACTTTTCAGGCCAAAAGGGAAGCTCCTGCTAAAAGCAGGGCACGGCCGTGTGCTTTGCCAGGAGTCAGTGAGCTCCTTGTGCCTCGCTGTATTTAGCCATCAAATGGATGTCATAAACCATAAAGTGAATATTTTAAAATTAAAGACACCCCTTCCCCTTTTCTTCCTGTGTCTGTAACGTGGCACTGAGGTGGCTGTGTTGAGTGGACACCGTGCCAAGGTGGCAGATGCTGAGGTGCTATCAGGTATCTGCAGAGTTCTCAAAGAGTCTGGCTGTGTAAGAGCAGAGCTGACAGTGAATGCATCTCAGGTGTCAAAGGCTGCACTGCATAATTAATTATAACTTTATATGGCAGGAAGGGAAACAGTGAATGCTGTCTGTCTGTGTTAATGGCAACAAATGGATCTGTTTACTAAGGATCTATGTCACAGTTCACATTCTTTTTTAATCTTTCCACTGGCTTATCGTTTCATCCAGACGTTTCCATTAATTAATTATGTGATAATTAATCCTTGTTGCTGTTCATATCTGTTCCATCTGAGTAAATTTGTTTTACCTGGGTGACTAAGAATGAAGGCATTTATGAACTTGTGTCTGTGCAGAAAGTGACCCCGACTAAACTATGCTTTTAATCTTACCGGTGTCAGACCCTTCTGCTACTTTGAGGTACCTATACCCCTGTTTTGCATTAATATGTCTTTAACTTTACACATGCTGTGAATTCTTTCCAGTGGGTGCCTCATGGAGCCTGGCTGGGGTGCTTTTGGTGTTGGCAAAAAGCAGGGAGGCAGGGGCTCCTCCCCCAGGCTCAGCGTAGGCTCTGCAAAGAACAGGGGGCAAAACTCTCTCTCCTGCTGCCACTGGGTGCAGGAGTTTGTGCCAGGTTCCCACGTATGTGGTGAGATGCAATCTGCTGGCGTGCTGTGGCTCTTGAATGTCAGCACCAAGCAACATTCCTTGCATGTGGGACCTTTGTCCCTGAGCGGTGGGACTTTGGATTTGGAGGTTGGGAGCAGTCGTGGTGTTTGGATTAGGTTGGCTGTTGAGAACGTGGCTTCTCTTTGCTGAGACCTCTCCCTCTGCAGTCAGTGAAGCTGTGGATAGTGAATGTCTTTTTAGCTACACTCCACACTTTCCTTGAGTTGGGACGGCAGATTAAATGCAAACCTGTTTCACTTACAAATTACAAAGCTGTGCGTGTTTTCCAGTTGTAACTTGAGGATGTCATTTAATCTTGAGGCTCTCCAGCTGCATGGTACCTATGAAAGCTCAAGTGAGTTTTATTTTCGGTACAGAGGGGAGTTTTATGTATTATTCATGATGCAAAATGCAATGCAGTAAGCAGGTATTTGTCTTTTCATTCAGGTCGGTTATTTGTCTCTCAAAAAACCCTGCAAGTAATAGGTTGAGCTTTCCCCCCCTCTGCTGATTACACTTTATCCTCTTTCCTCGTACCCTTCTTATCTATTCTTAATTCTCTATAGAAATGCTTCACTGAACATGTTAGATGTTTAGTATTCTGGTGTTCTCTGCGTGGGCTCAGACATTTTAAGCAGTTGCTTTAGAAGACCTATAAATTGATTTCCTAAATAGGAATAATCTTGTCTTAAACTGTTCTGTTTGATCAAAAGTAAAGACACAGGAATTGTGAAGAAAGGTTAATGGTTAAAATTTGAGCGTGAATCATAAATTGTTTCTAAGGATATGTGAGTTTTGATTGTTTCTAGTGCAAATGCTGCATAGTCAAATTTTGATCTGATTTAAACGCCCGGCGAGCCTTTGATGTCAGTGAGGTTATGCAAGGCTGCCTTTGCAAGCCTCTTGCCATTTCCTCCTACGAATGCAACCCAGACTCTCAGGCTCTTCAAGATGAGCAAATGGTTTACAGGGAAATCCACTTTGTTTCACCAAGATTGTCCCAAGTTGTGATGTGTAAGTAAGGCAGAAATGAATGTAGGCCATCCAAAGCCAGTCTGATGTGTTAACCTGATGGTCGGCGTGGGGGCGAATGCCCAGTGCATGATAGATGGATGTGTGTGTGTGTGTATACTCCTGTCTCTCTCTGACAGTGAGGTAGGGGCACCCTCTCAGTTTTGAGAGGAAAGAAAGATGCAGAAAATTATAAAACCATAGAATCACTAAGGCAGGAAAAGATCTCTAAGGTCATCCAGTCCAACCATCAAGCCAACACCACCGTGCCTATTGATCCATGTCCCAAAATGCTATGTCCACATGTTTTTTGAACACCTCCAGGGGTGGTGACTCCACCACTTTCCTGAGCAGCCTCTTCCAATGCTTCACTGCTCTTTCAGTAAAGAATTTTATCTAACAGCCAATCTTAAACCTCCCCTGGTGCAACTTGAGGCCGTTTCCTCTCCTCCTATCGCTTGTTACTTGGGAGGAGAAACCAACACCCACCTGACTACAACCTCCTTTCAGGTAGTTGTAGAGAGCAAGGACTCCCCTCAGCCCTCTCTTTTTCTCTACTTAACTTATCCTTACTTTTTCTGGCCAGTGACAAATAACAAACTGCATTGCACGATTTTGCTGTTGTTTCTTTGAGGTAAAAGATCTGGAGGCTGCTAAGGCTTTAATAAGCATGTCTGCAGATAGTGGCATGCCCTGCATAGTTCAACTATTGCCTGTGCCTTTTTGCAAAGCCTTTCATCTGGCCAGAACAGTGCCTGAACCTTAGTCTCTTGTTCCTTGTACTGATGTTGGTACATAAGTTGCATAAGTCAGCAGCCTCACAGCATCCTGTTGAATGCAAGAGGAGAAAGATGTCTTTTATACCTTTTTTCCATCTGAGACTGTTCTCTCGGCACTGTCGCCTCCATAGCCCTGGTGTTGAAGTGGGCTGTCTCCAGTGTGGCACTGCAGTGCAATTAATAGGACTACTTAAACGTGTTCCCAACCCTCTACTCTCCTCTGGTGAGACCACACCTGGACTCTTCCATTCACTTCTGGAGTCCTCAGTACAGGAAGAACATGGGGTTGTTGGAGCGAGTCCAGAGGAGGCCACGGAGATGATCCGAGGGCTGGAGCGCCTCCCATATGAGGACAGGCTGAGAGAGTTGGGGTTGTTCAACCTGGAGAAGAGAAGGCACCAGGGAGACCCTAGAGCAGCCTCCCAGTGCCTAAAGAGGACCTGCAGGAAGAATGGGGAGGGCTCTTGATCAGGGAGTGCTGGGATAGGACGAGGGAGAACAGTTTTAAGCTGAAAGAGGGAAGATTTAGGTAAGATCTTAGGAAGAAATATTTTCCTGTGAGGATGCTGAGGCACTGACCCAGGTTGCCCAGGGAAATCGTGGCTGCCCCATCCCTGGAGGTGTTCAAGGCCAGGCTGGATGAGGCTTTGGGCAACCTGATTCACTGGGAGGTGTCCCTGCCCATGGCAGGGGGTTTGGAACTGGGTGATCTTTAATGTCATTTCCGATCCAAGGCATTCTATAATCGTGTCCATGGTTCCATTTGGAATAGTTTAGGCAGAATGTTAAATAGATCAGTGTGCTCTGTAGTTACAGCATAGAAGGAACCATCCATAGTTCAGCTACGTGTTACAGCAGATCTTTAAAAGATGAGGTGTTGTGCAGTTTAAGCAGGACCAGCTCATCATAAAGCTTTCTACCAAATCCAAAGCTCACCTCCAGGTGCTGTTTCTCTCTGTATCGAGACCCACAGTGCGAAGCTCTGCATTTTCTCCCCGAAAGAGCTTTCAGTCTGGGATAAGCTCCGAGAATCAACTATGACAACCATGGAAAAAGGAATCATAAAGAAAAAGCTGGATGGAGATGGCCTGAGGAGAGGAGAAGAGGGTCTTTGTGTACAGAGAAGTAGAATTATGGCTGCTCAGCTAACTGTTGTCGATATTTGTCTTGCCTTTCCCTGGCAGTGCCCCTGGCTGCTGTTTATCCCTTGAATTCCCAGTGCTTGTGCTGGCGAAGCGTGGTCAGTACCACAGCTCCAACTCCAGTTTCTGCCACAGCCCCTCATAGGGAAATGTAGGACTGCTGTAGGAATCATAACAATTTGGGATTTGTTTGCTTTGTAGCTTCTGGACATGGCCTTTCCTGTAGCTCTCCCGTGACTCTTGAGCGCTCGGGTATGAGAGCCTGAGGCCCCGCGGCGCTGCTGATCACACCAGCCTTACAGCAGGGGCCAACACTGGTAGAGTGTGTATGAGTGTTTGCTTGGAAAATGATGTGGAACATGTTTTTAAGGAGCATGTTTCCTTTCTGCCTCCTCGCCGTGTATAAAGATGCTATTTTGGAGAAAAACTGCAACTACATCGGTTTGGAGAAATCGTAGACTACGCTGTTTCCTACGCTTCACTTCTCAGTCTCAAGCACATGTGCATGCATACACTCTTCTAACTCAGAAGGGCTGTTCTCCTGGGTTCCACAATGAGATTTATTTTCTGGGACTTACTGGGAACATTATCAGAGAAAAGTCATAGCTGGTGACCCAGCTCTGTTGCGTTTCTCTGCCTGGTTTTTATTACGCTTGTGGTTTTCACTAAATTTGCTTCAGCTGTGATTTATTTTCATGTTCTGCTCTGGCATTTACTGTTTAAGCTTTGCATATTCCTTGCATTTTGGTGAGTGTCACTTCATTTCTTTTCTCTGAGTTGCAGGATTATTTTAAGGTGACATCCAGGTCTTTTCTTTCTCCTGAGTACGTGGCTTTGGTTGTCCAGATCTTGGTCAGAGCTGGATTCCAAGTTGGCTGGGCATCCTCTGCTTTAATCAGAGGTTTTGCTGCCTTTTTTTGATACTATTACCTCTCTAAACCTGAAAAAGTACTAAAATCCAGGGACTTTTGGCTTTACATGTTTCGTGTGCTGATCACAGAGCAAGTCCAGAGGAGGCCACAAAGATTATCTGAGGGCTGGGGCACCTCCCCTGTGAGGACAGGCTGGGAGAATTGGGGTTGTTTGGCCTGGAGAAGAGAAGACTGTGGTTCCTTCCAACCCAAACCATTCTATGATTCTATTATTTTAGCATTTAATGATTGAAAGGTAAAGACAAATTGGGAGAGAGAATGTCTGTTGAGGCTGCTGAACAAATTAGCCAGGGTAAAGGCTGAAAACAAGAAATACTTTGGGCTGAAGCTGCCCCATAAGTGCCAGATGGCACAAGTGAATTATCTGCCTCAATTCTCAAGCATCACTGCTGTATTTGAATGCTCACAATGGACTCTCTGGAGGTTGCACACAGGAGCTTGGCTTTTACAGGTTTTGGCTGAAAGGATGACCTGCACTGAGTAGGGTGGAAATGGCTTGAGCTTGCAAAGGAGGGCAAAGGGTTGGGTGGGTTGAGCTGACAAAAAACTCTGCACTTCCAGGGAGCTGGAAGTCCTACTCTGAAGATGTTTTTTCCATAGAAAATATTAAGACAAATCCTCAGACCTATCTTATCCATGGACTCTTTTTGATTTGATGGAAACCAGCTAGAAAACTGGCAGTTTTAGTTAGGGTGTTTGGGGGGGGGGTTACTTAATGTAGTAAACAAGTGTTTGGTGGCAAAGGCACCTGAGAAGATCTTTAAATATTTTTTATTTAATTCATTGTGTCCAGATTCTGGAGTAACTTTTTAGCAGGGTGACTGGGGGTGAAGTGGGAGCCAGGGTCTCCTCTGTAGCTTTGAGATGGTTGTGCTCTCCAGGATGGATAAAAGGTCAGAGAGCCTAGGATGTCTTTCATTTTGTGCTGCTCCATGGTTTCTAGCTCTCAGTCTGTGAGCTCAGCACTGTTGCCTACAAGACCTGGAGCCCAACACTGTGTGTGTTGTTTGGGCAGGGACTTTTGATTAACGTATGATTCACGGTCTCGCTGTGATACCAGCTTGTGTCATGTGTGTCCTGCTCCCACACCCACAGAGCTCCCAGAAATCCTCTGCTCTGCTTATATTTGTTTTGTTTCTTTTGTAGTAAAAAGGGTGGCTGGAAACCTCAGTTGTGGAAAGCAAGTGTGGTCAGCTATGACAAGGTTTTCTGGCTTCTCTTCCTCTATGTACGGAGCATGTCTTGCCTTCCTAAGCTGGGATCCAATTACACTGTGTCCCAGCTCTTTTCCCTCTGCTCCACAACTCCAAACACGAACCCAGTTATTACCACAAGCCTCATGCATGTTCTCTACCTCCCTGCAGAAAAACTGGTGTAAAAGATGCCTTCCCTCTCGTATCCAAGCTTAACAGCTTTATCCTCAGTCATTCCTGTGCGGCAGGGAAGGGAAATGAAACATTAAGGTTGTCTGCCATGACCTCTTATCTTGGGGCTTGAGCTAGGGCATATTGCCTTCTTGTCAGATAGGATCCTCCTTCTTATCTAAAGTGGGCCAGCTGGAAGCCATCTGGGGCAGCTTTGAACTGGAACTGCAGCCCTGGGGATGGTGTTGGCACAATTGGCACCGGTCACCTGGCCAGGGATGGTGAGGTGGTACTGGAGGTGCCCTGGATACGGCCAGTGTCACTTGTCAAAGGTCTGAGGAGAGGTGACCCTCCCTGTCTGGTTGCTGTTGTTAGTCCAAAGTGTCAAATATAAATAAACCAAACCAAAGCCTTGGGGAGCAGCAGGACAGTATCATAGAATGACCTGAGTTGGAAGGGACCCACAAGGATCATCGACTCCAACTCCTGTCCCTGCAAGGGACAACCCTGACATTCACACCATGTGACTGAGGGCATTGTCCAAATGCTTCTTGAATACCCTCAGGCTGTGACTGCTTCCCTGGGGAGCTGTTCCAGTGCTCCACCACCCTCTGAGTGAAGAACCTTTTCCTAATATCCAGCCTAAAATCTCCCCTGGCACATCTTCCTGCTGTTTCCTCAGTTCCTGTCATTGGTAGCCCCAGAGAAGAGATCAGTGCCTGCTCCTCCTCCTCCTCCCCTTGTCAGGAAGCTGTAGGTCATGATCAAGTCTTTCCTCAGTCTCCTTTTCTCCAGGCTGAACAGGCCAAGTGCCTTCAGCTGCTCCTTTTACGGTTTCCCCTCTAAACCCTTCATGAACTTCGTAGACCCTTGGATGCTTTGCAGCAGCTTTAGATCCTTTTTATACAATGGCACCCAAAACTGCACACAGTGCCCAAGGTGGGGCTGTACCAGTGCAGAGCAGGGTGGGACAGCGCTCCCAGAATGGCTTGTAGTTTTCATCATCAATCAGATTGCTGGCACCCATAAGGAGATCCAGATGTAGGTGTCTGGTAACAGCCTTCAGGACAGGGCTCGAGTACAAACATAGTGGCCTTACTAATGGCCCAGTAGGAATTCCCATTCAAATTTTATGGCTTTATTATTTCAAATGAAACTCTGTGTAATCCTTTAAACCATTTTATTGTTTGCAAGGCTCTGTCCCTAAGCAGAAGGGCAGGGAAGCAAATTGTTAGGCCGAAAAATGCGACTGGTAAACCACAAAAACTGGAGAAGAATTTTGAGTGTGAATAACACTTCTCCCCCTCTTTCCATGAGGCTTCAGTTTGGTGCAATCCACAAAACACAGCAAGCACTTTTCTGAAAGGAAGGTGTTTTCCCCAGTTGTTAGTAATTTACTTTATCCCTCTAATTTGGTATTACCAAGCAGAGTCCCAAGTTGGCTTTTTAGCCTTAAGAAACTTGAAGAGAATCAGTCTCACCCCAGGGTTTGCTTTTCAGAAGATGTAGAGGGGTCACCAAGAAACTATTTGATTTGTAGTTTCTGCCTTTGCAGTTTGAACAATGCAACCCGGGGTGGTTTAGTTGGTGAAAGATTGACATTCCCCGTGCCACACACAGCAGGGTTGATACATCTTCTAAATCATGGAATGGTTTGGATTGAAGGGGACCTTAAAGATAATCCAGTTCCAACCTCCCTGCCATGGGCAGGGACACCTTCCACTGGGTCAGCTTGCTCAGAGCTGGTTTTCCACCACCCAGCACAGCTAACATTGACTGAAATCAAGCTGTGGTTCTGTGGAATGAATTTTTCCTAAGGAGTTAGAGAAGCAAACTTCAGAAGGGAAACAGCAAAGCTATGTTGGATGTCTCTGTGAGGATGAGGAATAAATTATATTATTTCTAGCAAGCCATTCTGCTTTTATGCAAGCATGGACGTTTACTCAGGAGGGACAGGCCAGCCACATTTAAAAAGTTAGGCAGCTGGAAAGTTATTTGATGTTTGTTGTGACAGAGAAACCGGGAATTGTGTGAAGCTGCAGGAAGTCAGAGTTAAAGTTTGATAAATAGCTCTGATTTTCCATAATTTCACATAGAATTCTCTTATATTGTGGAAAATATTGTTGAGATGACAACAAGGGCTGCCTCCTTGCCACTCCCTCAGCCCTTGCTTCCAGGGATGTGAGCCACAGCCTGGGTCTGCTGTTTTGTTTTACATGGATAGCTGTCCTGACTTTCTACAGAGCAGGATCAGCTGGTTGCAAAGTAGGCTGTAAAATAAATTAACAATAAGAAAAGTTTTATTTCAGGCTAGTTTATGTGGTGTGATTTATGGGTGTTCCAAAATCACTCTGCTTCCAGAGTGCAGGATCAGACAGATGATGTTGAATAATAAAATGAACAAGGAATGTTTATTTTTTTTTTAAAAAAAAAGAGGACTGTGGAGCAGCAATTGCATTCGAGTTGGTCGGAAGAATGTATGAATGTTGAAAAGAGATTAAAGAGGCTTTAGGGTGAGCCAAGATGTTATGCTATTTAAAAGAGTGGGGAGGGGAAATAAATTCATCCATTTCACAGTCTGGCTGTGAGCCTGCCAGCCCTTAGTCATGGCCTTGTGAAAGGCAGCAGAGGAGCTGAACTGACCATTTATTGCCTTTTTATTTTTGGAAGGAGTTAGTTTGGAATAAGGAAAAAATAAAAATCAGTCTTTTTTACGTGATGAAATAAGCCATTTCTGTTTGGTTGGTATTTGAGAAAGGATGGCTCTGCCTGCCACAGACTTGGATGAGATTCCAGCTTGCTGTGCCAGAGCTCCCCAAGGGGACGGAGCAGCGGGTCCCAACGGGGGTGACGTCATTGACGTCGGATGAAGCTGAAGTTGCTCAGAACTAGGCTGGGAATGTGGAAAGCTGCAAGGAAAGAAATAACTTTCACTTGAGGATGACAACTGCAGCGATGAACAAAGTAACTTAGAGTGCAATTGCAGTAGGGATCGGCTCCGTGGCCGTGGAGCACGAGCGTAGCTCGGTGTGAAAAGCTGTTGATACAGTCCGGTCAGGCAGCCTTTTCCTCCTCTAAGAAGTTAAATGGATCATGTGCTCTGGCTGCAGCCACACAAAATCATTACTCATTGCAGAATTATGGTAAATTGTCCTCTCTGGAACCTCTGCTCTCTGCACACCCACAGGAACCTGCCCTCCTGTGGGACACGCTTTGACTCACTTCATCCACCTGTGGCCCTTCTGCCAGGGTGCTCATTTCCATCTCACCATTTTTCTTGCCTTACTCAGTGTTTGAAACCAGTATAAATATGAAATGGAAGAAGTCATATGATAGAATCATAGAATAGTTTGGGTTGGAAGGGACCTTAAACCCCATCCGGTTCCAGCCCCTCTGCCATGGGCAGGGACACCTCCCACTGGATCAGGTTGATCAAAACTTCATCCAACCCGGCCTTCAACACCTCTAGGGACAGGGCAGCCACCACTTCTCTGGGAAACCTGTGACATTGCTTCATCACCCTCACAGTCATTAATTTTGTCCTAATTTCTGATGTAAATCTCCCCTCTTTCACCTTAAAACCATTCCTCCTTGTCATATCCCTGAACTCCCTGATGAAGAGCGCCTCCCCAGCTTTCCTTTAGCCTCCCGTTCAGTCCTGGGAGGCTGCTCTAAGGTCTCCCTGGAGCTTTCTTTCCTCCAGGTTGAACAAGCCCAACTCTCTCAGCCTGTCCTCCTGTGGGAGGTTCTCAAACCCTCAGATCATCTTTGTGGCCTCCTCTGGACTCACTCCAACAGATCCGTGTCTTTCCTGTGCTGAGGACTCCAGAACTGAACGCATCTTTTGTGGGAGAGAAGCTGTGCTGCAGAGATGACCCTTTACATGCAAAAAGCATTTTCAACCATCCTGAAAATGCAAATATTTAATAAAAATGCCCGTGTTATTCCCCAGTTCCTAAACTTCTAAAAGGAAGCATGGAGTGAGATGTCCCAAACGCCCGGAACAAAAGATGCACCTGGGGCTATAATCCAAGAAGTGTAACGTCCTCTTTGAGTGTCTGGACCAACATCCTTCTGGAGCCAACCTTGTGACAGACCAAGCTCATCTTTTACTGCAAGACTCAAAGTTTCAAACAAAGTGAAGCTTTGTATAAAGCACAAAGAGAAGATGGCTGGTGAAGCTGGGTGTCTTTTAGTCTACTCACAACAGATTGATTGAGTTCTTTATTTTTTTTCTCTCTGGGCAGCCACTGACAATAAAGAGAATTTCCTATGGGTGTAACTGGTGATATTATAAGTCATTTGCTGTCTCCCACTGGCTTGCCTGGGCTTGCCTTTCATCTCTGTTCAGTCTTTTAAAGGCCCCAGAGAGCACAGATAGATTTGAGCCTTATCTCATAATTTGTTGTAAAACAGCTTCTTTGCTGAATAATTGGGTTTGGAAATGTCTTTTATCAATAGAAGGAGATTGCATTTTCATCAGGACACGGATGCTGAGGTAGTGCTGAGCCCATGTGCTTTCACAGTGGATCTGGACCAAACACTTCTGGGCTATTCCCTTACTGTGCCTCATGATCTGATAGGCTGGGGATTAGAGTTTTAATTGTGAATGTTAGAAATCTGTAATTGCAGCAGCACCTACCTTGCTGTAGACAATAAACTGCCTGCTTTTCAGTTTAATGCAAGTGTTGAAAACGCTTCTAACTTTGTCATGAGTGTGTTTGTTTGCTGAGGGTTGTCTTACTGTTTGGGTTTGGTGTTCCCCCAAGAGTACATTGGAGGAAATACAGAATCCTGAAGGTAGCCTTGCTTTGAGGCTGATATTTAACCTTATGTTTTATGTAAAGCAGCAAACCAGTGCTTGGCCTTTCACTCAGTGGATCATGAATTTAGTGTTCAGAGTAGGATCTCTTCCTTGTGAAGAGTGAGAGCTTTTTTCTGCTCTACCACTGCCTTCCTCTGCATCTCTGGAGTTCTCAACACAGGAAAGACATCAGTCTGTTGGAGCGAGTCCAGAGGTGGCCATGAAGAGGATCTGAGGGCTGGAGCACCTCCTGTACAAGGACAGGCTGAGAGAGTTGGGGTTGTTCAGCCTGGAGAGGAGAAGGCTCTGGGGAGACCTTAGAGCAGCCTCCCAGTGCTGAAAGGGGCTCCAGGAAAGCTGGGGAGGGGCTCCTTATCAGGGAGTAAAGGGATAGGATGAGGGTAAATGATTTTAAACTGGAAGAGAGGAGATTGAGGAAAAATCTTAGGAAGGAATGTTTTCCTGTGATGGTGGGGAGGCACTGGCACGGGTTGCCCAGAGAAGTCGTGGGTGCCATATCACTGGAGATGTTCAGGGCCAGTTTGGATGAGGTTTTGAGCAACCTGATCCAATGGAAGGTACCCCATGGCAGGAGGGGTTGGAGCTGGATGATCTTCAAGGTCCCTTCCAACCCAAACCGTTCTATCATTCTGTGATCTCGGAGAATTTTCCAAGCATCTCTGTGGTGTTGTAAGCAGGAACTGCTTTTGTTAACTGTTTAGTGGATGAGAAAACTGAGGGAAATGCTGCAGTCCCATGGTTTAGTGGCAGACTGGAATAAATTCAGTATTTCTGCTGCTGGATCTCATGAGCTATGTACTAAACCTACTGTTGCCTTTACAGCCTGCTAAGTCTTTTCCCACCATAACCTCTGTTTCAGCACAGTCTCATGGTTTGTAATGCTGCCTCAAAATAGTTTTCCTGTTCTTCTGAGAATAGAGGAGTTTTTCTTTGAAATACCCACCCTCCCCCAGATTTTTAGTTTTAATCATCCCCTGCTGTGAAACTCCACATCAATCTGATCTCAGCTTGTCCTTCCAGCAGGAGAGAGGGGTCTGTGCAGGGCCCATCCAGAGCAGGGAATGTCAGCACCTCTCTGGGTTATTTAAGATACATCCACGATGTAATAAATCTGATGTTGTCATTCTAATGGTACAATAACTTGGAAATGAAAGAAGTCAGCTGGGGGAATATGTGTGCACTGGAAAAACCATCCAGAATACTGTGCTGGAGCAAGGGGTTGGATATTGTTGTGGAAAAATCTTGGAAGCTGTTCGTCTGGTGCACAGAAGCAATGAAGCAAACCAGTGATGCTTGTTTAATGAAGGGAGAGAATATGAGAGGTGGCAGAGCTCGTGCATCCATTCCTTCCAGATGTCTTCATTCATTTTTTTGTCCCCGTGCAGGTCTTGTTGGCGCTGTCCCGTAAGAGAAAGTGAGCAAAAAGAAAGCCAGAGGGTAGCCAAAACAATCCTGAAGCAGACTGTAGCACTGAAATGATTTATTTCTTGTTGTACCTCCCAGCTGAAGACACTGAATAAACAATGTCCACGTTGAAATGCCTTGAGCTTTTAGGCTGTCAACCAGGTGCCGTGTACTAAGTTGCGTAAAACTGTTCCATGGGGTGGGTTTGACCCTGTTTTCTCCAGTAACTTTGCAAATAGGAAAAGAATTATTGATGACCACTTCTGCCTTCCTTTTCCCTGGAGCATGTCTGTCTTCCAGAGCACTGGGATTCCTGCTCCACCACAGTCCTGGGTAATGATGCCTACAGGAAAGGTGGGAAGGGGCTCTTGATCAGGGCGTGCAGGTATGGTAAAACAAGGGGGAAATGATTTTAAGCTGAAAGAGGGGAGAATGAGATGAGATCTTGGGAAGAAAGGTTTTCCTTGTGAGGGTGGGGAAGCCCTGGCCCATGTTGCCCAGAGAAGTTGTGGCTGCCCCATCCCTGGAGGTGTTCAAGGCCAGGTTGGATGGGCTTTAAGCCCCCTGATCCAGTGGGAGGTGTCCCTGCCCATGGCAGGGGGGTTGGAACTGGAATGGCTTTAAAGTCCATTCCAACCCAAACTATTCTGTGATTCTATGAATCTGGACTAAGAGGTGGATGTTTCTCCAGCTGGAAAATGAGAAGTGGTGATATTGATCTTTCCTTTGTCTGTGCAGAATCTGGGGCAGCTGAAGAAAGAAAGGGGGTTTGTAGGTATTGTTTAAACTTCCACTCCTGTTGCTGGCCGGCTTTAAAAGGAGGAAGACTAAGTCAATTCAAATACATAAATCAGTGTCCTTCAAAGAGTGGTTTAGGTCTATTCTATTCTAGAAGAAATGGTAGGAGTTGTTCTTGGTTTGTTTTTTCAGTCTGTTAGATGAGATTCAGAGAGACCTCTTCCTTCCTGCTAAAGAAATGCAGAGTTGGAAGCAGTTCCTAAAGGTCCCAGTTAGACCTGAACCTCAGAACCTTATTGATGTTTGAAAAAGGAGTCGATGAAGATGTCTTCCAGAGAAGCCTCAATCTGAACCAAAATATGCTATGTGGTGCTGGGCCCAGGTGCTCTGTCACAGCCTTGCACCAGAGCTTGAAATCCAGTCCTCAGGTTGTAGGCAGTGTGCAGATGTTGGTAAAAAAACCCAACATTTTCCTTCTCAGTGCTTGGTGGGGAGAGGAAAATTGCTAATTTATTGAAAATGCACTTCCTTGCATTATAAAATACAAAAGACAAAATTGGGAATAAAACCTGAATGCCCTTAACTTTTATTTGTGGAGAAGATGTTTTGGCAGAAGGCATCAAAAAAGACATCATGGCCTCTTTGAGATAGGTGACCTTGGTTTGCACTGGAAAACTTCCTGCACTCTGCTTTTCGTTAGCTATTTGCTTACAAGATTTATATACTTTAGAGATAAAAAATATATAAAATATGAGTTATGTTACAGTTTTGACCTAATGCAGACTTTAGGGATGATGTGATCAAGCTTATAAGAGCCAGGCACTTTTGTGGTTTGATGCAACACAGTTCTTACTCAAGTCAATGCATGAGATCACTTAACTGAAGTCACTGGAGGCCCAACAGCCTCTGTCATTCTGTCTGAAATGCTCTGTCACACGTCCTTAGGAGCTGTATTTTTCCATCTGAGGATGCCTGTGGTACTCATGGAGGTATCTGGTAGGGAGGAAACTTGGTGATAGCTTGGAGGGAGCCTCTTTCATCCTGGGTAGATACTTGATTTAATGAAAACTTTAGCTCGAACTTCCCCCAGCCCAGAAGGATTAAGAGATTATGATATTTTTTTTCCCAGATGTTATCTCTGGTGGGAGATTAATGGGAGATTAATGCTTATTATTGGAGCTGTTTAAGAGGATTCACCATTGTATGAACTGCATATACAGAAGCTGATCCTTATTTCAGATCTTCTTTCATCAGAATTCTCCAGTGTGTATGGGGCAGGGAGAGAGCAAGACAATAGAAAAGTCTTTCCAAAAAATCCATTTTGGATTTGCCTAAAGATCTTCTCTGTGAAGTGGTAACACTTTGCCAAATAGAATTTATATACAGACAAAATCCAATCTTAGAGGAAAAAAGCCTTGCTCAGAGGGTGTCAGTTACATTCAGTTCTGAAGTCCTCAGTCTAGGAAGGATATGGATCTGTTGGAGTGATTCCAGAGGAGGCCACAAAGATGATCTGAGGGCTGGAACACCTCCCACATGAGGACAGGCTGGGAGAGTAGGGCTTGTTCAGCTTGGAGAAGAGAATGCTCTTGGGAAGACCTCAGAGCATCCTCCCAGGACTGAAAGGGGCTCCAGGAAAGCTGAGGAGGGGCTGTTGATCAGGGAGAGCAGGGGTAGGACAAGGGGAATAGTTTTAAGCTGCAAGAGGGGAGATTGAGATGAGATTTTAGGAAGAAATGTTCTCCTGTGAGGGTGGGGAGGCCTTGGCCCAGGTTGCCCAGAGAAGCTGTGGCTGCCCCATCCCTGGAGGTGTTCAAGGCCAGGTTGGATGGGGCTTGGAGCCCCCTGATCCAGTGGGAGGTGTCCCTGCCCATGGCAGGGGGGTTGGAACTGGATGATGCTTAATGTCCCTTCCAATTCAGAACATTTTGTGATTCTAAGTTTCATGGAAACCTTTTTTCCTGTGTCCTCATGTTTGCACTATACCAGGGACCAAAGGCTGCACGCGTGCAAACAGAGCACTTCCTACCTCCTTTTCTTCAATTGCAGAAGTTTTTCTGTACTTTAACTGCAAAGTTTGTACTTCTGTGGTGTTATGCCCAGCATTGCATCACGTTGTAGGATGACCAGTTAGTCAACACATCTATGTGAGATCACATTTTCCCTAATTGCCCTGTAACAGCAGCCTTCGGGGCTGAACATGGCAGCTGTCAAAAAGCACACAGCACCAACTTTACACGACAGTTTAGGTCAGGAAATAAGGAAAAAAAATAAATTACAGGTGTTCACAAGTGAGTTAAAGCATTTGGAAATATACTGTTCACAGTAACTATGTCAGGATTAAAATTTCAACTTTCAAAAAACAAGTGATGTGAGCTCAAATAGTTGTACCTCTGAGAACATGATATGCTAAATCACCATGTTAGTAAATAAATTAATAGTTCAAAGGTGGGGAAAAGGAGCCTATGGGTTAAGTCCAGTTCTGTGGCATCTGTCTTCTCAGCAGGCTTGGCCAACCTGTGTCTGTGTGATTACATGAAAGTTTTGACTTTCATTTGAAAATGACGGTGCAAGAGTAAGATTCAGATTGTATTATAGAATGGTTTGGGTCAGAAGATAGCCCAGTTCCAACCCCCCTGCCATGGGCAGGGACACCTCCCACTGGATCATGTTACTCAAAGCCCCATCCACCCTGGCCTTGAACACCTCCAGGGATGGGGCAGCCACAACTTCTCTGGGCAACCTGGGCCAGGGCCTCCCCACTCTCACAGGATAAGAATTCTTAATATCAAATCTAAGTCTGCTCTCAGGGACTGCAACTTTATAGGAACCTCTGCTCAGCTGGAGAAAATCTAAAATGGTTGCTCTCTCCTAAGCTTTGTAGGCCAATGGTGAGACCCCTGGAGCATCACCAACACACTTCGGTGGTGATGTTGGACTATATGTGGAAACCAAGCCTCCTGTCTTGTCAGTAGATGTCCTGGCTGCCCCAACACAAGTAACATGGCGATGAGCATAAACTCTTCCATAATTCCCACCTCTTTGTGACCATCTTTCTGGGGAAGGTGAGGAGGAATCCTGAATAGGCCAGGGCTTTAATGAGCTGTGGCAACGGGAAGTGCTTCGGACTGGCCAAACGCTCTAGTCCAGCCCTGACATCTCAGCATTCCCCAGACTGGTTTGTAAGAACAGCTGAGCATTTTCTGTATCTGTGAGATAGTGTTTTCTTTCTGGTAGGACAGAATTGCTCTGTGTGGGCAGCTACTGGTTTTTGTTTTCCTTTCACCCCTGCAGTGGCTGCATTTCCCTTCTCCAGGAAGCACTGCCAATGAACTACCTTGTTTAATGTGTAAGTTCTTTTAGATACTTCAAGATAAAAGGCATCCATAACACTGCCTCAGAATTAATGATGTGATGCCAGCTTCATCAGAGAGTTTATGAGTCTTGGCTTCTCAGACTCTCATAAAATAAGTAATTTATCAGCTGTGCTAAATGAGAGAAATCACCCTCCAGCTGAAGCTGAGAACCTGCACGCTTTGATTGCACTGGTAGAGGAAGAGAATGTTATTAGAGAGGCTGTCATATTGTGGCTGGGTCAGCACAGTATTATATTTTGGAGGAAAATTGTCCAAATATTGAAAAAGTGTTCTCTATTTATGATCTTTAAAATATTTAAGCATCAGCTTGACCATTTTGCATGTGTTATGTTTTCATTTTTAAAGACAGCACCACACAGAATTTCTTGACAAACTGACACTATAATTCAGTCTAACTCAGCAGCAGCACCGATGGCTTTATGGCTTTTAGGTTGGAGCTGTGTTGTGTTCATCCACCTTCAAGCATCAACCAAGAAAACTCATGCCCAAGAACTGCAAATTCTGGAAGTGTTTCTAAGAGATGCTCGCCGCCCTAAGAATCTTAAGATGTTTTAAAATCAAACAAACACCACTTCCCCCTCCAAGAATACCAACCACAAACCAACCTGAGGAGCAAAGAGAAGTAATGTCTTTATTTCTGGTTACAAGTAGTAAATTTAGAGCAGAGATGTGGACTTGCCCACAGTCCCTAGCAGAGCTAGGGGGAGAACCCAAACCTCCTGCAAAACCATTTCTCCTCGCCTGTTGTACCAAGCAAGTTGCTAATTTGAAAGTAATATTGTTCCAGTTCTCAGGCTATCAAGGCTGATGTAATATTTTGGCTGCAATCAGGTGGATCATAATAAATTTTCTGGAAATATTTCCAGTTCTCTGTTTCTTTTCTTATAAACAACTTTTTGCACTTGGCAAATTCAGTTTGTCTCAGAATGCCAAAACTATGGGTAAGTTTTCTACTAATTTCTAAAAGCCTTTTACTGTTTTCTCTGAAAGCAGAAGAGATGATTGTAAGGAATCCGACTTAATTTATGATTTTCAGTATTTCAGCACTTTCTACTCTTTCTAGAAGAAGTGGTAATGATGTAAGGCTGTGATTTTGTGCCACCTTAAGCCAAAATAAATAGGAGTTGCTGCAGTCTCACCCATCCCCTTTTGCCCCCATATGTGTACGTATGCCTGCACTTGCATTTATGTGTATATATATGAATTTATATGTATATATTGTGCTTAAGCTGAGGCAAGGAGTAGATGTAACCAAAGCTAAGTCTACTAAGAGAGGGCATAACAAAAGAGACATCCCATCTGAAGCATCTTGTGATACAATTGCACAAAAGGCAGTTCTGACAAAAGCAGAGGCCAGGAGCACACAGCTCAGGGTCCAAGAGGAGAGGCAGGAGTGCAGCTGCTCTGCTATCACAGGTAATTCAGTGGAAGTTTTAAACAATGGAGGTGGTGATGAAAGCTTTCAGCTCATTTTTAATGCCCTAAGTCAAGATAGTACCTTTTTTGTGTCAGTCTGCCTGGAATGGGTGGTGTGGAGATGCATGGGAGGAATCTGACCTGAAGCACGTTGTAATGATGGTCTTTCCTCAGGTCAGCTCTGTAGAGAGGGTGAGAGGCTGTTCTGTTTTCAAAGATAAAGGGTTAGACCAGAGCCAGTCGCCCGTGGGGTGGGTTCATGGGAGAGCTTTGATTTGAATGTCCCATGTTGTTCGTTAGCACCAAGAATCCTGAGCTGGCTGCGAGAACAACCACGGGATAAAAACCTTGGGTTTACTGAATCCGGTGTCCAGGCACTTCACGTGGGCTGTAACCCAGAGGCTCGTGTTACAAACACACAGGAGAAACACTGCTGTTTTCAGAATGCTCAAGAAAAGAACACATAATAGACAAATCTTTTGCATCTGGGAAATGAGATAGTAGAGGCTATTATGGCCGCAGGACTTTGATTTCCTGCTCTCAAAAGCTGCAGCTTTTTCCAACCAATCAATTATCTGATTCTCTATGGGTAGACAAGTTTCTCAGGGATCTGGTTTAGTAGTGGGCAGGTACGTTTGGACTCGATCTCAAAGGTCTTTTCCAACCAAGTGATTCTATGATTTTACTATGTAGGACCTGCTAGTTTACTGGTAAAAATGGGATTACAAGGAGAAGCTCAGAGCAAGAGTGAAAGAAATCACTCTCCTGTACTCTAGAGATGGTT
Organism: Dromococcyx pavoninus; assembly: GCA_033558185.1. Taxonomy (NCBI): domain Eukaryota; kingdom Metazoa; phylum Chordata; class Aves; order Cuculiformes; family Neomorphidae; genus Dromococcyx; species Dromococcyx pavoninus. Next base: position 142,024 of record JAUMJL010000770.1, on the reverse strand, counting down.
TGGTGGATGCTGTCGTGACGTTTCTCAAGGTGAGATGAAGGAGATGGATTGCTTACACCTGAGTGAGGCACCCAGCAAAATACAAATAGAGTAATAGTGCAGCTGGAGAGCAGGATTCCCGCTGGCTTTACACAGCACAGAGATTTCCACATTAGCTGCTGTCAGCGTGGCGACTCCTTGACATTATTAGGTCAAAGAAAGGTGCTAATCCATCACAGAAAATGGCTCTGCACTTGATTTATATTCATTTATCTTTGCTCTGCACAAATGCTTTGTTCCTTATCCTTCTTTGAATCGGGCCAGCCTAATATATTGGCATCTCAATCATCATTTGGCTCCTACGGAGATGAAGAAGCAGCGGTCGGGCCTGCGGGGCCGTAACAGTAAATCAGTGATTTATTAGGGAGAACAGGGCAGGAAGGTGAAGAGGATCTTGAAGAAAGTAGGTAGTTAGAAGACTGTGGCATTTTTCTGTTCATGTTCATCTGATTGTTCTGCTCTGAAGAACTGTAAACCATCGAAACCAAAATAAAATCGAGTATCTTCAGGTTTCAGAGCACGTTATTAAAATGGATTCCTTTATCTTTGTATCTTATTATGGTGATTCTGAAATAATGCCACAAAGGTACATGTGGAAACGGAATGACTTTGCCCAGATGGCTACAGTGGATATCAGGTTCTGTTGGTATTAGGAGGCGGCACGTCCAGATCTGCTGGCTCACTCTTTGTTCATTGTGCCACTTTCCAGGAAATGAAGGGAATGAAGACACATTATATCGGGGGTTAAAGGATATAGAGAGTTGAAAGTTTCTCTCAAGATCCTGAAAATTTCTAGGAAAAAGGAAATATTTCCAAGATAAGAAAGCAAGAGTAGCTCTTACTTATTGGAGTGTTTTCTAGCACACTCCCACTCCTTCACTAATTTCTTCATCAGGGACTGTCTTGGGATTTTTTTCCTGTTCCTTTCCCACCAACCTTCTTCCCTGTGTCTATTTCTAGCCTGAGTCCTCTGTGTGCTCCTTTCCCGTCCCTGTTGTATTTGTTGTTGGAAAAATGCTAGGTCTAAAGTAAAATTTCGACTCCAAATAAGCACCTGGGGTTTAGATCCAAGTGAATTTCTTCGCTTTACTCTCCTCAGGTTGGTTTTTGGTTGGTTGGTTGGTGTTGCTGGAGGGGGAAGTGGTGTGTATTTGTTTTTAAAGTATCTTAAGATGCTTAGAAGACTGAACATCTTGGATCCTATTCCAGTCTATCTTCCTATCTGTGTTTTGAAATTCCCTAAATAGATCTGCAGTGCAGTCTGGGTTTAACTTTTACCAGCGTGTCCTTTTTAACAGAACAGTCTCTTATTTAAACTGTCGTGTCAATAATTTGGTGAAAGGAATGGAGTGCCATTTGAGGAAAAAAATATTCTTGGATAGTTGAGCCTCCTCAAATCTGCATCTGCCGTGGTTCTTTCTTTTGCTTTCCTCTGTGACAAATTTAGAAAGCCTTCCGAGACAGTTTATTTCTTGGCAGCAGTCAAAGCTATTAATGTTACTGGGATATAGTGGTTGCATACAAACAGCTGGATCTAAAATGTGATTACTTATGTGGTATGGGATTATTTATGTGGTAGGGACCTTTGCTTTTCAAGTACTTTCATGCTGTGCATCTCTGCTACACAGCAGTAGAGATGTTGTGTGCTGCCATCAGAGAGAAAATCGCGATGTGGAGCAACATAGTCTGGGTTCAGCAGGGAACCAACAAAATAGAAACCATGAGTTCTATGTCCTAGGAGTTTAGGAGGAGGGGGTGTAAAGGGGGCCTGTAGGAGAGTTAGGGAGAGGCTCTTTATCAGGGACCTATACAAGGACAGTCTGAGAGGGCTGGATTTGTTGAGCCTGGAGAAGAGAAGGCTCAGGGAGACCTTAGAGCAGCCTCCCAGGACTGAAAGGGGCTCCAGGAAAGCTGGGGAGGGGCTCTTGATCAGGGAGTGCAGGGATGGGATGAGGGGGAAGGGTTTTCAGCTGAAAGAGAAGAGACTGAAATGAGATCTTAGGAAGAAACTTTTTCCTGTGAGGGTGGGGAGGCCCTGGCCCAGGTTGCCCAGAGAAGCTGTGGTTGCCCCATCCCTGGAGGTGTTCAAGGCCAGGTTGGATGGGGCTTTGATCACCCTGATCCAGTGGGAGGTGTCCCTCCCATGGCAGAGGGTGTTGGAACTGGATGACCTTTCCAACCCAAACCATTCTGTGATTTAGGAGTGGGCTTGTTCAGTCTTGGAAATGGATGGTAACTGAAAAGGGGAGAGGAATGCAAAATGATAATAGCTGCCTACTTTTTTGTTTGCGGTCAGTTTGTGTCCTTCCTCAGGCCATCTTCTCTAGTAAGTGTGATGCCACAGTCCTGCTGTTTGAATAGCCACTGACTGTGACTGTGAGGAGGATATTTTAGTGCTGTATAATACAAGATTACTTGAAAGATTTTTGGCTTTGTGGTTTTGAAAGGTGTTTAGAAGAACAGGCCACACAGATAAGCACAGAGGCACTCCAGAATTTGTTCCCTGTGCCTCAGGTCCCACAGAGTTTGCCAGCAGGGATAGGGGTCTTCTGGCAGAAGTGCTAGAAATGCCACTTTATTTTGCAGTTAGCAGCGAGGGTTTCATTAGCAGGTAAAGAAAGTTATTTTGGCTCTCACTCTCTGCTAGAAAAGGTGGGCACAAAACCATGATGTTATTTTTGCTGATTATTGATGAAAAGAACCTCATTTGTATTTGGAGTGCTGGCTGCCTTCTTGCCAAAGCTCTTCTGGCATGTGTGTCCCTGCTCTCTGAGATACACAGGATTCCTCCTCCTGGGGCCACCATCAGTGTCCTTGCTCTAAAAAATACTTTCCATAAGTCAGTTTTTTCATCATCTTACCTGAAGGTCATCTCTACAAATAATTATGTTCTGAGTGTCAAGAAAATAATTGCTCTATGATATAATGTAATTGGAAACTGAACATGCATGGAAACTTTAAGAGCACAGCACACAGGCAATATCAGCTGGGTTGAATGGTGAATCCATTATAGATATGGTGTGCAGGTGTAATGAAGATATCAAAATGTATTTTCCCTCTTTAAAAAGGAAAATAAAATACAAGATTGAGACTCTAATTTCATACTTTACATAGATGCTGTGTTAAAACACTGAAACATGTAGAAGTATTTCCAGATTCTTCAAAGAGTGTTGCCCATCCAGTCTGAGCACTGTAAACATCTCTGCTTTTTATGCTTAAGCAAAAAAGATACTGTTCTAGAATAAAAATACAAGCAACCTGTGTTTCTTCTGAGATATTAAATGTTATAAAACAATGCTAGGGATCCATTAATCAGAGCGATTTTCTGAGCAAGTATTTAGATCTTAATGTAAATCTCTATAAATAATATAGTGGCAACAGCCTTCTTTTGAAAACAAAATTCAAAGAGGTACTGTTTGAAAAGCGAATACTTGCTCAAGGCAGTTATATTTAGGGCTCTAATGGAAGTGTACAAGTTATGCTTTTTATACAAACTATAAATGGCCACAACCAAGAGGCTTAGGCTTGGAAATGCATTTGGCACTTATGCAATGTGAGAGACAGGCCAGAGCCTTGTAGAGGAGTTGTTGGGGGTTTTTTGTCTGCTAGCTTTGCAAATATTGCCAAATCATTATCATATTGCTACCCCTGAAGGGTATATTCAAAAATAGATATTGCTCTTTTGTTTGTAATGGGCGTTGGGCTGTGAAAGGCTGAATCCTGGGAAGAGTACAAGCATGATGATGATGGTAGGGGGTCAAGAAAGAAGAATGCAGATGCAGAAGTAGAGAGTAAAATAGGCTTTAGAAGCCAGGTATGAATGTAGATGGTATGGGTTGGTCCTTTAGCTCCACATATGATGTGAGAAGTAGGCTAGGGTGTGGCAAAGATAGAGGGCAAAATGCAGCAGTTGGTGAAGAAGTGGAATTTCTCAACTCCACTTCAGAGTCTTTAAACAAATTGGTCGTGGTTGAAAAGCTCTCCTGGACGCTTTGATGTGAGGAAACAGAAAGTTGCAAAATGCTGTCATTAGTAAGAGGATGATTTACTGTATTGTGGGGGGAAACAAGTGCTAAATACTTCACAGAATGGTTTAGGTCCAAGGGACCTTAAAGATCATTTAGTTCCAGCCCCTCCCCACATAGAATCATAGAATCGTTTAGGTTGGAAGGGTCCTTAAAGAAACACTTCCAAGTGTTTGAGGAAATAAAAGTTAAAAGAGGAGCAGCTTCTGCTCTCTGATTGAATTGTTGCTGGTCTTTAGCCCTATCAAAATACTCTGAGAGAGTAAACCCCTGTCTAATGGTGCATGTCAAACACAAATATTATTGTCTGTACTGTGGAGGTTTGTGTCTACACTTGTCCCAAAAACTTGCACTTGCTGCAGCGAATAGTGGCAGGTTTTGGGGTAAAACCAACCAAGGTTGTGATTCATGAACTACTCATACACGTACGTGCTGGTGTGAGCAATTTATTGTAGCTACTATGATAACAATATTGGTATTAAATCTACAGTGTACTGTCTTTTTCCTCATGAACTACCCAGGGTACACTCGCCCCAAGTTTTGTATTGTCTGGGCAGTGACTCAAACCTGAATCATTTTCTGGTGCAGGCATGATCTGCACGTGATCGTTCCAGTGAGACTCCATACCTTGCCATCGAGGTCAGACTTTATGGTCTCAGGACTGTGCTGGGTTTCACACAGATAAAATTTCAGTCTTTGAGTGATAGATGCATATTTCACCCTCACAAAATCTGTCCAACCTGTGTTGCTGACAGCTAATGGAGACAATCCATGAGTCGTGGAAAGACCACCAGTCCTTGAGGAGCAGTGGTTTGGTTACTGTTGACTTTGTGTTTCCTTATGACTTTAATTCAGTGTAGAATTAACAGCTCTTACAATGCTTTAAGCCATTGTCTGATGGAATTGCAGTCTTGATGTTTATTATTAAGTGACTACATTTTCTAAAATTTTACTTTAATCCACGTTTGCTGCAGCCAAGAGAGGGTGGATTTTATCTTGCCAAGGGCTCGCTTGTGTAAAGAAGTTGATGGGCTGGGGTCATGTAAAGTCTTTCAAGTCATTACTCTGGAATAGCTGAGAAGGGACAGCGTGGGATTATTCTGGAGTACTGCCCTAGTCAGATTCTCCATCTAGATGTCCCCTGAGAAGAGGAACTGGGAGTGACAGAGGATACAAATTTGCTGTCCTCTTTTTGTGTTTGGCAAGGATACAGATCATGGGATGTATAAATAGAAGAATTGGACGCAAGTAAAGAGAGGTCATTATGACATGTACAAAGAGCTTAGTCAGACCACATCTGGAGAACTGGCCATGATTCAACCACCATATTTCAGGAAGGACAGTGAACAATAAGGAACGGATTAGAAGAGGGTATTGTAGTGGCTATGAGGGCTCTAGCTGGTGCCTGCAGTTGCTGCAGTCCCATTGGTTGCTCCAAATGAAGCTGGTTTTACTGTAAAAACACCCAAATTGGAGACTCCTAAATGATTCCAAGGACCTGGAGAAAGTGATAAAACCCTCTTCTCTGGAATCTTTCTAATCTCCACAGTAATGCTACTAAAGGACCCAATGTTTCTGGAATTGCTATTATTTAGCTATCATAGCTCTTTCTTTTATTTAATAATGTTTTATTTTTAGCTTTTATCTATTGTTTCTTGTGTATGTGGATATATATATATAGTTTCTTCTTTATAAATTCTTAGGTATTTTTGCTATGTTTGTCAGAATAACTCTCCCAACATTGTATCCACATGAGAATCTCTGTTAGGGTTAAATCCATTTCAGCTTTCTTAACCATCTCAGCCGGGTAAAGCTTCTCCTATCATAAGCTCTATTGAGATGGAATTATGTGTCATCATAATGTTGTGTCCTTTCATCTCAGGGGTAGCTTTGGGATTGTTGAAGGTATAAAAAGACCTCTGTAAATGAAAGATGCTGCTAAGGGGCAAGAATTGTCCTATTGACACCTACAGGAAGTGGGGACACTGCTGAAATGGTGAGGAGTAAGGTGAGAATGAGAAGTGAAGCAAGAACACTGCTTCTATCAGACTGTTTTGCAGTCATACCATTTATTTCAAATCTCTTGGTCCAGGTTGTGAGAGCAGTGGCTCTGTGTTGGCCAGGCCTACTGGGACAAGGGTTCTGAACTGGGAGATGTGACATTTCAAGACATGGTTTAGCAGGCACTGTGATGTTGGCCCAATGGTTGGGCTGGATGACCTTAGAGGTCTTTTCCAACCTCTGATTCTGTGATTTGGACTTTGCAAAGAGCTGGTTCTGATGTGTGAGCTTGGCAGTTGCTTCTCCTTCTTATGTCTCCATTTCTCCGTCTAGGAAATGCAAACACCACCTCATAAAAGCACTGATACCTTTTTTCTTGAAAACGACACCACTGCTAAAGATAACATTTACTGGGGTTTTTGTCAGTCTTTATAGTAAAAGCCAAGGATATGTTCCCTTGAGCTCAGGTTCAATTATGCACTTGAGGCCAAGCCAGGTTAGTGGTTGTCCAGAAGACCACAGGGATATGGAAGTGGGATTTATGACTCGGTGGATAGTGACTCGGTACTAAACCAAGGCCTTTCTCCTGCATTTATAGTCATTTATAATCTTGGATGTCACAGCTGGATTCAAGTACAATAGTTCTTATAGATATTTCCTGCCTTCTCCCCTCTAAGTTCCAGCGCAGTTCTACCATTTTCATAGCAAAAGTGGGACAATGTCAAATGTTTCCAAGTGCAGGAGGAACACAGGGCACAGTTCTTACCCTGGGAAGCACTGAATTATTTGAAGTGACTGTCAGTAACCTTCTGCTCTTTCTATGTTATAAGTCTTGTTGCATTGTAGAACCTGTGAGCTTCACTGCTTTCTCCTCGATTTGGAACACGAGGTGCTGCAGTGGATTTTGAGAGTGCTTTGAAATGCAGTCTTGGGGTATTTTGATACTTAGTTAAGTTGACATTGAGTTAGCTGAAGGAGCAGACTGCACCCTTTAAGACATCGCATCTCTGATAGCATTCCTGAAGTCCTGGCAAATGGCATTTTGTTAATTTGAAGGGGACATTGTCTCCACAAGCAGTTGGACCAAGACAAGGGAACCCATGTGAGTGCTGTGTCAATCAGATCCGTCCAGAAGTGTCAGATTAGGAGAGCAACTCTTTGATGGAGACATTCAGTTGAGCACTTGCAGAAGATTTAAAGATCATCTTTCTCTTCGTGAGGCTCCTCCCTCTTCTGCTTTTCCTCCTGTTTTAAATTACAGTATTCCTGTTTAATGTGGATGAAAATACAAGCAACTGTGTTTGATTTCTTCTGACTGCTGACAGAGACAAACTGAAAGAGATGCCTGCCTGCTTTATAGCAGAAGCCACATTATTTCCCTATATGCTAGCAATTAGATGCATTGTTTCCTGATCACAAGTCTTTCTCACAATCTATAGCATGACTGTGGTCGATTATAGAGCCTGATGTGTTTAGATTTGACTGACTTATATCAGGAACACTTTGGTTGTCTTTTCTGGGGGGGTGAGGAGTGTTTGTTTGTGTTCTGTCAGAATGATTCTGGCTCATTTCATAAAATGAAGGAGAGTTGAGCTTTTTTTGGCAGTGATGGCTCAGCAAGAAGAAAGCAGAGCTCCAGGAGTTGGCACTAATTCTAGGTAGTGCCCTGGACTCAGAATTGATTGGCAAGAGGGAACTGCATGGCATTGTGTGGCTTGATAGAATGGGAGACAAAAGAAACAAGGAAAGCCTTGAATGCTCCTTGCCATGAAGAATTACAGGACTTTGTGCAAGGTGACAGCCATCCTGATGTCACAGGCAAATTCCAGTGAGGGAACTGTAATTGCAATTGGATGAGGTTTTTGCTGGGTCCATTGAAATCGGGTGGGATTTGGCTCTTCACATCAGTGTAGTCAGGTCATCACCACCAGCCTTCAAAATTTTGGCCTTCCAAATCACAGCTCAGTTCACTGGGATCAGCCGTCGGTCTCACCTCACAGAATGTTCCCTGTGGAATTTATCACAAGGCAAACATTGCAAAATTATGCTGATACTGGAGACCAAGGCCATTTTTTCTTGCTTGGTTTCCTAATGCATTTTTGGAGCATATTCATAGCATCTCTAATTTCACATATGGGGCTTTTTGCTATATTAGAAACAAATTCTAACATATGAAGACAATCCTGAACTTTCTAAGGGCTTTTGTTCCTGGTTGGTTTTGCCAAAAACCACTGTTGTTCTAATTTGTGTTCTGGTAGCAATCAGTAATGATCTCCACTGGCTTAGGTGCAATGCCAAGAGAATCCTTGCCTAGAGAACCTGTTTTTATTCTGGCCAATGGAGAAAGCAATTGTATTGTCTCAGCTTCCTTACTAGGATTATTAAAAATAAAAAAGGCACTTTTTCTATGTCAGTAGTTTACAGTGTATACCCTTGTCCTAATTATATTTCTGATTCTTTGCCTAACCTGTCATGAATGCAGCCAGTGCATTTCTGAAATGAGGGACTTCATACCCTGGGCAATTTCTGTGAGGGATCCCAGACAGCAGAACTCCAGACAGGTCTCCCTGGCCCTTTGCCACTTGTGAGTGGCCCCATCTTAACCTCCAGAGGTCATGTAAGCATTTGAAAGTCATCAAATGAGTTAATCACTAGGGAATTGTGTCCCAACATGTAGGATTTAGATTAAAGTAGAGAAAGTGCAGAGAAAATCGTTACAGCAAGGTAAAAATGATGAATGTAACGTGCAAGCAGCATGAAGATAACATGAGTATTTTAAAAATTAGTTGAAATAAGGTTTTTAAACATTCAAATCTTAAAACAAAAATCAGGTAAAGGTCTGCATTTGCTTGTATCTTGATATCACAAGAGCAGAATTTGATGCCAGCCTCTGAATTACTACGGGACACTCAGAAATGGACCCAGGGTTCCTTACAGAACTTGCCTTGCTTGAGAATTGGACCGATTGCCCGTGCAGAGTTTTACACAGCCCGGCTCACGGGGAGCAATCACGTCATAGCTGAAGCTCTCAGCAGATCTGCTGCACCTCTTAAAGCAGAAAGATGTCCAAGAGTGTGAACAGACTTTTCCCTGGACCTAGCTCAGGCTGTGGAAACATTTTTAGTTGCTATTAAAAAGCATCAGATTACAGACAACATTTTCAAAATCTTTAGTCAAGAAGAATAATTGGAGTTTCAGGAACTGCTTAACTGAAATTTTACCCAGTTGTGACTGCCTTTAAGATCGTTGGCAGCAAGGGCACATGGACAGGTTTTGTATATTAACTGAGGTAGAATAAATATGCCTTTATTTCCATCAGCTATTTAGAAGGCTATGGAAATATCAGAAATAAATTGTTAGCCAGTGTTTCAATTGGGCTGCTGCAGGGTGTTCTAGAGAGGGGACTTCTTCATTCCTTGGGCTCTCAACATGGTTTCAAACTGTTTTGACATGAATTGGTTTATTTCAATTACAGTTTTGCTTATTTAGCTAGATATGTTTCAAAGCAGTGTTGCCATAGGTATAGAAATACACAAGTGTGAATGCCAGGTAGAAATAGAAATTGCCCCTACGGTTTGTATCAGCTTTTGACTGCAAATTTCTTGATTAGGGTGGGAGGAGAGCGGGTCCCACCATTTGGGCTACGAGTACTCCTCACAATGCCTTGTCTCTGTTATCAAACAATGTGGTTTTAATTGATATTAAAGACTAAGTTCTGTTCCTAATTATAGTAAAAATGGGCAAATCTTGACTGCAGATGTTCTTCTTAAAGGGGGCCTACAGGAAAGCTGGGGAAGGACTCTTTATCTCAGGGAGTGTGGGGGTAGGACAAGGGCAATGGTTTTAAGCTGAAAGAGGGGAGACTGAGGTGAGGTTTTAGGAAGAAATGTTCTCCTGTGAGGGTGGGGAGGCCCTGGCCCAGGTTGCCCAGAGAAGCTGTGGCTGCCCCATCCCTGGAGGTGTTCAAGGCCAGGTTGGATGGGGCTTGGAGCCCCCTGATCCAGTGGGAGGTGCCCCTGCCCATGGCAGAGGAGTTGGAACTGTATGGTCTCTTTCAACCCAAACCCATGCCTATATTTCTGATCTGAAGAGCAGAGGTGATGCTTTTACTACTCCACACAGTTAGTGGAATCTTATTAGATTAGATTAGTGTTGCAAGATTTAATAATTATGGGGTATGTTTCTTTCTTACTGCCTGTTTGGTCACTGCTCTCTGTCTGTCTCAAAAGCAATGTCAAAAGGTGTTCTCTTACCTACTGAGACTTGAGGAGCTTTTGTGAAATCTTTATGTTATGAGGGTCTGATTCATATCCCATTGCCCTCCCTGGGAAAATCCCCAGTGGCATCACTGGGCTTTGGCATGTGGCCGGAGTCTCAGTAACTTCCTTATTTCTCTCCTGTACATAGGGGATATTCCTCAGCTGCACTAAGGCAGATGAGAACATAAATCTCACCCACAGCTATCTGCTATGAATAATTTTTCCAAGAGTAAATAAATCCTCCCTGTTTCCTCTTACCCACGGCACCTGGCAAACTGTTAACTGAGAAAATGTTGTTCCATTTGTGAGCCAACTTAAATAATTTCACAAATCTTTATTTTTAATTCCTTGTTAGAAAACAGAACCAACTTAAACTGGCTGGCAGAGGAAATCTGCCCCATTTGTGTTCCCCTCAGCCTGGCTTCGTAATGTAACTGCCCGTTTCTGCTTTCACCTCTGTGCCTCTATTTGAAACTTTTGACAAATCAGTCTATTTTCATTCTCCCTCTGCCGTAAATTCAATCCATATGTCTTAAAACATCCTTTCATACCTTTAACGTGGAAAAGGAAGTGGCTTAGGCACTGTATAGGAGGCTGAGGTGTATTTAAAGCAAGCTCCTCGTTTGCATCGTCGCTTCTGTTAGCGCTTAAAGCCTCCACTTCCTAATTATTCAGGTCACAGAGGGCACTGGCAGAGTTTTCTCCATTAAATAACAGTGATGTACAGTGAAAAAGCCCAACAGGATAAATCATTCCCTTATCCTCAAGCTATCCAGGAAGTTTTTGATGCAGCCCTTGGCTTTACCACCAAGCAGGATGCAAAGAGGATGTGAAAAGGGTAGGAGAGATCAATTCAGCGTAAAATTTCAAAAGAAAACATCGAGACCCAGAAACAAAGCTCATGCAGAATGCGCTGCTGTTCAGCTGGCAGGGGGTTGTTTGAGGAGAATGCACAGCACCTACGTGACAGGAGGTCGCTGCCACAGGAGGAAAGTGTCTCCACATCTAAGGCTGAACGGGGGTCAGAAGGTGAGGGTGGGAAGGAAATGTAGGTCTAAGCTGGAATAGATTGGTGTGGCTGTGCGTGGGTCAAAGCTGGAAAAAATACAGGATGCAGCAGGGTAAGAGCACAGGCAGTTGGGCTTTAAAGTGTCCTCATCTGAAATCAAGGAAAATTTGGGACAGAGGGAATTGCAGGATAGGTCCATAATTAAGTATGCAGAATCGTGAAATCGTAGAATGCTTTGGGTTGGAAGGGTCCTTAAGGATCATCTGGTTTCACCCCCCCTGCCGTGGTAGTAATTGAATACAACTGAAAATATGGTAACAACAAGGGTACAGGAACACTGGGGACACTGCAAAAGGCCTTCCATGTCCATCTACACTGTGTTACATCAGATCCCCACCCACGTCCCCTCTCCCACCCCAACCTCAGCCACACATCCACGTTCCCACCTCGCTTCGGCTCTAGGGATCGCATTCTCATCCCTCCTGCGGTGCCACCCAGAGCAATCGTGGGCAAAGGATGACAAAATTCAGCTTGCTAATTTGAAGAGACCCCGTTTGACTGCTGGATTTCTGGGAGGAAAATAGGGGAGGCAATTTTTTTGGATCTCTGTGTGCACTGTCTTGTGTTGTGCCTGCAGATCTGCTGTGCTCAACCAAAGTTAAAGGAAGACTGGGAGGAGATAACTGACTGCCCCTTTTAGAGACTGCCTGTGTCTTAACATGAAACTGTACATCAAGGTTTGGGTAGCATTAGATTTAGATTAGATATTTTTTATTATGAGGGTGGTGAGGCACTGAAACAGGTTGCCTGGAGAGGGGGGGGATTCACCATCCCTGGGGGTGTTCAAGGCCAGGTTGGATGAGTCTTTGAGCAACCTGATCCAGTGAAAGCGTCCCTGCCCATAACAGGGAGGTTGGAACTGGATGATCTTTAAAATCCCTTCCAACCCAAACCATTCTGTGATCTTATGGTTCTGTGAGCCCCAGTCATTGCTGCCATTCCCAGTCAAATGGTCTCTAACTTGCCAACAGTGCAAATTATTTGTAGGGATATGTACAAAGTAGGATGGGATCCCAACCACCCAAACCTGCTTGGAAGTCCATCGTTCTGCGCATGGATCTGTGTGAGAAGATAAAATGCAAGGAGTGTGTGTGTGGTGAATGCATCTGTGCACTGTAATTATCCTTCTAATCTCTCTCTCTCTTATAGAGGGGTCATTTATAGTGATGAAAATATAGTCAACCTCAAAACTTGTGGGTGTAGTTTGGCACATCCAAAGGTTCCCGCATGTAGAAACCACAGTCTGCGCGTTTGAAACCACGTGCAGGTTCAAAGGCCTGGCATAGCCCATGATTTTTGTTTTCAGGGTTGCAAAGATTGCAGCTATTAAACCATTTACCTTAGATGGGCTTGAGGTTATCTTCCACACCTCTAGAAATCAGGCCCTTCTATCTCTCAATCTGCATACAGCTGTGTGTGCACAGCTGAGTTGTTGTATAAACAGTAGTAGAGACTTCACTAAAGCTTTTAATGTAGTTTTATCTCAACTGCAATTTGTTTCTAAAGGCTGTGGAAACATCCAGCCTTACTCCCTGGAGCCTAGTTTCACTGTTTCAGCCATTCCAATGGTATTTACAGCGCTGTTTGATTTTGTTTGAACTGTTCAGAAGACCTCAGGTCCCCCCAGGAACGGTGCAAATGTGTTGAAGTTCCCTATTGCTCCAGTCAGGAGGGAAACTTGCTTGTCCACTCCTGTAACTTCACTCGTAACCCACCTGTTTGCTCTCATCCCCAGGTGTGCTGTCTCTGCCTGCATCCTTTAGCCCATACAACGATGGCTCTGTGTGCAGTGATGGAAGGGCTGATGCTTACGCCCAGCTGGAACTCCGAACTTTAGAGCAGTCTCTGTTGGCAACTTGCGTTGGAAGCATCTCTGAACTGAGTAAGTCTGGAACGTAACCAAATGTGGGTTTCTCTCAGTGAAGCAGGAGAGCCAGTCCCTCCACTGTTGAGGTCAGTGGGAGCTTTGCCATTGTTGACAGCGTGAGAAGCACTTGGCTAGCATTGTCTGAGATTTACTTGTCTTGTGGTGCTTTTTATGAAAATCAGGTTGTTTCATTAGGCTGCTTTATATTTAGTTCACCTTGGAGACGTGGCTTTTCTAGCTCTTTGGTGATTAGGGGTATCAGTGCCAGCAGAAGATGGATGCTTTTTCCTGGGTGCCCCTGGAGGCTTTCTTTTACATCTGTGGCACCTCCCTCAGATGGCAAAGAGGGTTCTCTTTGTTAGTGTTTGTGCAGTGGAAACGTCAAGGATGGAGGAATATTCAAGGAAAAGCTTTTTGGTTACTTCAAATACAAAAAAGTAGAGGAAAAAAAATCTGAGAGCACTTTGGTAACAAAAACTTGCTCAAAACCTTCTTTTTTAATGCTGACCAAATGAAATGTTCCATTCCTAGACTATTCACAAAGCCCCTTTAAAGTAAACAAAAATGATTTGTGTTTTCCTGGTCTACTTTTCCCTTGCAACGTTTCTGCTGGCATCACTTTCTTAGTCCCCACCATCTGAATGCTAATGAACATCAGGGCCAGCAAGGAGTTTGTGGGTTTCACCATTTATTTTGCAACCTGCCTTAATTTGAGGTTTTCAGATTCCTTCAACACACCTCTATTTATCCTGGAACACAAGAGAACATTTGTAGCACGGGGCTGAGATTGAATACAGCTTCCCCTCTCTCTTCCCCCGTCCCTGCTTTGGCCAACTCGGTCATTACGTTTACTGAATAGATCTCCTGATACAGTTGCCTACTTTCCTATTTTAAAAAAAAAAGTTGCTGCATGTTGCCAGCAAAATAAAGAGAGTGAGTGTGTGAAGGAGAAGGACCGTTATTCTGAGCTGAAAATCTGAATTCCAGATGCAGTTCTGCTCTAACTGGCAGACTTCTGTGTTAGTACCAGCGCTAGATTCATGATATTCTTGTAAATCGGTTACGTCCTGGAGAGCCAGGAGCTACCCGAGTGGAAAGGCAGAGATGTTTGAAGGGGTTTTTTCCATTCTGAAGAGGGTTCTTAAGTTGAATGTAATGTGTAACAAAAGCTTTATGTTGCAAAGTGGGGCTTTTAATACTCCGTTGACATCCCCCTCTACCCTGCTCTGATGAGACCTCACTTGGAGTTCTGTGTCCAGCTCTGGAGACCTCAGCATAGGAAGGACATGGAGCTGTTGGAGCAAATCCAGAGGAGGCCATGGAGATAATCCAAGGACTGGAGTGCCTCCCACCCAAGAACAGGCTGGGAGAGTTGGGGTTCTTCAGCCTGGAGAAGAGAAGGGTCCGGGCAGACCTTACAGCAACCTTCCAGTACCTAAAGAGGGCCTGCAGGAAGGATGGGGAGGGCTCTTGATCAGGGAGTGCAGGGATAGGGTGAGGGGGAATGGATTTAAGCTGAAAGAGAGGAGATTGAGATGAGATTTTAGGAAGGAATGTTTTGCTGTGAGGGTGGTGAGACCCTGGCCCAGGTTGCCCAGAGAAGACGTGGCTGCCCCATCCCTGAAGGTGCTCAAGGCCAGGCTGGATGAGGCTTTGATCAGTCTGATCCAGTGGAAGGTGTCCTTGCCCGTGGATGATGTTTAAGGATTCTTCCCACCCAAACCATTCTATGATTCTATCATCTGAACCACAATAATGTTGTCATATTTAGACATCCAGTAGCTTTGTGGGGGTTTCTCCCTAACCTGGGTAACACCAGAACCCCATGGGTTCAGATGAAGGTTGTTTGGTGAATTCAGTGTATTTCTTTTAGATATAAATGAAAATTAATAACTTCCTAAGAATTTCAGGACGCGCTCTCAGGCTGGTTCTCAGACTATAGGTGACTATTTCAGTTCCATCCTTTCCCAGTATTGTAACTGTAGGATACAATAGAGTAATGCTTCCTGTGAGAGTTTTGAGGACTGTAAAACATAAAGCAACAGAGGATTCTCCCAAGGAAAAAATAGATCCCAGCTATGTATAGTAATCTATAGTAATGTTTCAGCTCATTCCTAGGGTGGTCCCACTACGCAGAGATGTGGTGTCTGAAACCTTGATTGCAAAGCTCATGAGAGTTTCTAATGGACCACAATAAAAGGAGAGTAAACAGAGTGTGCCCAAAGCAAGCTTCTTACACAAAGAGCAGCTTTATATGGCTGCATAGCTGCTGTCTTGGGGTCATCGTGCTGTGAACTCTTTAAAATCTGCAGTCTTAAAACCCTTTCCAAGTAGAAGCTGTGTAATACAGGTTGCCTTCCTCCAGACCTCCTCAAGTCCACCAGTACTCTGACACAGAGGCAGGCTGGCTCGGGTTCAAACACCAGGAGGACTGGGAAGCCCAGAAAGCTCCTGGATTGAGCTTCTCATAAGGCTCAGGGGCACATTTCTGGCAAGACTTGAGACGGGTCAGCATGATGCAGATTGGCTTTTTAATAAGAGAGTCAGGTCTTGTTATTCTGGAGAAACTTGCAACTAGAGTGGAATGAGAGAAGCAGATCCCTAAAAGAAAGGATTTCTGTATTGAATGTAATATTACTCATTTGTTACAAGTGCCTGAGTGCAAGGGTGGAACAATTGAAAGAAATGGGAACTTTTTAATATAAAATGGTGATGCCAGTGATGAGACTAAAGTATTTGTACTGGTGTTACTGGCTTTGCCTTGTGCAAGCTCTGCTCCCAGGTTGGGCAGTGGACATTTTACAAAGATTTCATAAGTTTTTGTGGGCAGGCCAGAAACTGGTTTGCATGGTTGGAAAGAGGAGAAAACCAGCAGTAAAATAGGATAGAAAAATCAATATAAAACTGTTGTTCTCGGTGTGTGGTGACTGAGAGAAGTTTCATTCTGGATTTATTTAGATTTTCTACCTACTAATGTGCCACTTGGAAGGGAGTTAAATTTCCCATGCAACAGCCTGCAGAGTGGCAGCTTGAGGACAGCTTAGGTGGAGGAAAAGAGTCTCTGCACACAAAAGACGTTCCTTTTACGTGGGAGAAATTTTATTTAGTTCAAAAAGTGTGCCTGAGGGAGCTGTGGATGAATAGTAAAGAGGTGCTTTTGCATTCTTTCTCTTCGTGCAGGTGATTTGGTATCTCGAGCAATGCACCACATGCAGTGCTTGAACACCATCCGCCCAGGAATGAGCCCCATTCGGCAAACCCGGCAGCAGCAACCAATCTCCTGGTCCCCTGATGCTCTCCACACCCTCTACTACTTCCTACGCTGTCCTCAGATGGAGTCCATGGAGAACCCCAACCTTGACCCTCCAAGAATGACCCTGAACAATGAACGGTATGTAGGTTGGTCAACTGGTGGTAGTCATTTGGACGACACCAAGCTGGGTGGAAGTGTAGATCTGCTGGAAGGAAGGGAGGCTCTGCAGAGGGATCTGGACAGGCTGGATCCATGGGCTGAGGCCAACGGGATGAGGGTCAACAAGACCAAGTGCTGAGTCCTGTAATTGGGGCACAACAACCGCAGGCAGCGTTACAGGTTTGGGGAAGAGTGACTGGAGAGCTGCCTGGAGGAGAGCTGTTGGTTGACAGGGGCTGAACACGAGCCAGCAGTGGCCCAGGTGGCCAAGAGGGCCAGTGGCATCTTGGCCTGGATCAGAAACAGTGAGGCCAGCAGGAGCAGGGCAGGGATTGTCCCCCTGCACTGGGCACTGGTGAGGCCACACCTCGAGTACTGGGGGCAGTTCTGGGCCCCTCGCTACAAGAAGGACATTGAGGGGCTGGAGCAATGAGGCTGGTGAAGGGTCTGGAGAACAAGTCCTACGAGGAGTGGCTGAGGGAACTTGGGTTGTTCAGCCTGGAGAAGAGGAGACTGAGGGGAGATCTCATCACTGTCTACAGCTGCCTGATAGGAGGTTGCGGTGAGGTGGGTGTTGGGCTCTGCTCCCAAGGGACAGGGGATGGGATGAGAGGAAATGGCCATAAGTTGCACCAGGGGAGGTTCAGACAAGAGATGAGGAAAAATTTCTTCACTGAAAGGGTTCTCAGGCCCTGGCAGAGGCTGCCCAGGGAGGTGGTTGAGTCCCCATCCCTGGGGGTGTTTAAAAGGCAGCTAAATGAGCTTCTTAGGGATGTAGTTCGGGAAGGGGACAAGTATGGTTGGACTTGATGATCTCAGAGGTCTTTTCCAACCAGATGATTCTATGATTGTTTGAAAGAGTAGGGCTAAGAAACTGCGTGTGCCTGGGCAGCTCAGGCAGCTTTGTGGGATGCTACCTATCAGGCATCAGTTATTCCTGCAGTCAGGCCAGATTACGTTGTCAACCTTGCCAAGTTTATGAAGCCTTGGAATTGGAACTGGAAAGTGAGCTGTTTTTTCATGCAGTCTTTCCGAGCGAGGCATATTCTGTATGCTGCCAACAAGGCTTGTCTGGAGACGCTGCCAAAAGTACATGTGGTTGCCTAAAGCAGTAAAGACCTTACCAAAGAAAATCTTCCCTTCTGAATAGTGCCAATTAACAATTGTCATCCTTCTTGGGAAAAGCAACGTCGTTTGCCGTGGAGCGGTTTGAAGGGATTTATGAATGTCTTCTTAAGGATTGCTTCAGTTGGTGCTGTTTGTCTGGAGTAGAAAGAAATTTATGTAGGAAACCAGTAACTAAACAGAATATGCACTGGGTCTCCCTGCCTTCTGCCAGCATCAAAACTGACTCTGAAAGTAGGCCCATTATTAGAGTGGGTCAGAAATTTTCCAGCGGGATGGTTTTTTCTGTTAGAAGCCTCCCTGGTTTCCTTCCTGCCCAGCTCCTTGGCAGCCTGCCTGGCAGGCTGGTGGCAGCGGAGAGCTGAGGAGCCTGAGGAGCCCTGGCCACAAACTGAGTTCCTTGACAGGTCAGGCAGCTCCTGCTCCTCAGCTCAAAGGCAGACTGATAGCTGGCATCCTGCAGGGAGACCCCGGCCCCTCCGGACTCGTTAGGTTTTCCCAGTTTGAAAGGCATATCCAAGTTTGTATTTATTTATTAGAAATCTTACCTAAATGGGAAATCCACCATATTTGAGAAGTCACTGCAGTCCTGTGTACCTGATACTGGAACAGATTGCCCCGAGATGTTGTGGATGGTCCCCTCTCTGGAGGTGCTGGGGATTTGAGCAACCTGATTCCAGTGGAAAGGGGATTGGAACTGGATGGGCTTTAAGATCCCTTCCAACCAAACCATTCTTGGGTTTGGATTAACTGCCATGGCAGGGAGGTTGGAACTGGATGATCTTTAAGGTCCCTTCCAACCCAAACCATTCTATGGTTCTTGGTTTTGGATTAACTCTGTTCAGTATTTACTCTAACTTCCTCTTTGGATTTATTATAGCCTGCTGGGCATCAGGGTGGTGCCTCTATCCTGGCCTTTTCCAAAAGCAGCCTGTGATTGGGAAGCTGAGGTGTTATGAGGCCACGTTCATGAAACAGAAAAGCAAGGTGCTTGTTAGGTGAGCAGGGAAAAGAGAACATCTCTACAGCTTTGTAAATAATGTGGTTTCTTCTTCCCACCTTGGGCTTCACCATACTGAGCCCCAGCTTCTGAAGTTGGTATGAAATCAAGGTAACATACAAATAATTCTTAAAATTCAGTCTAAAAAAATTCTATATAAGTTCCCATCTTCTTCTGCACGTGTGGGGATTATGGTGGTTTTCCCTCTGCTCCGTGCTGGGTAACCTGTTTGTTTCTTTTATTGAGACACTTTCTGATTGCTCTGATTGCACTGTTTTCAGTCTGTGCATTTCTGATGCTGCAAGTCAACACATCTCATGCAAACCCACACTGGCCTGCACCAAGCCTGCTGGCTGATTTCAACAGCCCTGAAGGCTTCTTGTTGCTGCATTCACCACTGTGTCTGATGGCTTTGTGGCCAGAGCTTGGCTGCCCAGGAGGGAGAAGACCTCTTGGTTGCTGAACCATTTTTCTGTACCTTGTTGTGGTTTGTACTGGTCCAGCTTCTGTGAGGTCTCAGTCTGGTGGGAACTCAACTGCTTTACAAGAGGTTGTATTTCTGTTTGCCTGGTCCTCCCCCAAAATGCTTTCAGAAAGAACAACTGTAGCTTCGGAGGTAACCAGGAGGAATTAAGTGTAGTTGAATAAAATAGGAATAGAGACACTCATAGCCTGTTGGTGGCTTCAGGTTTTGGGCTCACTAATCTTAATCCAAAGTCCTACCTGGTGCAAGGTGATTTATTTTACTTTTCAATGTGCAAAAAATGAGTTTTCATGGGGCCAGATTCTGTAAAGTACCACTGGTTCCCACAGTTGAGCAGCTGAAGCTGCTGAAGAGCTTGTATCAGAAACATAGATAAAGCTTTCTGGTTTGTGTTGTGTTCTTTCCAGTGTTCTCAGTATAATGATGTTACCACAGCTACTTGTTTTGTACACTGAGGATAATAAATGAGTTAAATCAGGAGTGCAGTTATCTCTCCAATTGCTCCCAAACAATGCTCTTCACATGGTTGACTGGAGTTTTTTTGGAGTGCAGGCTGCAACTCTATTCTGTTTTAAAATCCTCACTAGATCCTGTAACAGCTGGTGTAAGGGAAATCTCTGCCATTTTTTTCTGACCAGTTCTTAGCTATAAAGGAAATTAAAGAGGATATATTATAATGGAGCAAAACTGACATTGGGGCTTTGAAAAGTTTATGAAGCCTGGAAATGAAATTAATACTGCCCAGTACAGCAGAAATGAGCATCCAGCCCTACCTTTCATTTGCTGCAAGATATGTTTGTGTCTTGCAGGTTATTTAGCATAGCCAGTGGGATAAATACTGCGAGCAGCACTTTATACAGGAGATAGTTTATTCTTTTCTAGAGATAGTTTATTCTTTTCTAGCTTAAGAGGAGAGATGGCTGAGGCTGAGTGTGAGAACAGACTCGTGGCATGATAGATGAGGGCCCTGATTCACCTAATGTGCCTTGGCAAAGCTGTGCAACCCAGTTCTTTTATTCTTTCCTGAGCTGTGCTAAATCAGCTGCAAACTCTGCATTGCTCTTTTGTGCATTTATGCTCTCTCTCTCTGGAATGTACTTGTTTTGTGCACTTCAATCCCTGTTTGTTTTCTACTGAAAAAAATCTCAGTCACAAACAAGGACAATAAGGCTGACCTGTTCTGTGTTTGCTTCTGCCTCAGGGTTGAGGTTGCTGTATAAATCTATCAGTGTTGAATATGGATCTGAAATTTAGCACAGAGAGGCTGTTAGAGCTGATTTGGGGAAGATCTCTGAGCCACGTTGTCTGGTACATCTAGAGACCTGACGACCTGCTGTCAACTTTGCTTGATTTTCTGTTGTCTGTGAGCTCTCTGTGTGTCACACTGTGATGCAAAGTGCTGTGAAAATCATAACACTGTTGGGTCTGGAAGCTCTTTGCTGTTTTTCAGTTCAACCTGAAGGCAAGCATAGAATTCAAGTTCTAAAACCATGCCCAGTGGAGGGAGTCATAGGCCATAAAAGGCTTTAAAAAAACCTCACTGGGCTTCTGCAACAAACTGTACAAAATGTAGAATCATAGAAACATTAGGGCTGGAAAACACCTCTAATATCAAGTCCAACTACCATGCCTACTAAACCATGTCCTGAAAAGCATGTAGATGTGGCACTTTGGGGCAGGGTTCAGTAGGTACAGTGATGTTGGGCTGATGGTGGGACTTGGGTGATCTTAGAGTTCTTTTCCAACCTTTATGGCTCTATGATTCTAGAGAGGAAGCACCCAGGTATCATAAGCAAAACACTTGAAATGTTTCCACAATGGATGCAGCTGCTTGCTGTCTGACCAAGCCCTGACCCACCTGGAACCCCGAAAGGACCTTGTTTGCTGCACAGACAGTAAACCATTCACTGTTTGGTGTCAGATAGGCCACCTAAGGAAGTGTTTTGCAAATACAGATTGCCTTTTGTGCAATGTTTTGGCAAAGGAATTAGACCCTGAGGTGAGAGTAAGGATACACCTGACCGCCCTAAGGCCAAGAGCTCTTCTCTGTCATCAGAGAGCACATCTGTGTTTGGTGCTGCAGAAAAGCATCTCTGCTGGGCAATAAGATATTTTTTGTTTCTCAGAGATCATGGTCTGTATCGTGTCAGAGTTGAGACAGTGTGGGTTTGGACCACGAAGGGTAAGCAGACGCGTGGCACTCCCTCTCTCTGCTCCCTTTCTGCTCTGGGTTGTTTCCCATTGCTTATGTCAGGCTGGCTGAGCTTGGGAGCGCTTTGCAGGGTGAGATCATGTTCCAAAGCAACAGAGCTTATTTGCTGGGATTGTTTTGGGATACTGCGACTTGAGAAGGGCCATCCAAAGGTAAACGAAGTTTCTTTCTCCCTTCTTCGCTTTTTCCCAAGTGGAATATAAAGCTTTTGTCTTATTTTGAATGGTGAGTCAAGGCAAGAATGCTCTCTGTGATACTTATCTTAGGGAGTATTTGTTTGCTGTCCATGGAGCACAATTCCAGGTAATTTTATTGTCTCATTTTCCATCTGGGTGGACTCGTCTGCCCCAGGGGAATTGGCCAGGATAGTGGGCCAGCCTTAAAGCTGGGAGTAGACACCATTGACTGACCTCGTCTTTCCTCTTTTTGGTTATCATCTTGGTACAGCATTTTTTGGAGGAAAGTTAGCATGTTCTAACACCTAAAAACAGGGAAAAAAAGTTGGATCCTGCTTCCTTGTGTAGCTGATCATCATTCCTCCTCTTCCAACTACCCTATTTAAAAAAATATGTAAATTGTGTTGATGCTGTTGGTACGTAGAACGTTCTAAAAGTAATTCTGGGCTTGTCCATTGGTGCATGTGGATCTGGCAGTGTCAGACCTTCCTGAGCTCTCCATGTTGCACACATGCCAAGTTTTACACATTGCCTGAGTTTGCTGGTGCATTGTTTTACTCCAAATGTCAACGAAGCAGTTTACATCAGTAGAAGCACACAGACTGTACCCATCTGACTCTGCCGGTGAGAAGCCAGTAAAACACCAGTGAGATTTCAGAGCTGATGTAGGATTTGTCAGCTGCCAACAGTAAACTCTGGGGCTTGCCCAGTTGATGGAAATTCACAGCTCTTCAGCTGGGAAAGCTGTGGACGCTGCAAGAAGCCAACTACAACCACAGATAATCATGCCAACCGTATTTGTAGGGTCAAGGAGAAATGGATTAGTACCTGCTCTCCATTAGCTGGGCAGGGGGAGGAAGGAGCTGAGCTTGGGTTTTCTCTCTGTGGAGTATTTCTAGCAATGCCTGCTCTGGAACATTATTTATTGGGAAAAGATGAAAAAGGCATCCAGTGCTGCCAGAAGAAAAGGTTGTAGCCATTTCATGCTATATTTGAGTGCTATTTACTCAAATGCTGTATTCTTCCAATACCTAAGCTATTGTTCTAAATCATCATTAGCTAGAAGACTTGATGTTATTTCTCTTGTGGTATAATCCAAATTTACTCTGGCTAGCATGGAAACCAGAGATTCATCTAAATTAATAGCTCCTGGTACAGTGTCAAAATCCTGTCCAAGCATCCCGTGACTCAGTGGTGATCAAGTTTGCATCTTGGCTTATTATGCTCTTAGATTCCAATACTCAGACTCAGACTAGACTGAGTAGAGCAGTGGCTTTGTGATATTTTGCATACTTTGTAAAATTCAGTCTGTCCTCAGATAAATCAGAGACAAATAATCTCCAAGTAGTTCGTGCATCTGCTTTCCTACAGCAGTACTTTCAGAGCCTTCTGGTGTAGTTTCCCAATCAAGGGTCTTGCAGTGGCTGAAGCAAATAAAGAGCCATAATACTATGGCTATTTCTAAATCCCCAGGGACCCTCAGATGAAGACAGCCTCTTTGTCACATCTTCTAAATTTCATTCTTTGAAAAGTCATTACTTTGGTGTTAGTTATTACCTTTTTACTTGATGATCTCTAGGTGCACCATTAGGAATAATCAGCCTTCAGCTCATTCCCTCATGGTTAGTTGCTTTTTTCCCTGTCCAAGAAGATCCTTCCTAGATCCCACGGTGATGATCCAAGGGCTGGAGCACCTTTGCTATGAGGGCAGGCTGAGAGAGTTGGGATTGTTCAGCCTGGAGAAGAGAAGGCTTCAGGAAGACCTTAGAGCAGCCTTCTGGTAATTAAAGGGAGCCTACAGAAAAGCTGGGGAGGGGCCCTTGATCAGGGAATGCAGGGGTAGGACGAGAGGGGAAGATTTTAAGATGAAAGAGAGGAGATTGAGATGAGATCTTAGGAAGAAATATTTTCCTGCGAGGGTGGGGAGGCCCTGGCACAGGTTGCCTGGGGAATTCATGGCTGCCCCATCCCTGGAGGTGTTCAGGATCAGGCTGGATGGGGCTTTGAGCAACCTGATCCAGTGGGAGGTGTTCCTGCCCATGGCAGGGGGTTGGAACTGGATGGGCTTTGAGGTTCCTTCCAACCCAAACCATTCTATGATTCCCTTACGTTCAGAAAATGCTTGGCACAACTAAATGTTCATTCTGAAGTTGCTTGAGACAGAAGTGATTTGGTCACGTGTATCAAATTTAGACAACGATATAAATTCATATTAAAGTGCATGCTGACATCCCAGTTATTAATGAACTGTCTGCAGAAAGCCTTGTTCTGTCTTGCATCGGCATCCAATGGGCAGAAAAGGAAGGAAAATCAGGAATAACCTGCAGAGCCTGCAGCTGAGACCTGCATCCTCAACATCACTGAGAAATATCCCTGCTTTCAGAGCTGGTTAAGGATTTTCAGGACAAATCTTTTCTCCAGATGGATGTTTCCAGACTCTCACTGATCTATCATGAGGCTTTTTTCCCCTCTGCTTTTTCTAACTGCAGGTTTATGGAATTTTATTAAGTGCAATAGCTACATCATTGTCTGCCTTTTAGATTTATCTGTGCCTTAGCCTTTCCTGATTCAAACTTAATATATTTATGTCTGAATTCTTTAATTTTACAGCCATATCTCATTGTTATGGTGCCACATCAGGAACAGAACTTGATACACTTAGGTCTACGAGCTTTGTATTTGAAAGGTCTGCAATAAAATAAGTTCTGGGATCTCTTGTCTGAGAGATCTTAATATCTTTCTATTCTGTCTACAGCTGCCTCACCAGTCAGCAATAGGTATAAAGGAATAATAAGAGTAGACTCTGTTTCATTTGCCTTGAGGGAATTATGTTGTAACCACACATTCCTGTTTAACAGTGCTTAAATCCAAAGTCAATGGGATAATTACAGAAAGAAGTGCCAGTGAGCATATTCCAGTCCCACCTCCATGCAATAGTCCCGTTGATTTTTATATAAATACAGTAATAAATAGAATAAATACAGGGAAACAGAAGGAAATCTCACATTGAACTGTGCCATTATGGCGTTTCTTGTTCAGAGTGGACATCAAAATGTGCCCCTCTTTATTTAAAGAAAAAATAAAGCTGTTGATGAAGAGTTAGTTTGGTGGATTTATTAGAAGAATAGGAAGGCTGCAAACAGATACAATCAGCTTCTTCACCAACACTAAGGAGAGATCCTCTGACCATGTATTTTTGACCACTTTAGACTTTGACCAGTTAATGTCAGACTTAATTGTGATTTTGAGATACTCATTCACAGGGAAGATGGAGTGAATGACCCTAATTCAGAGAACATTAAGCTACAATCAACATGAATCTATTGCCTAAAGTTGCCTGTTCTTTGGCAGTGCTGGTCCTGACTCAGGCAGGGTTATTTATATGTTGAACCTGTGCTAAATACAATCATAGAATGGTTTGGATTGGAAATGACCTTTAAAGCCCATCCAGTTCCACACCCCTGCCACGGCCACAACACCTCCCAGTGGATCAGGAGGCTCAAAACCCCATCCAACCTGGCCTTGAACACCTCCAGGGATAGGACAGCCAACACTTCTCTTGGGAACCCGTGCCAGGGCCTCCCCACCCTCACAGGAAAACATTTCTTCCTAATATCTCATCTCAATCTCCAATTTTCTTCATTGTTCATTTCATTATAGTTCAAAGATTGCAAAATGGGAACAGGAGGGGTGACCTTGACAGCAGTGAAGGGATTTGACTGCAAACCCTGAAGAGCGAATTCATCCAAGGGTACCTGCTGAACTCGGCAATGTTGTCGACTCTGAATTTCCCCCCTCTGTCTTTTATGTTGTTTGTGTAAACAAACCTCCATTTTTTTAGATCTGCCTATCTCACACCTGGGACAGGTGAGCCTTGAGCCTTTTTTGCATCCTTCTGCCTGTAAGCAATTTGTAACGTGGCTGGAGTGTTTCCATAGCAGCACATATCTTCTGATCTTGATGTCTTGGAGCAGGGGTGTGGTACAAACATAGATTACTTAAGTTCTCTGCAAAAGTGCAAGAAGGAGAACCTCACTATATACAAAACGGGTTTAGATTGGATATTAGGAAAAATTTCTTTACTGAAAGAGTGGTGAAGCACTGGAAGAGGCTGCCCGGGGAGGTGGAGTCACCATCCCTGGAGGGGTTAAAAAAGTGTGTAAACGTGGCACTTCAGGACATGGTTTAGTAGGCACGTTGGTCTGGGGCTGACATTTGGACTGGGTGATCTTTTCCAGCCTTAATGATTCTATGAAAAGCAAGCAGCACAGAGCAAAGAGAGAGCCTTCCCATGGCAGCCTTGGCATCCAGGGGAAGCGTTACAGGTCAAACAGAGCAATGAAATGAGAATTTCATGCTAATGGCTGCACGTGGAGCCATGTGCCAAAAGGTCAGGCTCTTGTGGCTGGCTGAAGGCCTTCCTGCTGCTTGTGCACTGGTCTCCATGGACAGTAGTTGAGGATGGTCTGCGGGCTCTCAGACGTCGTGGATAGAAGCGTGCAGAGGAACAGCTCACCTGAAAGCTTACCTGGTCCTGGGCAACCTGCTCTACCTGACCCTGGTTTCAAGCAAGGGGGGGTGGACTAAACAATCTCCAGGGGTGCTTTCTAACTACAGCTGTTCCATGGTTCTAATTACAGTATTCATCCCTTGAGGTTGTTTTACGTGTGTCAGCCTGGTAACTTCCCAGTCGTCCGTAGGTGTCAATACATTGTCTCCTGGAACTGGCTGTTCAGATTGATCCTTACCTACCTAGAGAAGTAATAAGGCATTTGACAAACTTTGTCCTATCAGTTACAAAACATCCATTTGAAAACCATAGCCTTCTGCTTCCATAGGCTTTTTCCAGCAGACCTCAGTGCTTGCTGGGAATCCCCAGAAAAATGCCTTTGACCTAAGCCATTTCTCTGTTTGTAGAAACATTTGAAAACTAGATAGGTGATCTTTGGCTGTCTTGTTTAGCAATGAGGAGATGACAGCCATTGTGCATGTGGTCTGTTTGTGCCAGCACCCTGCAATTACTGTAACTACAGCTCCAGTAATTACCGTAGCTACTGTAAAGATGTCCCTGTTAAGTTCTTGGCTTCTGCTCTTAAGTTCCATCTGTTCAGATAAAAAAGAAGGTGTGAGAAAATGAGAGCCTGGCAGCTTAGCTGCCTGGATTCTCAGGGCTGGTACAAACAAACCTTCAGAGCCTGTAGGCACCCTGCGTTGTGTATTGTTTGTTCTTTGCTGTTCCATGGGGAGAAGTCTAAGCAGAAAGCCAGCATCAAAAATGAGGGGAAAATAATCCAAGGAGACTTAAAACAAAACTATTACAGCATATGTTGCTAAAAAGGCATTATAGAAATACAGAAATTAATAAGACAGGGTCTCCTGGCTTCTTGAGCAACCTGATCTTGTTAAGATGTCTCTGCTTCTGCAGAGGGGTTGGACTGGGTGACCTATAGAGGTCCCTTCCAATCCAAAGCGTTATATAGTTCTTTTTCCACCTTTCGAGCAGTGTCTGCCCTTTGAAATAGTAGAGGGTTGACTGAGAGTCTGAATTTCTCCACTTGACTCTTGCTGATTTGCTGTCATTTCATGTCAGCCTGTCTCCATTTTCCTGGGCATAGATCCTTACAGACAGCACTGTGATACCAATGTAGATGTAGCTGTTGTCACCA
The DNA here is from genome assembly GCA_033558185.1 of Dromococcyx pavoninus. Lineage (NCBI taxonomy): Eukaryota > Metazoa > Chordata > Aves > Cuculiformes > Neomorphidae > Dromococcyx > Dromococcyx pavoninus. The sequence goes on along the minus strand of JAUMJL010000770.1, from coordinate 114,689 downwards.
AGATAAGTGAAAAGCAGTAACTCTGTGGAGGAAGGATTCTGAGCATATTCTGAGCAAACAATGGTGATGGTTACAAGCCAACAAGTTTCTTCTCTTTCAATAATTGCTGTTTCCAATTGAAGTTAATATGATTTCCTATTGGACTAAATTACAGGCCATTGCTTGCAGAGCTTGCCTGTTTCCTGAGGAAGGAGTTGGCCGGTGCTTTAACAAAGGCCACGTTAAATAAAGACACAAATTCAGAGCTTTTGCTGTGTGGCAGCCAGGGCTGGCAGGTTGTTGGGGCTTTTGCTTTTATTGTTCCTGACATCTTGGTCATAGAGAGCTAAGAGCTAAGCTCTTCTAAAGAGTAAATATTTCTGGGTATAATTTATGGTAATAGTAGCAATCATTCTTTCTCTTTGACCTCATGGAGATTAGAAACCAAGCTTTCCCTGGGGTGATCCTAGATTGCTGTGTCTCTGCTTTGTTTCCTTTCTAGAGGAGACCCTGGTGGCTGGCACTTTCTTGTCCTATACCTGTGAGTGCATGTACTGCCATGACTCTGGGGAGACCTTAGAGCAGCCTTCCAGGACTTAAAGGGGGTTACAGGAAAGATGAGGAGAGACTCTCTATCAGGGAGTGCAGGGATAGGATGAGGGGGAATGGTTCTAAGCTGAAAGAGGGGAGATTTAGGTTAGAAATTAGGAAGAAATGTTTTGCTGTGAGGGTGGGGAGGCTCTGGCACGGGTTGCCCAAAGAAGTAACAGTTGCCCCATCCCTGGAGGTGTTCAAGGCCAGGTTGGATGGGACATTGAGCAGCTTGATCCAGTGGGAGGTGTCCCTGCCCATGGCAGGGGGGTGGAACTGGGTGATCTTTAAGGTCCCTTCCAACCAAAACTATTCTATGATTCTATGACCTGATGCTCTCTTACAAAACTAAACCATACAGTTTTCATCATGTGTTTTTACAGTAAATGGTGAACTGACTGTTTTAAAAAGCATGTCTACCCTGCAAGACAAATCCTATTCAAATGAGTTGCATATCTGAGCTGATTCAGCTCTGGTTCCTGGATTCTTCTGGGGCTGCACAGCCTTGTGTTTATACAAAGCATGGTCTAATGTGTTTGCTTTGAGAGGAAAGAGACTGAGCTGTGTTTCACTCTTGCTGCTTGTCAGTGCGAATCTGGAGTGGTGCTGCTGAAAGAGGCAATTTCATTCTGGAGTCAAACTACTGGCAACTCCAGTTCCACTGAACAGTTTGTCCCTGAAGTTCTTTCTTCTGTGGATTATAGAATCATTGAGGATGGAAAAGATCTCTAAGCTCATCCAGTTCAACTGTCAGCCCAACACCACTGTGCCTGCTAAACCGTGTCTTCCAGTGCCACATCTACAGGTTTTTGAAACCCCCCAGGGATGATGACTCCACTTAGAAAGTGTATTGTAAAGGCTAGAGTGTAGAGGGGGGAGACAGAAGCTGTGACTTTTTATTCCTATGACAGAAGCTGTGACTTTAGTTCCTTGCTGGAAAACTCTGTGACTGTCAGGAATTCACAGAGCCACTCCTCACCTTTTCAGCTTCCTTCAGAAATGCAAAAGATCCTTCCAGAGAAACATGGGGTTCTTCTGGGCCAGGTGCTTCAGAACTGGTAGGCTTTTTCAGTTGGAAAGGATGAGTTGTGTGTGATGCAGTATGAGGAGGAGATAAGGGCATTAGCATGAAATTACAACAGCACTAATATAACCTGCTCAGAATGGCTCTGGTTGTAATTACATTGCTTCCAGCATCCAGCCTGTGTGATTGTTACCACTCTGCCAGGTAGTCAGTGCTCAGTTCCCTGTTGTGGCTGCCAAATTCTTGAAGAAGGATCACTCTGAAGAGTTGTTGCATTAGAACATCACAGAATCATATGTTCCTTAAATGCCTTCCCATCTGGGCATCCCATTCTTTCTATACAAGAAGTTACAATAGTTCAATGAACTCTCTTTAAAACCTCTTTTAGCCCTAAACTCTCTGTGTTGAGACAATAAGCTTAAGGATAAGGGACCAAGATAACCTGACTGTAGGTGTAGAAAGAGCCTTCAGCCCCTTATAAGTAAAGTGTTATAGATCTGGTTATTTACAGCTTTATTCACGTTATCAGGGCTCAGAAGTACCTGCTGTGAAGAAAGGCAAGTGAAAACTAGTTTATTTCTCAACTAATTTAGTTTCTTTGTTTTTCTTTGAGGAAAAACTCTGGGGAGAGGGATACCAGTTTCTCTCATTTTGCATACCTTTTATTGATTACTCTTCCTCTGCATTTGGACTGCAGAGCACTGGATGTTGGTAGAAAGGTTTGTTCAAGCAACAGGTAATGAGGTGTAGAGCAGATGAAGATTTTGAATGATGATATTTTTCTCTTTTGAATGATGATATTTTTCTCTTTTGAATGATAATATTTTTCTCAACAAGCTGAGAAAAAATAATTGTGCACATCACACTTGTGATGGAAGTGATGCAGATTTAACGTTGTCATTTTTAACGTACCGTTCATCCATGCTTCTGTGGTTTTAGATCTGCTCTCTGGCAGCAGAGTTTTAACAGGGCTGACAAGAGAAAATTTTCCTTGTGATTTGGTATTAGAAACTAAAATTAGCATTTTGTCACGCTGGCAGCTTGAAATTCCTCCGTGTTCCTGTAGTAACCACAGTGCTGCACCCTCTGTCGTGGTCAAAGTGAAGCAGGTTGGACCTGTTGCAAGAACAGGTTTTAGCTGTGTATAAGAAACCTCCATTCTCTTACCCCTCATTAAATTGTTTATCTAATCTATTAATATATGACTGTTTAAGTGTGCCTTTTTAGAGAGAGAGATGGGGAAGCAGATAATGTGGATATGGCGACTTGTGCAGCAGCTGGGTTTGTTAATCTGCCTCCTGGCCTGTACTGCAGATGTCATGGGTACAAACATTGCTAGTGCCTTAGTCATTTGCAAGCTCAGCATCACATCTGCAATCCTGTAGAGTAGGAGATACTCTACAGGAGTATAACAGGTTGCTTTGTAGGGAAATGTTGCTTTACGCTGCCGGCCTCCTGTTTGGACAAGTGGTCTTGGCAACTCGTGCATAATGGAGACAAGATTTGAAGGTGAGGCCTTTACATCTCGTGTTTGTGAAGACTCCCCCTGCTTATGAAGAAGTACATGTGTTTTGAGGAGTGGTTTAAGTGGTTTAAGTTACCTCCTGGCTTCTGCAATGCATAGATGGATAACGTTGTCCTTTGGGAGAAACTGGAAGAGCAGTTCTGTGAGTTCGCATTATGGGTTGACAGCGTTTGAAAGACTTGAGACCACACTTGCCAAAGTTCATGACATTTTGTCAGCTGTGGCTGTTGTCTGCAGCATGTAAATTAACTTTAATGGGAACCCTGCAATTCTGGCCTTAGATCTGGAAGGACTTGGGGGTATTGGAAGGACTTGAGGGTATTGGTGGATGAGAAGCTCAACTTGAGCTGACGATGTGCGCTCCCATCCCAGAAAGCCAACCGTATTGTGGGCTGCATCAGAAGAAGTGTGACCAGCAGGTTGAGGGACATGAGTCTCCCCCTCTTTTCTGCTCTCGTGGGACCCCAGCTGGAGCCCTGCATTCAGTTCTGGAGCCCTTGGCACAGGAAGGATGTGGATTTCTTAGAGCGAGTCCAGAGGAGGCCATGAAGATGATCTGAGGGCTGAAGCACCTCCTACATGAAGATAGGCTGAGAGAGTTGGGGTTGTTCAGCCTGGAAGAAGGCTTCCAGTACTGAAAGGGCTCCAGGAAAGCTGAGGAGGGGCTCTTGATCAGGGAGTGTAGGGATAGGATGAGGGGGAATGGTTTTAAGCTGAAAGAGGGGAGATTCAGATGTGATTTTGGGAAGAATTTTTATCCTGTGAGAGTGGGGAGGCCCTGGCCCAGGTTGCCCAGAGAAGTCATAGATGCCTCCTCCCTGGAGGTGTTCAAGGCCAGGTTGGATGGGGCTTGGAGCCCCTGATTCAGTGGGAGGTGTCCCTGCCCATGGCATTATCTTTAAGGTCCCTTCCAACCCAAACCATTTTATGATTCTATGTTCTGTGGACCTTTTCCTAAGAGAAAACCACACAGCTTTTACAGTTTAGTAGAAATGTCAGGAAGCTGCTGATACCACCGTGGCCAAAGCTTAGATTAACTTTACACGTGTCCTGTCTACATCGTTCCTTATTAGACTGAGCTGTTTTCTGTTATTTTTCAAAGTCTCCTGCAGGTATATATTGAGGTTTTGAAATAATATTAGTATTTAAATTGCATTGGAAGTTCATAGCCAGTAAGAGTCAAAGCAAGAGGCTGTTCAGCAGATCCAAGTAACTGTGCTGAAAGCAAACTTAATAGCTGGAATTTGTGGCATCTGCTGAGAGCTCCAAATGTTGAAATTTAATGCATGCATGCTCTATATTTAGGATATTTGTGAACTGAAAGAGTCTGAACTTTACCAGTTAAGCCCAAATATCAGAATCCCATAGTTTAAACAGTTCTCTGCCATTTGTAATGCTACTTGGCTTCATTGATATCTATTGATTTGACCGTAAAAATCATAGAAACACAGAAGGAGTTTAAAATTGGTAGATTTCACAATAAAAACACCAAATGGAAGAGTGAGGGGATTTTTTTCAGTCTGGCATAGAAGGACTGAGTTCATCACACCAGTGGTTTTATTTAAATTCAGGACATATTTCTCATATCTATACACTTAAATAGCACCATTTATTTAATTATCTAAGGCAAAATGCAAGCATGTAACTCAGTATGCTTTCCAGTAAAACACAGAAGCACATTGATTAACCACTGGTACCAAACATCTTTGGATGCAACAGAACTCTCTCTTCATTTCTGCAGAGCAACTCTTCAATATTTTAAGACAAGAACCAAGATAAAAACCAGAAGCTCCTTGAAGGCAGAGGTGAAATACATCCATCAAGCAGCTTGCTGTTAGGACAAAGTGGTGTTCTCTTGCAAAATAATAATTCAAAAACTGCCACTCTGGTATCTGTTTCATCCAGCAGTGATGTTACTCCTCCTTCTAATCCTTCATTAATGACAGATCTTGTGTGTCTTACCTGGCACTGACTTAGAGAGAAAACTACTGGCTATTCATTCACAAATGCTGCAAAAAATGCCTTTTTATTCAAGAAAACAGACTGATAAATTTTGGCTGCTTTGTGAGACCTTGTGTGATTGTAATACAGCAGCCTGAACCTAGTTTATATAATTACAGTGTTGGGTAGAGTTGGGTACCTGATTTTAGTGTGCACATTACCTTATTGTACCTAAGAGAGCTCCAAAATCAGTTCTTCCCATCTGTGTGTATCGATGTCTTCCTCATGCCTTCATTCTAAATTAGTTTCTGGAACTAAGAGCAGCCAAATAATTGCTTAGATTTTCATTAAGAAAACACTGACGTGTGCACCAGGAGAGGCTGACGTTGGGAGGGCCGCGCTCACAGCGGCGTGACGTGGCACGGAAGTGCTGACATCAGCCAAGCCATTAGAAAAATACAAGTTTCATCAACTTTTCTTTGAAAAGAACCATAGAATGGTTTGGGTTGGAAGGGACCTTAAAGCTCATCCATTTTCAACCCCCCTGCCACGGGCAGGGACACCTTCCACTGGGTCAGGTTGCTCATCTTTTAGCCTTGAAACATTTAGCCTCTAGATACCATTATTTTGTGTTTGAAAATTCCTCTTTTGAAATATTAATTAGTTTTTGGCTTGGGCTCTAAGGCAAATGGGAAACATTTCCCTGTTTATTGTGAGAAACCCTTTGCTCTGGTGAGGATTGTCTTTGTTTAGCTTAACAAACTTTTGCAGTTATGATTAATTAAACAGTTTTCAGCATTCCAGAGCTGCACAAAAATATTTATCTTTCTGGCTCTTTGTTCACACAGTTGTATCTCAGGCTCTTCAGGCAATTTTCTGCCTGCAGGATTTTACAGCTGGGCCCTGAAAATTCGTTGTGTGATGGAATCTGGCAGATTAGTTTTGGCTTGAGAAGCAGCATATGCTTTTAACGTACGCATGGTGGCAAATCAGATTGAAGTCAGAACTCAGAGGCCTGTTATCTCCATCCTGTAGGACTTTGGAGGATTAAGTATAACAGGCAAAAAAACAAATGATGAGGGAAGAGTCTCAGCACTGGATAGTGAAGAACTGCACTGATCCCAGATAAAATGTCTTTGAAGCCAGGTTGGATGAGGCTTTGAACCAACCTGATCCAGTGGGAAGTGTCCCTGCCCATGGCAAGGGTTTGGAACTCGAGGAGCTTTAAGGTTCCTTCTAACACAACCCATTCTATGATTCCATGAAATCTGCTTGTAGATAGCAATGCTTTTTTTAGTTTGCCAGTGTAGCTGCTGGAATGAACTGTAGGAGTTACCTCTTGGTGTTCCCACCCACAGGATCGAGGCTAATCCAAGAATAGCAGACAACCCATCCTGGCTCTCTGCCTGTGTTTGTCTCTCCCTGTCGCACAGCACTCTGTTACAGGCTCAGTTCTTTAATGCATGTAGTAGTTTGCATTCACACCCTGCTCCAAAATGTACCAGTGTTTTCCTTTGCAGGAGGAATTGTCACACATGGCAAGGTTTCCTCAGTCTGTCCCCTTGGTCCTGGCTACCAGGACTCCTTCATGTGTCAGACTGGTTCAGGGGGGAATAAAATGTGCCAACCACTTCTTTTCTCTTAGCCAATGATGCTGCTTAAAATAAATAAATCAGTAGTTTCTAAAACAAGGGTGTGGAGGGGCTTGATAAGATTTTCCACGTGAGTTTATTTTGAAAGTTTGAGGCAGTTTGCGACCTTCTGCGTAACTCAGCACAAGCACATTTGGGCTTTTAGAAACTTAAATTGTAAAAGCAAAACTGACAGACAGCAATTTCTGAGGGACATGTGGATGAGAAGGGTCCTTTGTGTTGGTCTGGGCAGGTCTGAGGGGCAGCACGAGGTGTTTTCCCACCACGGCTGCCCAGCAGATGCGCTGCTTCCTTCAGAGGAACTGTTGTGAAAGGGCTGGACCACGGTTAGATCTTGTCCAGAAAGTGCTTTATGTTACAAAATGGAAGGCTTGCAAACCAGGGAAAAGCAAAATGATTTGGGTTGGAAGGGATCACCCAGTTCCATGGACAGGGACGCCTTCCACTGGGTCAGATTGCACAAGGTCCCATCCAACCTGGCCTTGAGCACCTCCAGGGATGGGGCAGCCACGAATTCTCTGGGCAACCTGGGACAGGGCCTTCCCACCCTCACAGGAAAACATTTCTTCCTAAAATCTAATCTCAATCTCCCCTCTTTCAGCTGAAAACCCTTCCCCTTCATCCTATCCCTGCACTCCCTGATCAAGAGCCCCTCCCCACATTTCCTGGAACCCCCTTTAAGTACTGGGAGTCTGCTCTGAGGTCTCCCCGGAGCCTTCTCTTCTCTAGGGTGAGCAATTCCAACTCTCAGCCTGTTTTCATAGTGGAGGTGCTCCAGGCCTTGGATCATCTTTGGAAGGAAAGTCACCTTTTCATAAGAAGTGGGAAAAGCTTGACAGATCTGATGCAAATGACCCAGCTGGAGCCACTGTTGTGTGGTGGGAAGAGCCCGTGTCTCCGTGACAATGCGAGGATGCTCTTGGCTGGACGGAGATGGGGTCCAAGACCCAGGTCCTTTGGAGGAGAACTGTAGAATTGACCTTTGTGAGTCTGGTGGTACAAGCTGACACTCACAGGCCACCAGCAAGTGCTGGTTTTTGTGTCTAATTCAGCAGATGTAACAGCAAAATCAGCCCTCATAGTTGCATCTGGTCTTCTTGCAAGTGATTTAAACATACAGCTGTGTATTAATTAGGGTCAAGACTGCAGTTAGGTCCAGAGTCAAGCCAGAATAATTCATCTCCCAGATTGTTTGCAGTAGTTTTCAGCTGATGGAGGATTTTAGGATGTCAAGGAGTTGGGAGGAGGAAGAGGAGCACGCTCGGTGGTTTCCCTTCCTCCGCATTTCCTCTGTGGAGGTGGCTGCTTGCCCTGCTCCTCGGGGATCAAACAGCTCTGTGTGTGTCTGGGGGAGGCAGATGGAAGTCAGTCACATCCTAGACCACGTATCTATGGCCATATTGCTATGCTTAAAGCCATCTTGTGTATCTATCTGACTCTTATCATCAGCTTTATACAAATTAAACTGGTTCTGATTCTTTTCTGTCTGTCTAGAAACCAAGAGTTCCTTCTGCCACAGCATCCAGATGTTACAAATATGTTTTTCTGATGAGACACATGGCATATTTTAGAGCAGCACAAGTACTAAAAGTGGAATCTTTTCCCTGTTGTTAAAAAACATTTGCAAAATACAATTATAATAAATAAACCACAGACTTGAGGGACTTTTTTTTTAAATTCATAATGAGTTCCTAATGATTACTTCATGGATTTTTTTTTTAGTGAGCTTAAATTTAGTTTTTACTGCAATTTGCAATTAGCACAAAGTAAAATCTGCCTGGTGCTGAACACTATTTCTAAGTGCAGTTTGCAGACAAGGGTAGAAAAGGTGTCTGTGGTTACTGGGATTGCTAAGGAAGATCAAAGCTGCCAGTGCTAGATTTAAACTGTTCTTATACCATTGTATATTCTGTAAGCAGAGGAAACTGTGAAGGCAGGTTCAGTGGCAAAAGGATCCCAATAAATCTGATATTATCCAGATGTTTTTCATTCCATTAGTGGCTGGAGGATAACTCACTAAACTGTGGCAGTTTGTGTCATGGCATGTCCAAGCCAAGACCTTAGTAATTTGATAACAATCCCCTAAAAGTTGAGAACTCTTATCTTCTAAGATGTGAGCCAGTCACTGCTTCAAGGGAATGCAGAAGGAAACTTTCTTTTTGGGCCAGTTGGCTGTGATTAGATTTCTTCTTCCTCGTCTGTGGGGATCTGGGTCTGTCTGCTTTGAAAGACGTGGCATTTCTTGAGCCAATCCTTGGATCAGATCCACCATGGTAATTCCTATCTTTTCTCTGTAAACGTGGGAGGTTTTTGCAAATCCAGTAAAATATGTTGAATCCAAAAGGAATGGCCCCTGTCTTAAGCTGGTTGTGTTTCAGAGCAAAGATTTTGTGTTTTTCTAAGTCATCATTTCTTGTTGTTATTTTATTCACATATAATTACATACTCAGAGAATTTTTTTTCCTGCAACTTGGAGAGAGGTTTGAGAATCCACTGTTTTCCCCATCAACGTGACATGGCTAAGGTTTTGGATACTCTGTCTTGCCTCAGAGTCTTTTCCCTTCTCCAGTTAATGAGGCTCCACTCTGTTTTCTTCCTGATTCTGTTCCACCCTGGGGCTTTTTCCATCTTAGTGTAAAGTTCAAACAATATCTTTTTGCCACCTTTCTACACGATTCACCATTTTGTTGCAGATTAGGCTTATTCTTATCTTTTTCCCCCCTTTATAGCTCTGCTCCTTGCACGTGGGTCTCTCAGGATCCTAACAAGGAGCTTTGAAGAGCTCTGGAAAAGCCTGCTTGGCTTATTTGAAATCTGGCAGACATTCCCAGTATCTCTGCTACTCACATTACTCCCTTCTCTGTGTGCACACGTGTGACTTTTAAGCTTATGCCTTTAAAAAAAAACAACAAAAAGAAACAGGTGAGACTGAGCTATAGCTTTTTATAGCTCTTCCTTGAGCTAGTGACTCTGAGCTCTATCAGCTCAGAAGGCCAACCTGGGCTGCATCAAAAGAAGCATTGCCAGCAGGTCAAGGGAGGTGATTCTTCCCCTCTATTCAGCTCTTGTGAGACTCCACCTGGAGTCCTGTGTCCAGTTCTGGAATCCCCAGCATAAGAAGGATACAGAGCTGTTGGAGCAAGTCCACATGAGGGCTATGGAGGTGATCAAAGGGCTGGGGAACCTCTGCTGTGAGGACAGGCTGAGAGAGTTGGAGAAGAAAGTTTTGGGGGCACCTCATAGCAGCCTTCCAGTACCTGAAAGGGGGATACAGGAAAGCTGGGGAGGGACTTTTTGCAAGGGCCAGAAGTGCTAGGAAGAGGGAGAATGGCTTTAAACTGGAAGGGGTTTCAGATTAGATATTAGGAAGAAATTTTTCACAATGAGGGTGGGGAGGCCCTGGCCCAGGTTGCCCAGAGAAGCTGTGGCTGCCCCATCCCTGGAGGTGTTCAAGGCCAGGTTGGATGGGGCTTTGAGGACCCTGATCCAGTGGGAGGTGTCCTTGCCCGTGGCAGGGGAGTGGGAACTGGATGGGCTTTAAGGTCCCTTCCAGCCCAAAGCATTCTATGATTTCAGGGTAAAACGGGACTGGATCATCGTGTTTGGTTCCAGCATTAAACCCAAACATAGCTCACTGCACTAAAAGCATTTTCTTCTTCTTTCAGTCCCTTGCAAAAAACCCCAATGATCTCTGCAGATTTGGGATTTTTCTCTGCACACAGCCTCTGTATAGTTTCAGTAAGCCAAATATGAGGGAGTTTTCGTGGCCCACACTCCTCTGCCTTTAAATATTCTGATATTGACACAACTTTTGTGATGCTCAAGTTTTCACGTGTTTAAAACATCAACAGATGAAGGGAAGAGAGAGCTTGTTCAGTCAAAGCTTTTAGTAGAATCCAGGACAGGCTGGATGGGAGGCTTGTCTGTTCCACGTGTGCCTCAGGACCAGCTTGGACTGCCAGGAGGGAGACTGTTCTCACCTGCTTCCATTAGGACAATATTTTCCTTCCTGCTTTAGAAGAAGGAGGTTCTTGTTCAGAAGAACAAGGGTTTTCTTTCTTGTTGTTGCTGTCACTGTTGGCTCCCTCTTTGTTTTGCTGTAGCAAAATGGTAGGCAATGGAAAATAGCACAGGAGGAGAAGAGAGGTGGCTGTGGGAAAATTAGGAGTTGGACTCGATGAGCCTTTTGGGTCCCTTCCAACTCAGGTAATTCTGTGTCTCCTCCTCGCCTTGCTCCTCCTTTCTTCAGGAATCTCATCACTGGAGCCTCCTGGAGGCCCAGGCAGCAGGGAGGAATTTGATAGCATGGCTCTTTCTTCTGGGAAGACCTCCTGTTTCCGTGTAAGGTAGCAGGGGTTCCCCACCTCTCCAAGTCCAGCTTCAAGTGTGTTGTCCAAGCATTCAATGCAGAGGAAGGAGGACAGAATTTTCTAACTCCTGTGGAGGTCTTTTCTCTTTTGCACACAATTAATGTCCCTCTGCTAAAGATGCTTTGGCCCCAGGGCTCTTAAAACCCTCAGAAGAGTGGTTTGGGGACTGGTTTCTTTGTGATGCATGAGCTGACACTGAAAGTCTGTGATCACACAGCACATCCTCAAGGACTGTGGCACCTGATCTCCACGTGCCAGTCATGTCCCAGGCTGTTCCCATCAAATGAGTGTAGTACATTGGCCAGGAAAAATTTACAACTTGCTATAAATTCTCTGCCAAGTGCTGCTGCCACCATCCTTCTCGGTTATGTCTAAATAAAACAGCTCATTTTAGTTCAAACGAGGGGAACAAGCCCACAGTGGAGTCCATTCTCAGAGCACATCTCGCTCTGCTCCAACCTGATTCCCTTGGGAGTGGTGGAGAAAATTTTGAAGAATCTATGGATACAAAATTGACAGCGCATGAGCTGGAGAAGAGAAGGCTCCAGGAAGACTTCCAGTACTGAAATGGGGCCTACAGGAAAGCTGGGGAGGGGCTTTTTATAAGGGAGTTGCAGGGATAGGACAAGGGGGAACAGTTTTAAGCTGGAAGAGGGAAGATTTAGATTAGACATTAGGAAGGAATGTTTTCCTGTGAGGGAGGTTGCCCAGAGCAGTGGTGGCTGCCCCATCCCTGGAGGTGTTCCAGGCCAGGCTGGATGAGGCTTTGAGCCCCCTGATCCAGTGGGAGGTGTAGGGGTTGGAGCTTGCTGAGCTTTAAGATCCTTTCCAACCCAAACCATTCCATGATTCTAGGTTTCTATGACTGTATCAGACGTTCCTGCAGTTCTTTACAAGGTGTAGAGTAGATGAGCAATGTCCATTCTACTTCCCACTGTCGTATGCTTTCCCAATTTACACGTGGCACCACTTGAAGACTTCATGGCAAGAAGCTGAACAAAGCACTGGTGACATTCTTTAGAGAAATCTGAGAGTAGATGTCCCTAGTGAACAACTGCTGCAAGTGTGACAGTTTCCCAGGGCTGGATCACTTCATGTGCAGGATTTAATGAGCTGCCAAATGCTTCTAAATGTCACTAAGTCCAGAGGAAAATGTACAGTGCAGAGCGTGGCTCAGACAGAAATGCAGAGACAGAAATTAATTCCTTAGCTCACAGCATCTCCCAGTTAATTTTCCATGAAGGTTTCTCCCCTTCTCCTCCTCTGGTGTTTTTAGACTGTGAAATGATCACTGTTTCCCTAGAGACAGAGACACAGGTGAAGGGCCGCAGGGATGATAATTGCATTTATTTTCTAGAAAGTGAATAATTGCATTTATTTTCTTAGAGCAGTGCAACCTGATGTTGGCATCTCATTCAGCTGAACTCTGCCTTTCTGCTCAGATCACGGGATAAAACTGCTTATCTGATGTGGTGTCAGTGGGCAAAGGAACACAGAGCTGTTTCCCATGAAGAAAGGAAATAGCTGGATAAAAGAAGAGTTTGTGTGTCTGGGGGAGGAGAATAGAAAGGCCATCCTCAAGCTAGAAATTTTCAAAAGAAGTAAAGCTGTTACAGCAAAAGAGAAAATGAAGAAATTATGGTCATTCCTGATAAAATAATGATTTATCCAACATGTGAGTGGTGGGGTTGGGACACATTAGGATAGCGCTAGGAGGAAAGCATCCTTCCTGATGTTTCCTATTGCAATCCAAAATCTGCTGTCCTTTGGGCACAGGGTAACCAGGCAGCCTCTTGAGCCTTTGAATCTGTTGAGAGAGAAAAAATAAACCAAAACCCCCTCTTTCTCCTGCCCATTCCAGATTTTCCACACGTGCTTGTGCATACAGGCCATTTATAACCCTGGCACATGTGAATTTTTATAGAATGGAAATTCCTTCATGATAATATTATTTCTGGTGAGGACTCCATGGTAATTTCTGTCAGCTGACCATACTCTCCTGCTGGCCAAGATGGTCAGGACTGTGCTGGATTGAGTTGGTTCTCCATCCAGCAGCGTTCCCACCGTGAAATCGTTAGGGAAGCTGTGATGTGGCCTAAATGGGTTGTCTACCACAAAAGGTGGTGGATGCAATCACTTGTAAGATGAGTTTTTCCATTGTCCTTGAGGTGTCCATCCCATCTAACTTTGAGTATTTTATTCTGGTGCCTGTCTGTCCTCAGCCCATCTTGGGAGCTCTGGATCCTGTACCAGAGGCTCTGTTGAGTACATAGAAAGTCTAGATAGTTGATTTAGGTTCCTCCCTTAACTGCCTGAATTTTAAAGGTATAAATGCCTCTTTTGTAGGACAGGTAAGAATCATAGAATGACCTGAGCTGGAAGGGACCCACAAGGTTCATCGAGTCCAACTCCTGTTCCTGCACAGGACAACCCCAATAATCCCACCGTGTGACTGAGGACATTGTCCAAATGCTTCTGGAATATTGTCAGGCTAAGGGTTGAAATTCTCTAGAACAGAGTGCTGAAAGGCATCTCCCCAGTGCCTGTCGGATGGATTGCTGCTCTTCCCTTAGGGAGGCCAACTCTGAATTGGCTGTGCTGGAGGGATTCATCCCATCCAGTGTGCTTGGGACAAGGCAGAAAGCCTAAACAGGTTGGGGGGTTTGAGCTGGACTTCAAGGCAGCTTTTCAACTGATGAGTTACTGGGTAATTTTCAAAGTAATGAATGTAACATCCCTGATATTTTGGTTGTTTGATGTAGAAATAAACTGGTAAAAGCAGTAAGGAGATACCCTGTCAAAACCAGCCTTGCATTGGTGATGCAGGATTGATCAGATGCTTCAAAGGACCTCTGACTTTGTCAGTGCTGCTTCCTGCTCAGGAGAAGAGAAGGAGCAGAGGGAAAAATGGTGCCCTTGTTCATATAGAGACCATGGCAGCAGTTTAGAGTGCACCTTGCAGCCAGTAATATGGAAACAGATGGCAGGGATTGTACAGAGTAGGGTTATTCCACCCTGAAGGGTTTTTGAAGTCATACAAAGGGAGTTCTGCTTGCAAATTCCATTACTGGTAAGTGGTTTCTGATGGGATTGGTGCTGCTTGCTCTTACTGTGCTCACATATGTGTGCACACATGTACCTGCACAGATTTGAAAATACCTTCCAGGGCTTCATTAATGCCAAAATCAGTTTATATTTTCAGGTTTGTAAGGTTTTTCTCTAAAGGAATTGATATCTTCTCCCCTCAGTTATTTTCTATTGAATGAAAAGTTTGGGGTTTTTTTCTCCAGTGTTAATAAATTCATTACTGAAAATGGGAAAGGGGTTGCAATTACAGCTGGTCTGAGCCTTCTACCAGGATGGAGGTATTCTTGGGGAAAGATCGAGCAAATAATGGCTCAGTCTGGCTCTATATTGAGAGAATGGATGAAATACGTTGTGTATGAAAGTATTATGGTACCTATATATTAATTGTGTAATCTCAGTACTACCTTCATTCTTTAGCAGGAATAAAGGGGAACTCTTCATAAGCTAGTCCAGAATGGCTGTTGTTGCTGTTGTTATTACCTTATTTATTATCTTTATTGCCTTTCAACCTTTCCTGTCAAGTAAAACCTCACTGTGTTGGATGCTGTACAAATTAGGAACAGATAGATTGCCTTTCCACAAATTGCTTGCAGTTTAAGTAATGTTGTACATTTATTCTTGCACAGAGAAACCTGCATGCTAGTTATTGTCTTTTTTTTACTCTATTTATTCCTCCCTAGCAAAATGGTTCACATTAGAACGTAGCTGCATCACTTCGCATTAAAAAGTAGCTGCATCAGTTCTGCTGTGGTCTTAAAGGGTCAGTTGTGGAAAAACAGAGGTTTGGAGGAGAAATGTAGAATGTGAAAAGCCATCAGGTGGTAATGCAATGTAAAAAATCAGTGGAGGTAGTGCTGAATTAGCCTGGTTCAGTGGAAGTTTCAAACAGTTGAGTATTTTCAGTGTTACTAAGTGAGCTGGGATTGTTTAGAATATCAGCAGCAGTTGTTAGATGAGCTGCACCCCTGGGTGAGAACCTTCTGACCCAAAACAAAGCATGGGCTGCTTGAGGGAGGGGTCCTGACTGATAGCTGATAGTGGTAGAATGTGTTCAGTTTGGCCAAACACACTGACCCTGGGAAACAGTTCCACCAACCAAGGCTGCGCGGTTCCGGTTTCTTCCACCCACCGTGAGTTACCAGTCTCGCTGAGCACCAGGGGTGGTTTACCTGTGTCAGCCTCCCTCTGGCACACCTGGGGATTGCTCAGTGCTGTGCTTTTGCCTCTCAGTGCTAACTGTGGTGCATTTTCTCCCCCGTTTGCACAGCCCCTTCATGCTCCTGCCGCCGCTGATGGAGTGGATGCGAGTGGCGATCACCTACGCCGAGCACCGGCGCAGTTTAACGGTGGACAGTGACGACATCAGGCAGACAGCCAGACTGCTCTTACCTGGACTGGACTGCGAGCCCCGGCAGCTAAAGTACGTGGACTACACTTGGTTAGCAGCTGGAGGAATTCTCACTGCTTACAGTAACCCCCTTACTGTATCTCATGGGAGCCAGATCTCACAACACCCTACAGGCGACGCCTTTGACCTTTTAATGTTCACAGTATCACAGTGTCACAAGGTTGGAAAGGACCTCTGAGATCATCAAGTCCAACCTATAACCCAACACAACACCAACCCATCATCTAAACCATGGCACTCAGTGCCACATCCAGTCTCCCCTTAAACACCTCCAGGGTCGGTGACTCCACCCCCTCCCTGGGCAGCGCATTCCAATGGCCAATCACCCTTTCAGTAAAGAACTTCTTCCTCACATCAAGCCTAAACTTTCCCTGACGTAGCTTGAGTCCATGCCCTCTGGTTCTGTCACTGGTCACCTGAGAGAAGAGACCAACCCCTGCCCGACTACAACCTCCTTTTAGGTAGTTGTAGAGTGCAATGAGGTCTCCCCTGAGCCTCCTCTTCTTCAGACTAAACAGCCCCAACTCCCTCAGTCGCTCCTCATAGGGCTTGTGCTCCAGCCCCTTCACCATCTTCGTTGCCCTCCTCTGGACACACTCCAGCATCCTGACATCTTTCCCAAACTGGGGGGCCCAGAACTGTACACAGTAATGTTCCAAAATAAGGACACTTTGGCCAAACACTGTGGCTGGGGTAGAAAGAATTTGTCTTGCCAAAAATTCTATAGGAAAAATAAGACATAGAAGGAATGAAATAAAAGTATTTAGGGGGGTTTATACCTTATTACAAGATTATTCTTTGCTTTTTGAGATGTTGAGATGAGAAGTGTCAGCGCCTTTTAAAATCCTCCCCATATTGAACAGGGTTTTGTAATTAGCTTGGTTTATTAGCACGTCATAGATGTTTAAGTAAGGTTTGTGGTCCTTTAAGTTGCTGTCATTAGCAGTTTGGTATCAGGGTTGCATCTTGAACTTTTGTACAAGGTAGGTTCTTGCTTTCTGAGTGAATTCTGTTCCCTGTATAACTTTGGGTTAAATAAGTGGGCAGGACATTGATAACAATAAATAATACCCATATCATACTCTTAAGTGATTAAATGATCATAGAATGGTTGGGTTGGAAGGGACCTTAAAGATCATCCAGTTCCAACTCCCCGGAATTGGGCAGGAACACCTTCCACTGGATCAGGTTGTTTAAAGCCTCCAACCTGGCCTTGAACAAATCCAAGGATGGGGCATCCACGACTTCTCTGGGGAACAGGTGCCAGGGTCTCCCCACCCTCACAGGAACACATTTCTTCCTAAGATCTCATCTCAATCTCCCCTCTTTCAGCTGAAAACTGTTCCCCCTCATCCTATCCCTGCACTCCCTGATAAAGAGCCCCTCCCCAGGGGATCACCCCAGGATCACCTGAAAAGATAAAAATGAACCATTACTCTTAGAATTATTTTTCATGAACTGCAAAAGCAACAAGAGGGTTTTAATTAGGAATCCTGGACCTGGTTTTATTGCTTTGTCCCTTTTCCTTCTGGCAGCCCAAAAGACTCCTGCTTTTTGCTACGATTCTGTGTTCCCATTTGTGAATTGAAAGGTTGTACTTTTCCCCAACAAA